>CM053787.1:102214462-102406962 GCA_028749045.1 Cupressus sempervirens
TTCTCAACAACTGGCTCTTCGAAGCATGTTGACTTCATTCCTTTAATATCCCTTCTCTAGGAAGAGGATGAAGAACCAACTAATAATTAGGCAAACGATTCCTTGTCCAAACTATCTTCTCACTCTAAAAGTGATGATGCTAGGGTAGCCCATATCAACATAGTCATCTCACAATTGCTGGAAAGAAATGAAAGCATGAATTCATAATAATGGGAACAAGAATCTACTTCGGTTGCATCTATAGTATTAGGAATTAATGTGGTATATAGATATGTTGACCAACTCGAGGTAGTCTACGAGTCCTGTGCTAGGTCAAATGAGTTGGTCTTGTACATTTATTTTTTGAACCAAGCTAACCACACTATGATTCCCATCAAAAGAGGTTTCTCTAAAGAGGACCTTATAGACCTTGATTTACATGTTTCTATATTTGATGAACACCCTATCAATTCACTAGAACCTTCCACTTTCCTAGTGCCCATGCATCCTTAGCTTATAGACTAGTCATAATGGTATCAAGCAATTGAGATTTCTTTTTTCCAAAATGACTATGGAATAGCTTGCTATCTAAATGTTCTTGAACCTATGGTCACTTCCACTAGTGAACCAACTAAAAAATGACTGAATCTAAGAACAAGTATCATAGTCAATAAATAAATGGAAAAAAATAAGTACTCTGATGGAGAAAAATACATAATGGTAGTGTCAAAGCCCAAAAAACTAAAAAGTAAAGATGTATTCGAAGGGAAAACCTCTTTGAGGTGCTTGAGGATGAGATGCTTGATATTTTGTCCAATCACTTCCAAGATATATCATCTTTGATAATGGAGCCAAAACAAGCAGTCAACATCAAGACAACCAAAGTGCCTCAAATCATACACTCAATTGAGTCTCTATCTGAACAAGAAAAGAAAGAACTCACAACGATATTCATTAAAATAAAAATCAACTTTGCTTGGATCTGTTATGTTATGTTGGGTTTAGAAGCCAATATAATAATGCATCATTTATCCATAGTATCGAGTATCAAATTTGTGAAACAAAAAATTTGAAAGATGCATCCACACATGGCTCTGACTGTCAAAGTTGAACTAGAAAAACTCCTACATGCAAGATTTATTAGAGCTATAAACTATGCTAAATGGATCTAAAACATCATTCTAGTATCAAACCATGAAAAGTCCATCCAAGTCTACAGAAATTTTAGAGACTTGAACAAAGCATTTTCAAAGGATAATTTTCCACTTCCAAATATTGACATGATAGTGGACATGACTGCGGGTTATGAAATGTATTCTCTCATGGATGGCTTCTTAGGCTACAATTAGATCAAAATTTTCCCCAAAGAACAAGAATATATTTCTTTCACTTGAACCATGGAGACATTTTGTTTGAACATCATGCCATTCAACTTAAATAATTCTAGTGCATTTTATTAAAGAGCAATGACTACCATTTTTCATAATATGACGCACAGATGATACTTTGGCTAAGGCTAAAAACAATAGAAGAATACACAGATGATACTTTGGCTAAGGCTAAAAACAAAGAAAATCATCTTGCCAACCTTGGATTGATCTTGGATCACATGGAAAAATTTAAGATGAGACTAAATCCTAAGAAATGCATGTTTAAGGTCACTTTAGGAAAGTTTCTTGGATATATCATATCAACAAAATGAATCAAGGTGGATCTTGAAAAGGTCCAAGAAATAATGGAAATGTCACCCCCAAAAACATTAGTCAGGTGAGGAGCCTCAAAGAGTGGCTCCAGTCTATCCAAAGATTCATATCCTAGCTTGCTCAATAGAGCTAGTCCATTTACCAAGACACTCCACAAGGAAGCTAAATGCACATGGAATGTTGATTGCAATAAGAGCTTGAAATAGATCAAATAATATCTAACTAATCCTCCAATCTTAATGCCACCTAATCTTGACAGGCCACTCATACTCGACATATCATCTACTACCATTTTCCTAGGGGCATTACTATCTTATCAGGATGAAGAGAAGAAAGAACCCACTATTTACTACATAAGAAGAATATTGGTTTCCTATGAAGTCAATTACAATAACATTGAAAAGGCTTACCTCATAATAGTATTTACTTTTCAAAAGATTTGGCATTACAAGTTGGCCCATAAAACTTAGTTGATAGCTAAAAGTGATCCACTCAAGTATCTATTGAACATGACAACTTTGATTGGTCGTATGGCTAAATGGATGATGATTCTCTCATAATTTGACAACCAGTATATTGACCAAAAGGTTAGAAAAGGACAAGCTATTTTTGATCAACTAGTTGATTTTCCTCTTGAAGATGACACCCCAATGCAAATTGAATTCTTGAGTTCTTCTATCATGTATATAATAGAGTGTTCTTGGAAGCTCTTCTTCAATGGATCCTACACATGGCACAGTTCAGGTTTTGGAGTTTTGTTTGTCACACCGCAAGGGTACAATATTCTAAAAGTACATGTGTTGGTGTTCCCCTATACAAATAACATTTTTGAGTATTGTACCATCTTCAATTGGAAGCACTTTGATTTAATGATGGTTTAACACCCATTTAGTGAGATTTAATGTTAGATTTGCATTTAATATGCATTCTCCCATTTCTTCTCATCTCCTTTTGTTCCTCCTAGATGGAATTGGCATAAAGTGAGATTATTGCATTGGTTGAGAAATCCTACTATTTTAAGGTGGATTTTTTCATTTACTTTACATTTCCATCATTACAATTATTTCAATTTGTGGGTTAGTTCCTAAATTGGGGTTTGACCAAGACAAACCCCCCATAAACAAAACTAAACCATTTTTCTTGCACGTCATAGATCTCAAAAGGAAAATAGAGCACATATTCAGATACCCTTTTTTTAGAACTTCAAAGATTCAAAATTTATTTCACAATCAAGCATAGAAGGTCAGGGCCACACTGTGTTACCTGGCCTTCTAGTTGGGCCATGACCTAGATTGCCACCGCCCCTCTAGGCCGGCCCTAACCTAGAGCCAAACAATTTCTAGGTTTTTCAAATATTATAGTTTCAGGTATAGAGTTTGAGTTTATGTAGTTTTGGACATCATCTAATAGCCCATTTGCAAGTTTTTATTTTGCAAGGTGAGCTTTCTTCCCCTCTTTATTTCAATACATATTTATATTCCTCTACATTTAGATTTTACATTGCGTAAAACCTTCACTTTGTGGAGGTGACATAAGGGTTGAGATGAGAATAAATGGGAGAATGCACATTAAATGCATCACCACACATCCATTAATCATATGTAAAAGTACTCAAGCATTTAAGCATTCAAACCATCTTCAAGTACATTCAAGGAGATCCTTTTTGTAGACCATTGGAGAGGATATCTTGCATTCAAGGTTCTTTCAAGGAGCTTCAAAGGGCTTCATTTGGGGGTTTCCTCATCTATTCCATGCTCATTCCACCACCTATCAAGATCTGGCTCCCACCATTGGTGATAGTGGAGCTTGTCATCAAGAAAAGGCTTCTATATTCATCCTTCTTCTACATTCACATCCTCTTGGTCCATTTAATTGGTAAAGTGAGATTATTACATTTGACTGAGAAGTCCTACTATTGTAAGGTTAATTTGATCATTTATTTTGCATTTCCATCATTGTAATTATTCTAATTTCAAGGTTAATTCCTAAATTGGTGTATGACCGAGGTGAACCCCCAATCAACAAAAGAAAACCATTGTTCTTGCAAGTTATAGATGTCACAAGGAACAACAGAGCACATACTTGGATACCCTCTTTGAAGAACTTAATAGATCCTAAATCTATTTCATGGTTGGACATAGAATGTTAGGGCTACACTATACTCCCAACCCTCTAGGTGGCTGCTAACCTAAATTGACATTGCTCGTTTAGGCCAGCCTTGACTTGGAGCCAAACAATTTCTAGGTTTTACAAATCTCATAGTTTTAGGTCTAGAGTTTGAGTTTTAGCCATTTCAAACATCATCTGATAACTTGATTACTGGTTTGCATTGTGCAAGGTGAGCTTTGTTTCCCTGATTATTTTAATACATGTTTCTATTCCCCCACATGCAAATTTTACATTGGATAAAACCATCTCTTTGTGGAGATGAAGGAGAAGTAATTCCAAGCAATTATTCTTATGCATTAGGGGACAATTAACACTTTATCTTGTTTAATTGGGCTCAGATTAGGAGGTGTGTCTTGGTTTTCACCCTTCATCATTATGTAGGATAGAAGGTTCATTTCCCCCCATATACATTTTGGGTTATGCTCTCTTCTCACTTTTCACACACACGTACTTAATTTCAATAGCTTATGCATGCACTTGGGAATCTCTTTATGGATTATGAACAATCCTAAAGATTGGATTCTCCATACACACCTTTGATTCCTTTAGGTAGTGAGTATCCTTAGGATTGGGTGTCTCTTTATTTTTCGCTTTCAATATGCTAAATCTCGTACACGAGTAACACATTCAAATGTAACATGCTAAGTCCCATACATAGGTAACACATTTTTAAGTTTTTCTTTTTCTTTTTGCATGATTCATAGTGAGATGTACACTTCTAATTGGAAGAATTAATAACACCCATCCTTTGTCTTCTCTATCAATAATTTCTCTCTTATTATGATATTGGAATTAGCAAAGACTCAATCCCTTGGGGTTGGACCAAGAGTTTGTCTCCTTGATTCTGATAAGATCATCTCATGCCTTGTGCTCCACTTTACCAAGAGTTTGGGTTGAACCTATGCTCTTGCTAAAGTGGGAGTCAAATGTATGATATTAAATTAGAAGCACTTCAATTTAATGATGGTTTAGCACCCATTTAGTGAGATTTAATGCTAGATTTGCATTTAATGTGTGTTCTCTCATTTCTTCTAGTCTCTTTTTATTCTTCCTAGATGGAATTGGGGTAGGACATAATGGATCATCCTTGGTATTCCTATTTCATGGCACAAAGCTTGAGGTATGACCTATCCCTTTGGTGTCCTCCTTCTCCATCTTCTAATCACCCATAATCTCTTTTTCACATTGAAATGGGGTTTTCTCGAGATCTACACTTGATTTCCCAAAACTAGTGCCTATTCTGGGACCCCATAGAATCTCAAGGGTTTCTGGACCCTAAGGTCAGGGGTGCAATGCCTCCCTAACCCAAGTCATAGACATAGTGTGTCCCTACTTAGGTCAGGGGTGTAGTGCATCCCTAACTTGGGACCTATTTTGGGTCTTCTTCTTGACCTTTGTGTCGGGGTTGATCCAAGGCATTATTTCTATTGCACATTCAACCAATGAGATAAATTTTATTTTGAATCCTTTATAAGAATCTCATTTTCTCCATTTTGTATTCACCACACATCCATCAATCAAGCACATATGCACTCAAGCATTCAAATATTCAAACATTCAAGCATTCAAGCCATCTTCAAGTGCATTCAAGGAGATCCTCTTGCCATCCATTGGAGAAAAGATCTTTTGCATTCAAGGTGCTTTCAAGGAGCTTTAAAGGAGTTCATTAAGGAAATTTATCATCTATCTTCCATACTCATGCCGCAACCTACCTAGATATAGCTTCCTCCATTGGTGATAGCGGATCCTGTCATCAAGAGAGGGTTCCATCTTCTGTTATTCTTCTATGTTCATGCTTTCTTGATCCAAATCAACTTCCTAAAGTGAGTTCATTGCATTTGATATGATAAGTCTTACTACTGTAAGGTGAATTTTTTTATTTACTTTACATTTCCATCATTGAAATTATTTTAATTTCAAGGTTGATTCCTAAACTAGGGTTTGACCAAGGCAAATCCTCCATCAACAAAACAAAACAATTTTTCTTGCAGGATACAAATCTTATAAAGGTAGAACGACACAAATTTGGATACCCTTTTTGTATAACTTTAGAGATCCTAAATCTCTTTCATAATCAAATATAGAAGGTCAAGGATGTGTATCCCTACCCTCGATAAGTGGGATTTGATCCAGATTGACACCGGCCTTGCATATTAACCTTGACCAAGAGCAAAATGATTTCAGAATTTTGTAGATCTTGTAGTTACAACTCCAAAACTAGGTTTGTTCATTGTTTGGAGCAGTATAAAAGACAAAAAATTAGATCCAACATTGCATTCACTTTCTAAGGTTAGTCACTTATTTTCTTTAATCATTTTAGCAAATCTCCTTTTCATATCCATAGTCTTAATTACATTTCACAACTCTTGTTAGATTTACCCTTGCATTCTATTGTGTGTCCATCTTATACATTTTGGTGAACCCAACATCTTACCCCCTCTATTGGAGTTATATTCTGATTGCATTATTTAGTTAAATACATATCTTGTGATCTCTCTTTGCATGTTGGGTGTATTTACTTTCATTAGATTACATTGTATGCTTTGTGCATACTTTTTCTTCCTTTAGATCTAGTTCATACCTCAAGATTAGAGTCCCTTTGTGCGATCTTCTTCTTACATTTCTTTGTGTATGAGCTTCATTACCTTAATCCCTACATATAACATTCCTGTTAGGAGAAGCCATAGGCTCATGGCTCCCTTTAATCCAAAATCTTCTTCCCTGCTCTTTAGAAACCTTGATGAAACTTTGGTTTCCCATGAGCTACTGATATTAAAAAGATGCAAGATTGGCTTAATCAAGAGAATCATAATATTAATACTATTGCCTCTCTTGAAGCTATTCAAAAAGTGACCCATAACGATAAGAATGGTGTTAATATTTTGCATGGTCTTACTCACTTTGTCCATTCACATGTTAAACTTGTTACTCAAGTTGCATATGAAAAGGTATGGTTTACCTCTCACTAGTATTGAGCCTCCCTTCCTTATTTACACTCATATATCTAGCATTCCTACCTATGTTTCACCTATTGTGACTACATCTATTAAACCATCCAATACTCTTAGCATGAGTCTTCCCATTCCTTCTATTTCTATGAGAATTTTGCCTACTTTATTGCCTACCTCACAACCTTCATACAATAGTGTTCCTTACACTTATCCTAATCCTCTTGCTACTATGGCTCTAAGTGTCTCACTCATCACACCTTTTATTCTTGCAAATTCATACACTCTTCCTAGCATCTCCACAGTGTTAGTGCCAACTATTTCTTCTAATGATTCCACTATCATTAGCCTTGCTCAAACAATCTCTTTCATGCATCAACAACTTGCTTCCTTAACTCAATCTAAGCTCAATGTGCCTACATATGACATGGGCGATCCTTTCTCTTTAGACACTATTTGTGTCATTTCCCCTCAACAAGCTGATAATCCTTGCCTTGATACTTATAATGGGATGGTTGACCTCGTGACTCATCTTAGAACCTTTCAAGTCCTATGTAGTGATTTTTCCCATGACCGTAGGATTTTAATAAATTTATTTTCCTGCACTTTTTGTGACAAGGCCTTGCAACAATATTGTTCTTTTCCACGTTATTCTATTGATTCCTTTCATAAACTTAGTAATGCTTTCATCCAACAATTCTAAAACAACATCGGTCCTCAAGTGTCCTTGATTTATTTAATGCATTCTAAACTAGGTCCTAAGGAAAAAGTGACTGATTTTATTGGTATATTTAAGCATCTACATGCTTAAATTTATTATCATGTGGTTGATATTTATATGCAACATATGTTTATTGTTAATTTACAAAAAGACATTATAGATGAGATTTCGCTTATTGAATTTTCCTATTTTCACAACTTTGTGTAGCATTGTGTAGCACTTCATTATTATCAATTACACGTGAGTCAATTGGAGAGCACCACTCCAATGGCTCCTATACCAATATATAAGAGTGATAACACACCTAGCAACAACAAATTTTAGCAACAACAAATTTTAGAGACCCAACAACTATTTCAAGATAAGTAAAGAAATATATACAATAGATGAGCAAGTAGTTGCCCCATTCAAAAGTTTCGTTGCTTCTTCCTCTATTTTTTGGATGAATCCTTAGTTTAATCCTGTCCCTAATTCTTTACATTCTATTATGGGAAGGTCAAAAAGTGCCAATGTTATTATACTCCCTTCTATTAGACCACTTCTTCCTTCTACAACATCAAGTCCACACTTGATTCCAAATCCTTCTGTCAATATCATCATCATCCTAGCCATGATAATGAGAAGTGTTTTACCATGAAATATAAGATTCAAGACTTGATTGATTTGAATGCTTTGTCTATTGATAATCATTATAGTGGTAAAAAATTTGTGACATAATCAAAATATTCAAATCTATACTAAACCTTTACCTCAACACACTACCAACATGGTTGCTTAATGCTCTTCTTTCTTTGCTACATACATTGTTTATGATCTTGTTAATATTGTGGAACATATACCTCAACCTCCACCATAACCTAAGCTTCAATATAAACCTCAAATTTAACCTAAGCCTAAACCTTCCTTTATAATTCGGTGGATAATTTCAGTGAAAATTGAAGTGTCTTCAAATTTCAAGATTTTTGCACCATCAAAAAGATCTCAGCATCCTGATTCCAATGCAACTTGAAAGGAGCAAAAACGAGTCTGTTCGTGCAAGTTATGCTCGATCAAAGTTTTGGTCAACAGGTAGACCAGAGGGCTAGATAAGGGGCAAAATCAAACCATCTCAAAAGTGGTCAATAATGGATTTCAAAATGAAGAGCCCGATGAGAGCTTTCCAACAACATTCATTTCGTCAAAAACGGACTTCATATGTGAAAGTTATGGCCGTTTGAATTTTGGAGGCAAAATGTAATAATGATGAGATCATCATGATATCAGCAGCTCAAGTGATGACACATGTCAAAAATATGAGCAAATAAAATAGTGCCACATGGCACCTCAAGCTCGAATTTGGTGGTTTAAAAATTCATTAAGGAGGTTTGAACCCTCAACCTCTCATTCCCTACTTTCCCTCCTTGCCACTAGACCATGTGGAGCATTTAGCAACTTTGTAACAGATTTTCTATTTAAACTATGAAAGCCGCCAAAGCCGTTTGAAAAGATGCATAGGTGGGAGTTGAACCCTCGACCTAGCCGCCCCTAAAATAGCTATATGCCAATACACCACTGATGTGGCTTGTTAAACGCATGGCAGATGTGTTATTTAACTTGTATCAAACAACAAAGCCCCCTTAAAATAGATTTATTTGTTATTTTTAACAACATTAACCCCTAAAATTGTATAAATGCCAAAATGTAAAAATGGCAAAGGAGATTTTTGAGGGGGGTTGTTTTGTTTTATTTCCTATTATTAAATTAATTGGTTTTGAGCCAATTTAAGCAAATTATTTTGTATTAAAAGGGGGGGTAGGATGTCATTTGGAGGCAAGGGAAATTAAGGGAGACTTGAGAGAAATTGCCCTTGGTGAAGTTTTTTTTAAAGGAATAGGGAGATTTTTTTGGAGCCATTTTCGTACTTCAAAGTATTGTTATGCTATCGAAGTGCTAGAAGAAATGGTCGTCTTTGGTGCATATTTGTAATTGATTTTTGGAGATTAATCGGATTGATCGTACTCTATTGGAGCTGACCTAGATACGTAGTCACGTTTGTGGTGAACTCTGAAATCAAACTTTGTTTGCACTTTCTATCTTCTTCTCTCTCTCAATTCTATTTATTTCACCTAAAGTCTTTGATGCTTAATTTCATTTATGTATAATGTATTAAGACTTCCACTAAAATTTGATTTTATTTAAGCATTCAATACTACAATTAGTCTAGATCCATCCATCAAATCAAGTGGTATCAGAGCCGAGTTGACTATTATTGCAGTTGTTTTCCTGAATGCTAACAAGATCTAGGATTCAAAAGGGTGAAGGCAAGCTTGAAGAATTTAATCCTGAGATTGGGAAGCAAAGAATATTTCCAAAGATGTCTATTTCTAGAATAGAGGTTCTTGATGAGATTAGTGGGCAAGAATTTCAAAGAGCATTCCTTGAGATGAAGGCTAAGGTGGAAATTCTTCTCCAAGAGAGACATGAACGACAATTGAGAAAGGAAAATAAGGCTAAGAAGAAGGAGGAAGCAAAATCCTCATTAAAGGATGACAAAGCCAAAGGAGTAGGAGGTGGTAGTGACCCTCCTAAATCTCTGTTTCCATCTTCATCATCTTCTCCTTCTTCTCCATCTTCTCATCATTCTACTTCTTATAATCCTTCCAAGAGTGGGTATAAGGCTAAGATCAAACTAGATGTAAAATTTGACTTGCCTAAGTATTGTGGTGAACTTAATGCTGAAAAATTGGATGATTAGATTCAGCAAGTAGAAGTATACTGTAGAGTCTAGAACCTATTAGATGATGTTGATAGGATTCAATTAGCTACTCTTTGATTAGGAGGTACAACTTTAACCTGGTGGGAGAGTAAGACTAAGGTAGAATTTTCACAACATGGTAGAGTCAATTTAACTTGGGCAGAGTTTGTTAGTGCTCTTAAGAAGTAGTTTTATCCCCTAGGACATATGCAACAGTTAATGATGGATTGGCAAATGTTTAGGCAAGGGAAAGGTCAAACTGTCCAAGAGTACACCCATGAATTTAGGAAAAGGGCTATTGCTTTGAATGTTCCTTTGTACACCCAAGATACTTTATTGAAGTACATAGGAGGTCTTCATTCCTACCTTAGACATTCTATTTTGGTATTGAACCCTTGTAATTTGGATGAAGTGTCCGTTCAAGCTACACACTTAGAGTCAAGGGGTAAAGGATCATTTATTGATAAGTTTGATAATGATGTAAAGAAATCTTCTAAGAATGCAGAGACAAAGAAAGGAAAGAAGGTAGCTACAGTTAAGAAGGATGAGAAACTTTCTTGCACTCATTGTGACAAGAAGGGTCATGATGAAGAACATTGTTGGAAGTTGCATCCCGAATTGAAGCCTAAGTGGGCTCAGAAATTTGATCAGAAACATAAAGGTAAGGAGAAAGCAACAAATGTTGTTATTGATGCAGGAGCATCTTGCATGGGAAAATTATTGAAAAAAAAAAAATCTGGAGGAGAGAGAAAGTGACGAAAATTAGAGGAGAAATAATAAATAAATAAAAAGGGAAAAAGGAGAAAAAGAAAAAAAAGGAGGAATTTCTATTTTCGAGGTGCATAGGTGGCATAAAATAAAAAAATGAGAAATTAGTTGTCATTCCATTAATCAAGGTGTGTAGGTGGCATCTTAGAAGCTTGTGGAAAGTTTCTTAAATCTTGCATTTAATATTTGTTGTGATCCATAAAGGAAATGTAATTTTCTAATTGGGCCACATGGTGGTGCTTAGTTGTAATTCTAGAAGGTTATGGAAGTTGTAGAAGGTTGTGGAGGAATTCTAGAAGGTTGTGGATAAGTCATGCATGGGGTGGTAAGTGCCTATTTAAGCAAGGCATATGAGCATTTCTAATCAAGCTTGGAGAAGCTCAAGGAGAAGCTTGAGAAGTGGAAGTTTGAGAAGTAGAAGCTAGAAGGTGTGAAGACTTCAAGGTGTGAAAGCTCTAAAGGTGTAGCTCTTGAAGTAGAAATTCTTGGTGAAGCTTTTGGTGTGCTCTTATTTGGGATTTCTCTTATGTTGAAGAATTTGTAAACTTCTTTTTGAAGAAGTCATATCTATCATATCATCTTGTGGGTGTTGTAAGGATTTTCAAGTATAGTAAAATTACTTGTGGAGAATTTTTTTTATTTCTCTTGGTCTCCATATTGTTGCTTTCTTGATTGTGAGTGGGTAAGGGTGGTGTGGCCCTCTATCAAGTGGTATCAGAGTAGGAGTTCCTGAGTGTACAAATAGATCGCCGAAGTGTGAGGCAGTTTGTACCAGGACCTTGGTTGGGTGAAGTTTATTAGAGTGGGAGTTCTTAAGTGTGTAAATAGATCACTGAAGCTGAGGTAGTTTGCACTAGGACCTTGGGAGGACATGCAGATTGATGGATTGATGCGGAGATGGATGACTGAACTTGTTGAGGCATGATCATAGTTGTCCTAGACTTGTGATGTGGTTCCTGATTGTTCGTGCAAGGTGGCAGGTTGCGATCTGACTTGCAAACAATTTGGTTGTCACAAGGAGCGTGAGAAGGATTTGTTGTAGAGGGTTTACGATGATATTGGGAGATGGCTCCAAGAGGATTGGACCCTAAGATGATTTCAAAAATGCATGATATAGTGGAGAGGAATTTTTCTAAGATGTTTTCTTGGTTGGATGCTAAAGCTAAGAAGGTCAAGGTGGAAGAGGATGGTTTTGCTAATCAGTTTGTGGAGTCTGATGCAGAACCTGTAGAGCAACTAGAGGTTGTTGCTGAAGATATTCCTAATATCGTTGATGTTGGGATAGAGGTTGGTTTTCATGGTCAGTTGGTTGAGTCTGACATGAAGATTGTGGCGCACTCAGTTATGGATGATCCAGTTGTTGTTGGTGGTGACTTGTATCTTGCAGAGTATCTTGTTGTGAGCAATGAGGTTGCTAGTTTTGAGAGTATGGCTTATGTTGATGGAAATCTACATATTGCTGCTGATGTGGACTTGGTTGTTGCTACGGGTGTGAATTCACTAGTTGCTGATGTGAATGGGAGTTTGTTGATGAAGAATTATGTTCAGTTTGTTCCTGGAAGTGAGCATGCTAATTGGATGGTTGAGATTCTAGTGTTTGATAGAGTAATGCAGATGTGGAAGATTTGCACGTTGGTTTTCTTGTCCCCGTTGAGGTGGAAACCTTTGGTGAAGATGAAGATGGTTGTAGATCTTTCTTTTTGGTGTCAAAGTGTGGGACACACTTTTCTATCTACCGGGGGAGTCTGATGCAGGAGCATCTTGCATGGGAAAATTATTGGAAAAAAAAAAAAAATCTGGAGGAGAGAGAAAGTGACAAAAATTAGAGGAGAAATAATAAATAAATAAAAAGGGAAAAAGGAGAAAAAGAAAAAAAAGGAGGAATTTCTATTTTCGAGGTGCATAGGTGGCATAAAATAAAAAAATGAGAAATTAGTTGTCATTCCATTAATCAAGGTGTGTAGGTGGCATCTTAGAAGCTTGTGGAAAGTTTCTTAAATCTTGCATTTAATATTTGTTGTGATCCATAAAGGAAATGTAATTTTCTAATTGGGCCACATGGTGGTGCTTAGTTGTAATTCTAGAAGGTTATGGAAGTTGTAGAAGGTTGTGGAGGAATTCTAGAAGGTTGTAGATAAGTCATGCATGGGGTGGTAAGTGCCTATTTAAGCAAGGCATATGAGCATTTCTAATCAAGCTTGGAGAAGCTCAAGGAGAAGCTTGAGAAGTGGAAGTTTGAGAAGTAGAAGCTAGAAGGTGTGAAGACTTCAAGGTGTGAAAGCTCTAAAGGTGTAGCTCTTGAAGTAGAAATTCTTGGTGAAGCTTTTGGTGTGCTCTTATTTGGGATTTCTCTTATGTTGAAGAATTTGTAAACTTCTTTTTGAAGAAGTCATATCTATCATATCATCTTGTGGGTGTTGTAAGGATTTTCAAGTATAATAAAATTGCTTGTGGAGCATTTTTTTTATTTCTCTTGATCTCCATATTGTTGCTTTCTTGATTGTGAGTGGGTAAGGGTGGTGTGGCCCTCTATCAGTTATGGATCTTGGTTCAGATTCAGATGATGAGACTAAGATAACAGCTATGGGTTTGAAAGGTAAAACTCCTATTTCTAGTGTTTCTATTGCTAGTTGTGCTTCTACTTCTACAGTTAATGATTTCTCTAAAGATAAGAGAAGGAATGAGTTGTTTCATTTAAGGGTTGTTGCTAAGAACACTAAAATTGATGCACTCATAGATAGTGGATCCCAGGTTAATCTAATTTCAAAAAATGTTGTAAGGAACTTGGGATTGAAAACTACATTACATAAGAAACCTTATCCACTAGGCTGGATTTGTGAAAATGATAAGTTGCAAGTAACAAGACAATGCACCTTAAGATTCACAATCACTAGTAAGTTTGTGGATGAAGTACAATTTGATGTGGTTCCACTGGATATGTGTGGGATAGTGCTTGGTAGCCCTTATCTTTATGATAGAAAAACAATTTTCTATAGGGAGAAGAATCATTATCACTTGTTTAAAGATGGCATTCAATATATTGTGCATTCTCACAGGATTAAGACTGATTGTTCTTTTGCAAACACAGGATAGTTAAAGAGGGTAATTAATGCAAGTAAAGAGTTAACTCTTATGTCTGTCAGTACATGTGGTTCTACACTTGAACTTGGAGTAGCTAACCAGGGTCAGATGTTGCAGGATGCACTTGTAGTACATCATGAGGGAATGATGATTGAAAGCATGGATGGTTCCTTGGGTAAAAATGTTCCTGTTATGAAGGATCGATATGTTGTTAATTTATTCTCTTTCATTTTTGCATTATTGTTCAGCTTGATGCTAGTCAATGTTTGTTGGTTAGTGACTACGACAATTGATGTAGATGCTTATGGAAGTGATAGAATAATGTTTATGATCAACAATGTTGTTGTAGTCTTCATTGTGCTTGTGAGCTAGGTATTTAGATGTATAGATGATACAGGACAAGTGGGGAGGCCAAGTCCTCACTTTATGTCAAAGTAAATGTCACTTTTGGAGGTCCAAAAGGTCTTCAGTGGGGAGGCCTAATCCGGTGGATAATTTCAGTGAAAATTGAAGTGTCTTCAAATTTCCAGATTTTTGAACCATCAAAAAGATCTCAGCATCCTAATTCCAATGCAACTTGAACAGAGCAAAAAGGAGTCCGTTCGTGCAAGTTATGCTCGGTCAAAGTTCTGGTCAACACGTAGACCAAAGGGCTAGATAAAGGGTGAAATCAAACCATCTCAAAAGTGGTCAACAATGGATTTCAAAATAAAGAGACCAATGAGAGCTTTCCAACGATGTTCGTTTCATCAAAAATGGACTTCATATGTGAAAGTTATGGCCATTTGAATTTTGGAGGCAAAATATAATAGTGATGACATCATCATGATATCAGCAGCTCAAGTGATGACACATGTCAAAAATATGAGCGAATAAAATAGTGCCACATGGCACCTCAAGCTCAAATTTGGTGGTTTAAAAATTTGTTGAGGAGGTTTGAACCCTCAACCTCTCATTCCCTACTTTCCCTCCTTGCCACTAGACCACATAGAGCATTTGGCAACTTTGTAACAGATTTTCTATTTAAACTATGAATGTTGCCAAAGCCGTTTGAAAAGATGCATAGGTGGGAGTTGAACCCTCGACCTAGCCGCCCCTAAAATAACTATATGCCAATACACCACTGATGTGGCTTGTTAAATGCATGGCAGATGTGTTATTTAACTTGTATCAAACAAGGAAGCCCCCTTAAAATAGATTTATTTGTTATTTTTAACAACATTAACCCCTAAAATTGTATAAATGCCAAAATGTAAAAATGGCAAAGGAGATTTTCGAGGGGGGTTGTTTTGTTTTATTCCCTATTATTAAATTAATTGGTTTTGAGCCAATTTAAGCAAATTATTTTGTATAAAAAGGGGGGGTAGGATGTCATTTAGAGGCAAGGGAAATTAAGGGAGACTTGAGAGAAATTTCCCTTGGTGAAGTTTTTTTTAAGGGAATAGGGAGATTTTTTTGGAGCCATTTTCGTACTTCAGAGTATTGTTATGCTATTGAAGTGCTAGAAGAAATGGTCTTCTTTGGTGCATATTTGTAATTGATTTTTGGAGATTAATCAGATTGGTTGTGCTCTATTGGAGCCGACCTGGAGACGTAGTCATGTTTGTGGTGAACTCCGAAATCAAACTTTGTTTGCACTTTCTATCTTCTTCTCTCTCTCAATTCTATTTATTTCACCTAAATTCTTTGATGCTTAATTTCATTTATGTATAAAGTATTAAGACTTCCACTAAAATTTGATTTTATTTAAGCATTCAATATTGCAATTAGTCTAGATCCGTCCATCAGATCACCTTAAGCAAGGTAGAGACCTCACTATTTTATTTGATGATTATGAAACTATTAATGCTCATGATGATCTTGACACGGCACTCATACTCTACATATCATCTACTCTCAAAAGGTGTATTTTCCCTTGTGGCTAGACCAATAAGGAAAACTTGATAGTCACTAATCATTCCATTCAAAGTGATTGTTACTAGATCATTACTAGATACTTGTTCACTAACATCAACTAAGTTACCCCTCAATTTCTGAACTCTTGATAAAAAATCACTAACACTTTGATTTACTTCTATTTTGATAGACAATAATTTTCTTTTTAAAAGTAAAATGATATTTGTATTCATAATCTCATACAAACCTTCCAAAGTTGACCATGTACCACTAGAAGTGGTAATGTCTCTTATTTGAGGGATGGATGATTCTTTAATGGACACACATAAGAGAATCTTTACTTTTGATTCTCTTTTCTCTCAATCTTGGACAACTAGCAGTGTTGTAGGTTTGGCCTCTTTGTAATTTACAATGGCCCAAATATTATGACCCTCCATTAGATTCTACATTGTGAACTTGCAATTAACATAAATGGTACCATCTAACTTATTTGGTTTACTTAGATAAGAATCTATAAGATTGACCATCACAAAATAAGAAAAAAAACCTAAAAATATATTTTTAGTAAATTTCTTATACTTGAGATGGATATCACAATTAGTACTCTTTCCAAATTTGACCAATGAGAGCAGCACATTTGCTGGTATTACATGCAACAACAATTTCTATTAGACAACTCCTTTTACAAATATATTGAATATTCAACACTCCAAAATATTTTGAATATTGAATCTTCAACACTGCAAAATATTTTGAAAGCATTACCAAATAAATTTTAGACTTGGCTCTGATACTAAATTAAAAAATAGAGCAGTGGAATAGAATATAGAAAAATAGAGATAAACTTCAACAAATAAATGGAGGAACTCCAGATCATGATTTTATTGAACATGAGATGCATATTCGTAGAATATATTGTATAACCATTCATACAAGACTGCTAAATAAATTGACAACAAACTACAATTATTGACAACATAACAAGAAAAATTTGACAAGTAGATTATTCCTAACAACTATCTTGATCTGAGAGATAGATCTATAGTTAGTTATTTAATCAAACTAGAACTTTGTGATGCAACTCTCCTAATCTAAACTTCTATTGATAACAAATCAAATATAACTTTCCACATGTAGAACATTGATAATTCCTTATTCTAACACAAACATGTGCATTTGGTAGATTGCATTATTTTAAAATAGGCTGTAAATGCTCTCCTTTCAACTAAATCTTTAAGGCATGGTCAACATTTGATTTAGTGGACTAGATAGATCATTTGTCATGCTTGCCACTGTAGATGGAAAAGTGTAACTCTTGAATTTGTAAAAATAAATTGATACTTGTCTAGAAAGGCTTCTTTGCTCAAATATTGCATTATTATTTAAACTATGATGGATATTTATCTTTCTTGTGCTACCTCTGATCCATAAAAGTTCCTCAACAACCTCTTTCATCGATGACCTTTTCCTACTTTCCAAATGAAGTCATTCTCTTGCTAACCTTCCACCATCTTCCATCTGTTGTAGGTTTCCGTCCTCAAACACTTTTAGATATCTAAGATTTCTGTGAGGCAATTGTGGTTAATTCTGCAAGAAAATGATTCGACAAGCTCCAGCCCTCGCTGGCCCTTTCTACAGAAATAGGTATCAAACTTGTTATAAGCTCAACCAAAATGACACCAAAACTGTAAATATCGCTTTTGTTCGTTAGCTGAAATGTTTGGAAGTACTTAGGATCTAAGTAGCCCTTTGTGCACATTATATTTGTGGTGAGATGGGTGTTGTTGGAAGCCGAGATGAGACGAGAAATTCCAAAGTCTGCAAGTTTTGGAGAGAGTCTCTCATTCAAAATAATATTAGACGATTTCACATCCTAGTGGAAAATGGGTTGAGAAGCTCTAGAGTGTTGATATGCCAAAGCCTCCCCTATCTCCATTGCAATCTACAAACATGACACCCATGCCAAAAAACCTTCTTTGGACTAAAAATGTTTAAACAATGTTCCATTCAAAATGAATTCAAATACCAACATTGGGAACTTAGTTTGAATGTAACACCCTAATAATTTCACTATGTTTCTATCATTTATTTGGGACATAATTGCAACTTCATGAAGAATATCATGGTCGTCTTCTAGATTTAAAGCTTGTTTGGACTTTTTGATGGCTACAACAGTACCATCCACTAGAATGCCTTTGAACACAGTTGCAAGACCTCCACTTCTGAGCACCATTTCTTTCAAATAATTATTAGAAGCTCTCACCACTTGTAAGAACCAAAAACTAGTAACATTGCCACGTACACAAAACAACCATAAAAGCGAAAATCTAAAGTTGAAAAGCCAAAACAAATGATGAATTGCAAATTAATTCCATTTAAAATTAAAGTTGGAAATTACACATATCATCATTACACAAGCACCATAAAATTTTCCATTTAACTAATATTACATTGTCGACCACATGTCGCTTTCAAAATAAACAATGTCATAAAGTGTGCACATCAACAAGTGTCATAAGTATGCCGCCCTGCACGTCGAACATAAGAGTTATGAGTACGTCAAATGAGATAAAATGTACAATAACATAAAACACATAAAATAACATGTCATCAGACCTGTGAGCCCATCCACATGTAGTTATGTTTCCAAGCCATTAAAATGCTACTCATCTGCTATCAAGAGATAGAAGAGTGGCCCAGGTGCTTTTACCGCCCAACCACAGAGTGGTTAGCTCCTCGAAGTTCTCCGGTTAAGAAGAACTACCCGACCCTAGCATGAGAAGGCTAGTAACTCAACACAATTGGATTAGAAGGATCTGGTGTAGCCAAGTGCCTAATTGTACTTTACACATATGCCTAGTAGAAAACATACACATGAATGTGGAAGAGGGAGAACAATGTAATATAACCAATGCATTTCAATCATATGCATAAATGTTTTACTGAGCTTGGCCAAGCATCATACACCAACATAATGTAAAAGAATGGCAAGTAATATATAAGGAACAATAACACAAGTTTTCCAATAATTACCCTCCTCTTTGATTCCACATTTAGCACCTTTCCGAAGATTAAATTTTTTATCCCCAATATAACTTCATGTAACCCGATAAACATCTATCTCAAGAGAAACTTCTAAAATCTTGAATATAAGCATTTAAATCTCCTTATTTTCCTTAATGATAAAAGCATGGTCAAGTTAAAACATAATGATTCTAAATTTGTTTATTTTCCCAAACAAAAGGATCACAATCTACAGATAATAGAAACATTTAACTAGACAAAATTGTGAATCTACAACAAGTACATAAATCTGGCAATGTCTGATATAAAGTTACAATTACAACTTTCACTAATCAGCAAAACATCACTACCAAGATTATATCTGCATACCGAATTTAAATAAATAAAACTAACTACACAATGCTCTCACTCGGTTCTTTCTTTTCTATTTGCCCCTACATAGGTCAACTGTTTATACAACTGTTGTCTCATGACCCCAAAGGAAAAATAAAAGTTCATCAATTTATTGAATGTTGAGGTCCATGCAACATCTGGTTCAACAGAGTTGAAACATGGCTAAGGCTATCTATTGTACAGAAGAATGGGCTCCGCAATAGTTACTTCCCTATCACGGTCAAACCCTCAATGTCTGCTCTATTTCATGGACGCTTAGGTTGCTGGAAGAAAAATTGTGATTGCCACTTCATTAGGAAATTTTCAACATACACATGAGTTGCTGGAAAATTGGGGTTGTCAAGGTCAACACGTCAACATCCTAGTATGTTCTATGCTTTGAATGATTCTGCCATAGTGAGACATCGATTTCACTGAAGAAATCGATTCACATAGAACTTTCCATAAATATATGGAGCGACATTCACAACTTGACAAAATAAAAGCCAAACAAATACAACATAAGATATTTATTTCACCATTTAGCTAAAAACAAAACCATAAAATTGATCATAGCTGCCGCTCAAAATATTTCCTAATGTTTTTATTAATTTGACTTCTATTTGGCATGATAACGGTTTGTTCGATTCATAGCAGATTTCAAATGAATAAAATTATCATGCTCTTAATAGCATATCGATGCATACAACAAAATCTTCCCTTAAAAATAAAACAGAGCATGATAGCCTTCTGATCTTTCGTACCCTCTGCTCCTTCTGCACGACTCCTTCCTAGTATAACCGCGACAACCTCTCTTTTTAGCCCTCAACTAATATAATATTTCATTTTAAAAAACGCTTCCACCTCCGCAAAACCGACAATTAAGCAACTAATCATGATGGGAGATAAAATAAATTCAAAACAAATAATTTAAATTTAATTAAAACAAATTGTGTGTGTACGTAACTACACTATATCATCTGAACCAATCCTACCGAGGAGCTAAACTCCAATACCTCAACCACTCTTCCACCTTCGGTACCTGCACACTCACAACCTCAAACATGCCAACACATTAGTACTGTCAACCATATTATTAAGATTGCATCATAGAGTAAAATACACAAGACATCTCATATTGTAACTCATAATTTTCTCAACATTTATATAATATGAATTTTAAGCATTCAACTGCCATATACAAATGAATTCGTAAAATGATTTTGAATAATCCATTTTACATAATCAAATAAAAAAGATAGTAATGTATAAATATAACCATACAATATCCATCACTAAATCAATATTACATATTATCGAGAAAATGTTAAACTTAGTTTTAAACATCATAATTAATCCAAACATGTACAATAGCTAGCATAATGTCATCATAGTCAATCAACACTCATAATCGAACAAGGTCTTCATCATATAAAATAAAGAAACCAAAACCACAAGTTATATAGTTGGAACACATACCCACCAAGAACATATCAATTATAGTTTT
The DNA here is from genome assembly GCA_028749045.1 of Cupressus sempervirens. Taxonomy (NCBI): domain Eukaryota; kingdom Viridiplantae; phylum Streptophyta; class Pinopsida; order Cupressales; family Cupressaceae; genus Cupressus; species Cupressus sempervirens. Next base: position 102,235,365 of record CM053787.1, read on the forward strand.
AAGTCGAACACATAACAACTTAATGTAAAGCTCACACAAATTGATGCAAAGATGAAATTCTTTAGTCGAGGTCAACCAACCTAATCGATTGAATAAAAAACTATCAACATCATCCTACATAGTAGGAGTCACACAAATTGGGTCGTAACACCAGTTCTCTAGGAAACATTCTAAGGCTCTCTCTACCCACTCTAGTAGTAATGAATTGTTGCAACTGCTAAAAATACTTGGCCTCCACAAGTTCTAGATAGCATTTCTTTAGCCACCAAACCACAAGAGATGCTACGATGTAGACAACCACAAACGAAGAGACCGATCATGTGTTTTTCACCAGACCAAAAATTGAAATAAAACACTAGTTAGCCAATAGGCTATTTCTCTATGGTTCCTTTTATGGGAAGTGTCTTGTTCGGCCTGGCAAATGGTTCAACCCAAGATTTCGAAAGGCAGGGACTCAACATGGGGCTGTTTTAGATGGAGTTGTTTATTATGGGTGCTAGACGTTTAGACGTTTGCTCCCGCTGCCAAGATGTCCATGCCAAAATCCTACTTGCAACTATGTCGACAAACAAATACTTCCAAGAGGGATGGAGGGGCCACGGGTGTCACCATAGACACTCAATTTGTAGACGGATGGAGGCCACGGGTCTACAGTTAGGGTGGATGCTGGATTATGCAACTTTATACACTCAGTCACCACCTCTACAGGTACTGTGTATGCAACGCCAGAGCCTCCTATAAATTTGGTCAATGTTAGTGCTGCGGTAAGTGATCGCTCTTTTGCTACAAATTGACGGGTATGTTTGTCATTTCTCTCCCTTGTGTTTGAACTATTCGTGTTTTAGAGTATTATTTATGACTACTTGCACTGTTGTTTGGAGTTATCAAATAGACTGTAGCAGAAGTAGACAGGAAGGGGTTAGATAGACAGCAATAGAAGCAGATAGGAAGGGGTTGGATAACGGGTCTAGGTTCCCGACAATGGTTACACCCTACTACCTTGGCAATATGTGATTCTTGTATTCTCCTTTGTTATTGGGTGTGAGTTACAAAACCATAGGAGGTTATAAATCCATGGAATTGCTTGGGATGAATTGAATGCAAAGGAGGTTTTAGAATTTTAATCCCTTCTTAATGTATCTGAAAAAATCATTACTGTCTCTTGTAAGAAATATGCCTGTTTGTCATGGATTTTTAATATTGTGAAGTTAGATGGAGGTTTTAGGTTCAAATTTTGTCATATTCTGTAAGCTTGTCTGTAAAGATTTTTTTGCAAAATTATTTGATTATTAGATTGTAGGGCCTACAGGAGTATGCATGTGCTTAGTATTGAGAAGGTTAAGTTGAATCTAAAGAAGGACATGGATAGATCTTGTTTTTCTTTTGAAGTGCATAAAGATGCATCAATATTTACAACTGCAAGCCATAAATCTCCTTCAAAGAGATGCCTATTTTTCTTTTGAAGTGCATAGATGTAGTCCTAATTGAGAACATTAGGAAAAAAAAACTTTGAATTGTCGATGACACTGCTCTGCTCCTCTTTTAAATTCTCAGAAGTTATAATATTCTAGAAATAGGCTCCAATATTATACAGGCCACATCTACCTTATCTACGGGAGTAGTAGTTGATCAACCTTATCTGTAGGAGTAGCAGTGGATGGTTTTCCCACTATGTATTGATCTATTTTAACATCTTTTTGATAATCCAAGATGATATTATCGGTGAAGGAAGCTTCTTCATTATTATTGTTGTTTTCTTTTTTATTCATCACTAAAAGGTTATCAATGTTCAAATGCATTCTTCTAATGTAATCTTCTTGATCAGATTTTGGGCTGAGAGTATTTTTCTTGTATCATAGATGTCAATTGACAATAGTGAGCCTTATCACAACAAAGAAGACAATAATCTAACTTTGATCTTCAATGAATGTTCTTTGTAATAGCATAAGGATAAATTTAGGATTGTTCTACCCAGAAATCGTACTCTATATAATTCCCTAGAGTTGACTTTGGAAATAGGCTCCAATATTTTACAGGCCGCACCTACCTTATCTGCTAGAGCAACAGTTGATCAACCTTATCTGTAGGAGTAGCAGTTGATGGTTTTCCCACTATGTATTGATCTATTTTAACATCTTTTTGATAATCCATCTTTCGTAATGAGTATGATGCTTTTCCAGTCGGATCCTATTACAACAATTAAGGTGAATGCAGTTTCACTTGGTGGTGTATTTTACTCTCATAATGTCTTCTTATAATTTCTTGACGAGGTTGCATTTCCATGCACTTGATTCATATGTGCCATTGTAGCTGTAGATAAATAGGGTAGTGAAAAGCTACTTTAGAGTCACCATTGATTACATGGAAACTTCTCCATTTAAATCTTCCAGTTAAGAAATAGCTTAAATTCCTATAACCACTCTCCTCTTTGCCATTCTCTAGCACTTGATGACTAAGTTTCTTGCTATCTTCCATTTTACTATGTCATGGAAAGTAATTCTTAGATTACAAAATAGTAATAAAATATTATATATTATTCCTGAGATCTGAAGTCTGAAATACTTGAGGGAAATACATCTTTCTGAGACCTCTTTTCCTTATCTGTGCTCTTCGACATGGCAGGCACCAATTAAATGCACATACTAGGTGCAAGAGCATAACAAATCAGAAGACTTCGTTATAGATTTAACAAACTCTCGAGGGGTGAATTCTTCCTGGGATCATTGAAAGGTTCTCAGATTACAAGATAATAATATAATATCAGATATTACTTCTAAGATCTAAAGTCTAAAATACTTGAGGGAAATATATCTTTCTAGGACCTCTCTTAGATTTAGAAAACTCTTGAGGGGTGAATTCTTCCTGGGATCATTGAAAGGTTCTCAGATTACAAGATAATAATATAATATCAGATATTGCTTCTTAGATCTAAAGTTTGAAATACTTGAGGGAAATACATCCTTCTAGGACCTCTCTTACTTTTCTGTGCTCTTCGAAAACCAAATTTAGACTATTTTTTCTTTGGTGGCCACATTGTTTCCGAATATCACATAAATTGTGCTATGTAAGCTGAGTTGTCCATACTATAAAATTGGTAATGGCCTATTTCTCGAGTTGTTTTGCAGAATGCTACAAGTATCTTGTACATTACATCTATTGTAGTTACTGCCTCTTCTACCTTGTTGATACTGTAGTTGTCTATAGTGTTCATCATAGAGCATGCCCACCATAGATCTGCGAAGAATGCATCATAATTTGTAATGATGTTTTCAGCAACAACCTTAATATCATTAATGTTGATTGCAGGACCAACAACAGAAGTTGATTCTGCCTCTTAGGCTATAGTATTTATTGCCTGCTCAACATCTGGAGCACCATTATCCCCTATTGTGTAGACAGTGATAATGTTGTCCTCATCATATGGGTTATCATCCCCACTGAGTGTATTGATAGTGATGATGTCATCATTGTTATGTGTTTCTACCATAAGCTAGTAGCACAAACACGAAGGACACAAGTTGAGTTCATCCAAATGTTTGTTAAATAGATCACAAGAGTTTATACCAATATCTTAATGACTAATGATTGGCATGGAAAAACACTTTCCTAGATTTAAAAAGGCCCTAAAAAATCACTTTCCCAGATACAAAAAGGCCCTAAAAAATACCTATCATACAAATTAGTAACCACCACCATAATTAGATGAGGGAAATAACTAAGAATATTTGAAATTAGAAAATGTTGTTGCACTTAGTATGTGCATTTCATTGGTACTTGCCATGTTGAAGAGCACATACAAGTAAGAGAGGTCCTAGAAAGATGTATTTCCCTCAAGTATTTCAGACTTTAGATCTAAGAAGTAATATCTGATATTATAATATTATCTTGTAATTTGAGAACCTTTCTATGATACCAGGAAGAATTCACCCCTCAAGAGTTTGCTAAATATAAGAGAGGTCCTAGAAAGATGTATTTCCCTCAAGTATTTCAGACTTTAGATCTAAGAATTAATATATGATATTATATTATTATCTTGTAATCTGAGAACCTTTCAATGATCCCAAGAAGAATTCACCCCTTGAGAGTTTTCTAAATCTATAAAGAAGTCTTTTGATTTGTTATGCTCTTGCACCTAGCATGTGTAGTTATTTGGTACTTGCCATGTTGAAGAGCATAGATAAGGAAAAGAGGTCTCAAAATTATGTATTTCCCTCAAGTATTTTAGACTTCAGATCTCAAGAGTAATAGTTGGAAGAATGCATTTGAATGTTGATAACCTTTTAATGACAAATAAAAAAGAAAATAACAATAATAATGAAGAAGCTTCCTTCACCGATAATATCATTCACCAATGATGAAGCATGACTCTTTAACCATCGTAGAGTAAAGAGTCGATAACAAAGCCTCTCTGATGAAGTTGGAGAAAGACAACACATCTGACAAGATTTGTAATAAAAATGACATAGTTGGAACATTCTCTTCACTAGTTCTCAATACTGATGCAACTTTAACCTTTACAAGACTATATACATTGGATTCCACCTTTTCATCCTCTACCACAAGTTGGATTGGTAAGGTCTAGGTCCTTGGAAGCTCAAAAACTAGAAGAAGGCAATTTAAGCATGATCACATGGTGGTTTGGTAACAGAGTAGGTCTAGCTGAAGAGATATATATGGCTCAGGGTGCTATTCCTAGTTTCGGGGAGAAAATACAAGTACAAAAAAGAAGGCAATGATCATCTTACTTGAGGATAAAAAAAGTTGTACAATATTACACACACTAGCGATAATGATGTAATTAAAGAAACATTGATATGATATGGAACATACTATTTATGATTTATCTACCTAAAGAATATACTATCGACGATGATTTATTTACTTAAAGAATTTTCTACAGGAATTATTGACATGAATGGATATAAATACAAATGTTCAAAAGAGATCATCATGATTGTTTCCATGCTATCGGTGGGAAACTCAATACTTTATCGTCTAAAGGATAAGCAAGGGCATGCAGATAATGCTAGGATGAACTTCCACATAGGAAATGTAGGAGATCATATTGCATTGCTAAAGCAGTACAATTCATGGAAGGAAACAAATTATTCAACACATTGGTGTTGTGAAAATTATATTCAGGTAGGAGAATAAAGAGAGCATGTGACATATGAGATCAGTTAAAAAGTCTCTTAGAAAGGGTTGAAATAGAGTCTGCAAGCATTTTGAAAGATTTAGATTTGATAAAAAAATCTATAACATCGAGTTATTTTTATCATACTGCTAAGCTCCAAAAATATGGCTCATATTGAACATTTAAAAATCCACAAACTATTCATATACATCCAAGTTCTGACCTTTCTCAGCTATTACCATGTTGGGTTGTTTACCATGAGCTAGTTATACAACAAAGGCATACATGTGACAAGTAATTGAGGTCAAACCTAATTGGTTAGTTGAGATTGCTCCACACTACTACAAGTTAAATAATGTTGAAGATGCCACATCTCATAAACTACCCAAGGGTAAAGGAAAAGTAGTGATGGATAGGTTTTGATATTGAGGTGTTGCAATTCTGATTGGGTAACTGGTTTTAAAGAAAAGAGTTGATTCCTTTCCTCCATGGTTGGATTGACCTTTAGAATAGGAAAAATTCATCATTATTAAAATCATTTAGTTGTTTGTTGAATCTAAATAATTTGTAATTTAGACAATTTTGAGTTGTTGGTTTTTCTTTCTTCAGCCAGTTTCACCTCTTCATATAGATTATTTTGTTGATTCAAATGGAGGGTAAAATGCTCATGTCAAGTCTAATGATAGGGATTTCATCCTTTATAACTAGTTTTTAGTTGTTTTTATGCAATATGATGATATTCTCCTCTTATATAATATATTCAACAGAACCAACTAAATCTTCTAAATGCCTTGCCTATTCCACCTTCATTTTTTGATACTGTTTAGTTTCAAATTTTTTACAATTGAAAGAACAATATGCGTAGATTCAAGCTTTTCAATCTAATTTAGGTATCGTGAAAGGTACCTCGACAAAACATCAAAGACATCTGTAAGGGTTGCATAAAGCAACCATTTGGAAAACAAATTGCTCAAGAAGGAAAGGATGATAGCCATCATTGATTTTGAATGGGATCTATCAGAATATTTAAATTTCAAGAAGCCAAGCTGCATACTACATCTGGCATTATTTAGCACAACAAACACTTATACTTGTTAATAAAAATCTGACTTGGAGGACCACATGGACTTTCCTCAGAAATTAACATTTGTACTAACTCTAAAACTCTCCACTATGGGAATGTAAAAAAGCTAGAGCTTTGGTTCAGTCCAAGCAACTGGCACAAACCTCCATTTCTGAATGCACCTAAATATCCAATGTTTTCATCATTTTAGAAAATTACTGTGTACCATATTTGTGCACATACTCATTTTTTGTAGCTTAAATTTTGTTTATGCAAGTCATACAAAGAATCCTTTTTAACCCTTAATACTAAATAGTATCTTGCATTCCCTTATTTACAATATTATTGTATGGTTCTTTTAATTATCAAACACAAAAGATAGATGAAGTATAAGGATCAACATCAACTAATGAAAATGGATATTGGAGGATGTTAAATTTTGGACATGAAAGCATCCAGAAAAGTACTAAGATGACGCTTGAGTCCCATAGAATTTACTTTTTAAAGAATGACACAAAAACATTTGGGGAATAGATTCAATCATAACACTATAGCCCTGGATGGTTAAACAGTGTTCACTAGTGGTAAGGTCCAAGCATGCTTTGCTAAAATTGTTACCCAACCTTTTAGCCGTCTCACATGAGCTGGGAAAGGAATTATATAAAACATTGGAATAAATAAAATATTAAATATATTCACTGGCAAAGATGTGGGATCCGCCTACACTTAAGATAGAATTCAATTGGAAGCTTTCTTTACACAATCAGAGTGATTTCACTAATTACCTGCTCACTTGAATATACCTATGGTAACCCCCATAGGTGTCCTGCATACAAAGCTATACCAAAAGTACTTATACCCCAAAGCCTAGGAAAATTTGGCTGATTTAATAGTTAGATATGAAGTAAAAAGAAGAGGATAGGTGTTTTAACCTTTAATCCCAAAATAAGAATTCAAGAGTGCACACAGGTAAAATAGTCTAGTGGAAACTTTCAAACTCCATCTCATTATAATACTGGGGTTGGATGGAACAACCCAAAGCTAGAGTAATCTATTTTGTGAGGGGATAAAATAAAATTAGATATGTCAATTTACACCTCATTGTGGCCTAGGTAATTTTACTTATTAAACTCAATAGTCATTTCCTTTTTATTAGTACAAGCATATAGAAAGCTGGAATCCTCTTGCTTAGTACACTCCAATCTCATAACAATGCTAACCTTATCACAGCCTCTAATTGTAGACACATAATTAGCCTACTTTGTTTGAACTTTACTTTGATGCAAACAAGGATAAAGTTGAGATACAACCAATTTAAATGCATGACATTGGAACTTGGAATACAACCACATGGACTATACTCAACCAAATATTTGAAACTAATAACTTGCTGCTTAAATCCAAAAAATTAAACCAAAAAGAGGAGAATTCGAAACTAAAAATCTCCTACGCCCAATTCAAGAAATCAATTATTTGCTGAGTACTCTTGCAACTGTCTTATTTCATAATCAAAAGACAGACAAAGACTATCAGGAGGAACAAAAATGTTTTGTATATTATATAAAGACTTTGCAGTTAATAAATGTGAGATAAGGAAACTATAAACACTTGGCAGTCCTATAGAATTGCTAAGAAGGATTTGTGTGAGAAAATTTTAAGGTAAAACATAACACAAGAACCTAAACAAATATTAGCTAAGCTTGGAAATAAACCACATTGAGACACTTTTAGACAAGGGTATAGATGTGATGAAATAATGTAAAAGGCACTCTAACAAGAAAAGACTTTGTTACTTACTTTGTTTATAGAGACATGATTTGTAGTCGAGCTTTCTCATTCTTGTGTAGGATTGTGTATGGATGGTTATGCATTTCCCAAGCCTCTCAAAGGTGAATGCTGGCTAAAGATGGAGGCCATCTAAGCTTCTCACTCTAGAAAAAGCTGTGAATGTTAATCCTTGTCTTTCTATTTTCCCAATGTTGATTGTAGCTTTTTGTAGAGTTAGGCCTTGAGATTTTTGTATTTTCATTCCCTGTGCCATTCTAATCAGTACTTGTCTTCTACTTCCTAGAGAGACCAGAGTTATTGACACCATCTTGGGGTCAGCTTGATTCCATAGTGTGTCGGTATAGTTGTCTACTCTTACTAGTACATATAATGGTAGATTAGGCAGCTTTGAGCCAGAACTATAAATGATCTCAACTACCTCACCTAGTGCTCCATTTACAAGTCCTGCTTGTGTCCATATGTTTGTAATTAGCATGATTCATTGAACTTTACAAAGTAACACTTGTGCTTCTAGCTATTCATTGTCCATGTAATTATTAGTCATAGACCTTGTCCTCATTACTACACTTAATGCTACTGGAAAATTCATTTGCTTTAACATCTTCCTGTTATGTTGTTTGACTGAGTCATTGGTGGAGAATAAGGGGGTTGCATTATCAAATTCATCCCTTTCTGGCAATGTTATTCATACATAGGCACGTGTCATTAGGAGCTCCCAATCTTGTCATGTTGGTTTTGTATTTCATATGTTTTGCAATGCATCATGGAATTGTATTTGTTGGATCAATTCTCCTTGTTGGCGGTACAATGTATGTAGGCTTACAATTGTTGTGAACTTTTCCCAAAGTAATTGTGCTCCTATATGGGCAATGTATATGGGTCTATCCATTATAGGGGGTAATTGTGCGAGGTCTCCAACTAAGATTATGGAAAGGCCACCAAAGCCAAGGTGGTTGTTCCAAGGAAATGTTGGGCATAATATGTTGTCTCTCTTTAGCAATAATCTTGGGCCTATGAAGCTCATTTCATCGATTAAGATATATTTTATATTCTTTAGCTCTTCTTGAAAGGTTGTTAATGCCCGTCTTTGTAATGGTTGCATTTCTTTGATAGAAATGTGTAATGGAGAATGTATTGTAGTGGCATGTATGTTGAATATAGAAACTCTCGTTGGAGCAAGTGTAAGTAGTTGATTGGACTATTGTTGTGCATTCTCATTTAGTGCAAATCTTATACAACCAATCAGGTGAGATTTTCCTATTCCTGCGATGCCTTGAATGATCATATACAATGGTATGCTACAAGGATCTCTATTATGGTTGATAATTGTGTGTAGTGTTAACTGTTGCTGATTGGATAATGCATGTGCATGGCTTACATTAGAGAATGGTGTGGTTATGGGCATTAAGTTTTTTTTTGCTAAACTCTATAAACTTTTTTGTTGTTTGGTGAAGGTTGGGAGCAACAATAGTTTGGTCCCATCTGTTTTTATTGTCAAAGTTACGTCTTCCAAGCATTTCAAGATCATTCAAAGTACTGTTGGATGTTGGTCCCATTTGTGATAGCAATTGCCATTCATTAATTTCTAGAGTAGTATCATTTTTATTGTGTTGTTTTCATCAGCTTCTTCATCTTCATTTATTATTGTTTATGTAGTAAAACATTCAATGTACCAAACTATGTAGCTTTTCGCATTCATTTCTTTCCAGTTTCTTTCAATCGCATCCTTTGCAAGGCCAATGTCTTCTTCAATGTGGTAGAAATGTTTATATAGTAGCAGTTATGTCCAACAAAACATTTCAAATTATTTAGAGTCCTATTTTGGAGAGCTGAAAAAATGAGGATATACACAAACAATGGCTTGTATTGGTCTTCTTCTCCATTGGTTGTCTTTGCATTTTGAAGAGTAAGTGAATGACCTTGTAGATTCGAGTAACGTCAATGCCTCTAGTTCAGTTGGTCATTTCATGTAGTTATGTATGTAGTTATCATGTTGTTGTGGCCCTTGTTATTCGATGGAGTACCTTTTTGCCTACATTCATGGATGTGAAAGGACGACTGCAATCTATAAGAGGCAGGTTTTGTAGCATATGGCATGTTTCTTGTGCCCCAATGTCCTGTTCAACAATTATCTCTATCATGAATTTTCTATATGCTATTAGAGTTGGATTGTCTTGGTCTTGCATTGCACATATTCTTGATAACATTTTGGTGTATGTTTTTGATGTTCTCTCTACCTGTGCAACATACTTGGCTATGTACTTGAGGACTAATTCTCTTGAAATAATAGGTTGGTAGTCTATGTTGGCTTGCCAAATTTGGAGCATTTGTTGGTTATGTATGCTTAGTCTGTCATCATTTCATGTAGGTTCATACTTCTTATTTCCGACACTGTCAGATGCTAGTGTAGATGAGCTTTGTTCATTCCAAGGAGCCTTATAATGACATTGCATTATTGTCCCTTTTTTATGAAGACATGTTGCTTCACTGCATTTTGTGTACCTTTGGACACAATTAACAAGCTCCTCATAGTCGTCGAAAGGATCTATGGAGAATATTTCCACTATGTCTAGCAAGCATGGATTGTCATATGTCGATCGATATACTGTATTATTTCTTTCATTTGCCTCGCGGGGATTCCACACAGTTACATATGCATCAAAGAGCTTTGTCAAATTCTTACTAATCATTCCAATTAAGTTTATCAACATTTGGTGCATTAGGGAGCCAAATGAACCCATGTATATGTCTAGTACCTCTACTTTGCCATTCTGTTCTATACCAATAATCGTTTGCACCTAGTAGCTTTTGAAGAACTTCTTCTCGAAAGATTTTGAATCATTTGAGTAAGTAGAGTGGTGTAATGTGTGGGTTGTTTACAACATTTTCTAGATGCTCCTTGTTTGATAATGTTCTTGGTGAGGTCTCACCAATGAAGAGTTGTTGGAGATTTGGCCATTTTGTATCTGCTACACTTAGTGTGAAGAATAGCAAAGGTGGACCTAGCTACTGAATGAGGGTCTTTAGTTTTGAGCACAACTTATTCTAGTATGGTATAGTTCCTTAGATTGAGGACCCAAAGTGTATAAGCTCATCTGCAAGTTGTGTATTTAGTACATTTTGTAGATGTGCTCGAAGTGTTTCTATATTCGTTGGTATATTCTCTTCCACATTCTTCTTCATGAATATAGTTGCAATGCCTTGTGTACGGTGGCGTAACATGAGATTTTGGACAAAGTATCTAAAATGTTTATGTCTTCCAAATCTTTGGTCATGGAAGTGAACCAAGTGCGATACATACTCATGGAGTTCTACCTCCTTTAGTCGTGGTTGCATGTGTTGTGCGGCTCCAGTTGGGAAGAGTGTAGGAAATGCCATATCAAGTAGACCTTCAGTATTGTACTCATTTATTGGGGAGGATTCTATTTCAAGCCAACTGATTGTAGAATCTGTGAGGTCATCAAGCTCCAATGTGTGACATATTGTATCAAGCTCATAGTGTGCATTTGGCATTTTAGTAATGAATGATGATTTGTGAACCCTATTATCCTTGTCTTGGTTTTCATATATATCCATCTCATTTTTTGGAACTTCATTGTCATCTATAGTTTCAATGGTGGTTAACATGGCTGACACATCTCTACTCTGTTCTAGTAGCGTGAGTAAGCTTGCTTCATTTATACTTACATCAGCATAGTATGGATCATATTTCATTTTATATAGTAATGCATTCCTCACATGGCTTCTACTCATGTAGCAATCATAATATTCTATTTGGCTATATTTTTCCGCACAATAAGTCTAATTCGACAATGTGACGGGGAAGGACCGTCATAATACTCTTGAGAGCCACTCTTGTTAGAGTGCCTTTTACATTATTTTGTCACATCTATATCCTTGTCTAAAAGTGTCTCAATGTGGTTTGTTTAATATTGTACCTATGATCAATAATGTCATATACTAGACATACCAGATACAATTACATGCAACACAATTGAATGCTATTTTTTCCCCCCTTTTGCTTTACCCATCTGCAAAAATTGTGTATAACTAATATGTTACATTGTACCTCCTGATTTTGCAAGACATTCTTAACTTGTTGTCACTTTTATATCAATGGTTCAAAGGCATCAATAGTTTTCTCTGCTAAGCTCTGACCTTCTGCTAGAGTTAGAACCTTAGGAGACATTTCAATTCCTCTCACAATAGCTACAGGAAATATATGTTTTTCAGAATATTAGATGGAAGGATGGCACTTTTACAATGTTTCTGTTAACAATATATACAATATGCGGAATCAATCTAATGAGTTCTATGACAGCCTTAACAAGTGCTGCAATTGTCTTAACTATATGTCACACAGCTCTGCTAAGGCTAAAAAGATATGCTTTTGTTGGCTATTGCTATTGATAATGTGCTTCATACTTATAGTCTCCCTACTTGATACTATGATGCCTACAAAATCTCGCCCTAAAATAGATTATTGTGCTAGTTCCCCATTTAGATAGAGGTTGGATCAAGCGCATCATAAGGAACTGGATCATAACCTTGAGACTATGGCCCTCGATCTCTAACCCGATGCAAATTATTGAGGTAGGCAACTGGAACTGTATGAATCAGTAAGACTATCTTTTCCAAATCTAAAACAATGATGCCAAATTTTATTAGAGGTAAGATAACAGAAAAGTTATTACTTTCCATGGTTGAAACAATTTATTTACTTCACATTTATTGTTTAATGAATATTTCTTCTTTAATATTCTTCATTATTTCCTGTCACTTGGAAACATGATGAAGGGTTTTCTTTGATTGAAATTGCTGCAAGAAACTGAGCTCAAATCAATGATGGAGCAATGACTGTTCATCTTATGAAGGACGCAATGGCTGTAGCAAATAAATTAGATGTGACACACCATTTATGTACATAACACAACCATGTCATTTGCATATGTTTAAATTGTACTTCCATGTGCAATTCCAGTAATATATGTTGTGATTATGATCTCTAGGATTTTGGAGAAAACCAAGAATGCTATTGCCTCTGAACTACCTCTCCATTCATCTCTTGTGTACTCGATGTTGGTAAATCTTAGATGGAAATACCCAATCATATCATGGTGAATCCAATTATTCTATTTATAGTGAACAATATGTGTTTGTTGTGCTTTTGTTCTGCCTCCTTTGCCACAACAATGGTGCTCCTACGAAGGATTTAGAGCACTACAACCAAACATCTAGTAATAGTTCATTGGTGCTGGAGAATGAAGTAAAGGTTGCAATGGAATGTAAGTTGTTCATGGAAATGAATCTAATGATTTCTATGACAACCATATAACAGTGCGCTCGACCCAATGAATTTGTTCATTTTGATACAATGAATATATAAATGTTTGAATAAACTTGAGTTCATGGATATATCATGCTAACTCCAATTATTCTGTTTATAGCGAACATTATGTGTTTGTTGTGCTATTGTTCTGCCTCCTCTGCCACAACAATGGCGCTGCTACGAAGACTGCAATTGTCTTAACCATACATCAAACAATTCTGCTTAGGCTAAAAAAATTCTTTAGTTTGGTTGTTGCTACTGATAATGTGCTTCATACACCCGTTGGTGTGAGATGTCCACAGCCGGTTCAAATGGTTCCACCCTAATGTTTTTGAGTCATATCTTAAGTCATGAATAATCTTATTCAATCCTATTATTTTTGTATTTGGTTGCATTCTTCCACGAGATCAAATAGTGATAGTTGTCTTTATATTACATGCATATCATTATATCAAATTGAATGAAGTTATTTTTCTTGTTATCCATCTAAATTTCCTATTAAAATGAAATGTGATTATATCAAATTGAGTGGAGTTGTTCCTCTTGTTATCGATCTAATCTGAATCATATTGATCGCTGAAACTATCCATTTGTAAACACAATCTTCAGCATAACAATTATCGTAATCTTGGACCTACAGGTACAAGTGCTAATTATTTCACGGCTATTTTTCAAATTCTCAAAGGCAACAAAATTGAAATAACAAAAACACACGTAGTACATATGTAATCTCTCGTTATCGACTATTGTAGGAACGACAACACGATTTAAATTTTTGGACACATGACATCGTGTGCCATCCCGTAAGCCATCTCCTTCATAACCATATGCATAGGAACAACCATAGGAACCTCCCCAATTTGAGCACCTTCCTCCTCCTTTTGCTCAAATGCACTTATTCTTATCATTCTTATAAATTGCACTGGTTTATGTCTGAACATTCATTAGATAGTCCCTTCTCTATTTTACATATTCACACAAAAAATTGGAAATGATCTTGTAATATTAGAAAGTACAGCGAGGTCGACGTCATAACCAGTGCCATTAATGAATCCGTCTCCTTCATATCCAGAAGAACATCTGCAAAGATGCCCTACACCAGAAGGGGAGTCTTGGCAGTCTGCTCAGATGGAGCAAAAATTGAATATAGCTGATCTATAATAATCTGCCGCAACACAATCCATGCCCCCGATGCCCAGTCAAGGCGGAGAACATAACGAGCCTTCCTGCCTTCTCCCCAAAAGAGATTTGTGCCATTGTCAACACTATGGTGAATGTGGAGAGGTCGAATATGGTGGAGAAGCTACACTCGTGGAAAAGCTTCATGTTGAGATAACGATCCTGAAAATTATACACACCTCCGCCCGTGAAATTTATCCAGTTATTGCCAAGTTCACAACAGCGTCAGCTATATAGCCCCACCGTTCGGGCTGGACGACATGCATGGGGTCCATAATGAAGATGTCCATCCCCCATGCCTCAGACATAGCATGCCTCAGACGTGACATCGTACCTTACAGCCGCATCCAATCTTTTCGTCAGATACTGCTACAGTTCATCGAGCCTGCAGTCCAACGTTTGCGTGTAGGCAATACCAAATGGGATATTTTCAAAATGGCCCAGGCAAGGTTGTAAATCGCTAAAACTGGAGGGACAGGGAGCAGAGCAAATTTCTCATTTTTTTCTAGCAGGTGCAAGAGGGCAGAGTGCTGGAGTCTGGAAGAGTGCTGGAAGAGGTTGGAAGAGTGTTGGACGAGGGAGGGTAGAGTGCTGGAACAGGTAGGTAGTCTCCAGACATTTTTCAGTTGGTGAATGTTAAAAAATGAGGTTCCAGGAATAAAGATATTTCTAATTGAAAAGTTCAAAATGAATATATAAACATCTAATTGCCAAAAACTAAAACATGTCAATTTTTAATAAGAAAAATAAGATATTTCTAATTATTGTATTATTAGTATGCATCTTTATTTTCAAATTATCTTCTTATTATTATATAAATTTTCAAATTATCTTCTTATTATTATATAAATTTTCAAAGAAGAAATCTTAATATTTATAAATATGAAATGATTTAATTTATGTCAAATAATTAATTAATAGAATTAAAGACATCAAATAAAAAAGAAAAAAATGTTTCTTAATGATATTTAAAAATATGAAAAAAATAATGTAAAAATAATTTTCTAAAATCTATCTTATCTACAAGATTTTAATAAGACCTTATGATATTTTCTTTCTATTCTTTTAATATTTTTCTTTTCTAACTCGGAATAAAGATACTTCTAATTGAAAAGTACAAAATGACATTTAAATACAATTTTTTAAAAATAAAAAATAAGATATTCCTACTTGCATTTTTATTGTATTAGTAGTATGACCTTTATTTTCAAATTATCTTGTTATTGTATAAATTTTATAGGTTTTTCAATGAAGAAATCTTAATATTTATAAATATGAAAGGATTAAATTTATGTCAAATAATTATATGATAGAATGTAAAGACAAAAGATAGAAATAAAAAATATGTTTCTTAATGAAAAAATCTATAAATAAACTAATTCTTTCTAAATTTTATGCAAGCTACTATAATCACATCAAACTTGTTTGTATGTCCAATTTGTTTGGCACATTCAAATTTTCAATCTCTCGAAAATATGGCTACAATGGCATGCAATGATTGTAAAATTTGTATATAAAAAAAATGTAGAACATGTCATCAATTGAAAAATATTTTCTTTTGGCTCATTCTTCTTAATTGAGTCTAAATGAAAGCTTTTAATAGGACATGAATTGTGTCAAAAATAACATTACCCAAGGATTTTCATCAAATATTATAGCTAATTTTCATCAAATATTATAGCTACAAATGTTGTCAACATGAATGGAAAGCAAAGAAGCTCAAAGCAAGCACAATGTATTTCATGCATGCAAAACAAAAAAGGATAAAGCACATAGAATTTTTTTTAACATAAACATATTTAAAAATGGCTTTATGAGTCTCTTGAAAAATGTTTATAACTAAAATATAATAAAAATAGGTCACATACCATCATATTCCAAATCTAAGCCAGATAAGAATAAAACCAAAAGAATATCATATTCCAAATCTAATTACCTGAGATCTTCATGTGAAGCTGACACGTGCAATATTCTTCATGCTGTCTAAGTCTTCTTTGGTGTCGGCTATACAGTCCCATCGTTTGGGCTGGACGAAATGCATGGGGTCCATAATGAAGATGCCCATCCCCCATGCCTGAGATGTAGCCTACCTCAGACGTCAAATTGTACCTTACAATTGCCTCCAATCTTTTCATCAGACACTGCTACAGTTCCTCGAGCCTGCAGTCTAGCGTTTGCGTGTAGGTAAATACCAAATGGGATATTTTCAAAATGGCCCAGGCAAGGTTGTAAATCACTGAAACTGGAGGGAGAGGGAGCAGAGCGAATTTCTCATTCTTTTCTAGCAGGTGCAAGAGGGCAGAGTGCTGGAGTTTGGCAGAGTGCTATAAGAGGGTGGAAGAGGGAAGAGTGCTGCAAGAGGGAGGGTAGAGTGCTGGAACAAGTAGGTAGTCTCCAAACATTTTTCAGTTTGTGAATGGAAAAAAATGAGGTTCTAGGTGTTAATATATTTGTAATAAAAGTAAACATTGGTATTTTTAGGGCTAAGATGTTATTATTGTTCATTGTTTACTGAAGATTGGTTAAGATTGTTGTTTATTGTTTAAGTTTAAGATCAACATTATTGTTTATTGTTTAAGAAATATATTTTTAGATTGTCGTCTAAAATGTTATTATTGTTTATTGAAGATTTTTTTCAGTTTGTGAATGGAAAAATGAGGGCTTCGATATTAATATATTTTTAATTTATATAATACTATATATATTTCTCTTAAAACATTGGTATACTTACAATAGATTTAATAATTATTATAAAAATGTAAAAAACTATTCATATAGTTGCATTTTACAAACATTTCAAAAAAATTGGAAATATCTTACAAATAATTTATAGATATAAGAGAAATATTATGTTATTGTATTTATATTAATAGATATGAAAATATACTATTATGATAATTTCATTGAAAAATAAAGTTAGATATTTTGATATTCTCTTTTTACTTTTTAAATATATTCTCTTTTCTAAGGGAGAATAAATAAATAAATATCTATTTAAAAATCAAAATTATTTATTTATTTATTTAAATGGTAGATTGAATTACGTATTTAAAAAGTAATTTTGATTTTGATTTGTCCATTTTAAACAACCTGAAACATAAATTAAACCCTGTTGGGCAATGCATTTAATCGCCATAAATTTTTGAAGGATGAGGTTTTGTGAGTACAGCGCCCACAGACTCATGTCAAACCATGATTGCATGTTTTAGTTAGAAATTATGTAAATTAAGAAGTTTAATTATTTCTCAAAATGTTTGAATAATTTTTAATATTTGTATTATTATTTTTTAAGTTAAATTAATTGTAAATTATTATCATTATTTTTTTTGCAAAAGTGGACGAGCCATTATATATATATATATATATATATATATATATATAAAATAAAACTGGTTCAAGAGTTCAAATGGGAAAGAACTAGAAAGAAAACCTAGCATCATCACAATATGTACAAATAACTAACATTGATATATACAACCTTATATATCGATGAACAAAACTAATTATCGATGAACAAAACTTCTATCATCAAAAATTCAAAATTTGTCAAATTTTACATTTTCATCACAAAGCAGGCATGGAGGCCTCGAATTCAATCAGGATTTTCAACAATTTATATGACATACTTGAAGTATGGAAAATAACCCAAAAGAAAATAGAAAGAAACTTTTATGCTATCTTTCTACCATATCCTCGGTTGAGGCGCCCTTAATAGGAGTGGATGCTAGACTAGGATTTATAGAGAAGCCCAATCCAAGATTTGAACATGTTAAAGGAGCAACCTCCCATCCTGAGCTTGAGCCCTCAGTAGTAGCATCTGAAATGCCAGTGGAAATGCTTTGGTGACATTCGAGTGAGGAAGCCAAGTAGTTTCTTGTGAGACATAGTGGACAAAACCATGAACATTAAGAGCCAAAGTTGACCAGCCTCCTGGTTCACTAATCGACTGAGTTGGGGGAGCCAAAGGTGTCTTCACAAATTTTTCTCGTGCTCTAGAAACTGGAATACCCAAAATATCAATTAGAGAAAATCCTACTTTCTTCACCTCCTCTGTCGCCTGATAACCTAGAGCACGTGCTGTGAATTGTAGGGTCTTAGTCAAGAACCGAGGATTATGCTTTTTAAAGGATTTATGCAGTGCTTCAAATGTCATCATAGCCTCATGATTCTTCATAAGCATGGTTCTTGAGAATATTCCCCCTACCAGGGCATTTTTGGACCATAGATCATAGCTCTGCATCGCCCTTTTCAACTTGTTTTCAGTCTAATATTCTGGTCAGACCACCTTGATGGCAATAATTTCCAATCTTGACATTGACTGTAGGAGATCCATGGCATTAGACAAGAATATGGAAACCAAAGTTGAAGGAAATAACACATTTCTTGTGGATACAAAAAAAAGATCCTCCCCAATTATGGTTCGAATCACTCGGCGAATGTTGTAGGAGTGCACAATGAACATAGTGTCTAGGATCACATCATCTAGAGGGTGAGAAATTGCATCTTCCTCCACTACCAGTTGAAGTTTGATTCTGAAGTTTTTAGGAAGAATGCCGCTATGAAATTGGTGATAGCTAGGAATCACATTTCACACATGATTCTTGTGAGAGCGACATTTTGAAGGCAATTTAGATGGCAAGAACAAAAAACTAGAAAGATAAAGACTTAAGAAGAGGTCCATTTATTAAATCAAAATCCAATTGCAAGTTGTGTAGGGCAAAGTACAAAGCTGACGCCCCCAAAATTTATGAATAAGCAAATTGATCTACTGCCATATGTATTTGAATTTAATCTTGCCATGTACAAAGTACCACACGTCCAAATTGAAGCAAAATCATACTTCAAATGACGTCAGCCAACAAGATTCTACTTAATGAGGAAGATTTAGCATGATTTTACCATAATCTCGCACATGGTAGTCTGATTTATCAAGACACCATTTAATGTTCAGTACCAAATTTGGATAATGCTCGGTGACCATCGAGTGATGTCAGACTACCCATGGATGCTTGGTTATAACTATGGTCAAGTAGCTTGACATGAGTAATTTCCTTCTTAGCTCAGTAGTCACTCATGTAACTCGGTCATTGTACCTATGAGTACTCAATAATAACTAAAGCCGAGTAGCTCAGCATGAGTCTCTTCCTTCAGTGACTCAGCATATGTAGATCACTCGGCACATGAAACACACTTGGCACGTGTAGTCAGTGGCTAGCTTGACATTACTTGACACATAAGGCATTTTGACTTGCACGTCATGAACTATGACTCAGTATATACATATCACTTGGCACATATAACACACTCGGTACCTGAAATCATTGGCTAGCTCGGTATAAAGATCACTCGGCACATATAACACACTTGGCACCTGAAGTCACTGGCTAGCTCGGTATAAAGATCACTCGGCACATATAACACACTTGGCACCTGAAGTCACTGGCTAGCTTAGCATTGCATGACACATGTGGCATTTTGGCTTGCATGACATCAACTATGACTCGACATGTATAGATCACTCGGCACATGTAACACACTCGGTACCTAGAGTCACAAGTTTTCTCGGCATCAATTGTGACTCGACACATATAAATTACTCGGCACATGTAGCACACTCAGCACTTGAAGTCATTCAACACTTATAAGAAATTCTGGCTCGGCACCTAAAGTCACTCAACATCAATAAGAAATTCTAGCTCGACACGTACATTGTACTCGACTTCTATAGGTCATTAGCCATTAGCTCCTGCAAGTCCTTATAATGCTCCATGAACACAGAAGGATTTAATGTAAAAGTTGTAATCCCATTACAACCTAAATTGGAGAGATAATCCACCATTCTATTACCCTCTCTGTATGTATGTGAAACTCTAACCTCTTGAAACCGATCAATGATATTCCAAATTTGCTGGAGCATATATTTGAGTTTCCAAGATGACAATTGTCTCTTAGTACAAGCTAAGATTATAACTTGAGAGTCACCTTCAATCTGCACCTGATGGAAGTTCCCTGTCTTTGCTAGAATTAGTCCTGAGAGCAATGACTGAACCTTAACCATATTATTAGTTCCTATAGGTAGGGGTGCTATTGTAATTGCTAGGACATTACCAATGCAGTCTCTAATGCAAGCTCCCAAACTTGATTGTCCTGGATTACCTCCAGAAGCTCCATCAAAGTTGAGTTTGACAAAGCCAAGCATAGGTGGTTGCCATTTGACTGTAGATCTATCTGTAGGAGTATGCAACTTTGAAGGAGTGCTAGTTCCAAATGAAATGAAAATTGATTTCCATTCCCGAATGATACTTCCATCCCAGGGAGTGATAACTGGATTAAATTTGCATCTATTAACATTGCATTAGTAACTTATGAGATCATTGTTTCAATGATTTGGAACACTTTCTCTAAGGATGATACTTCTTTTCTAAAAATCCTCTTATTTCTTTACCACCAGATAGTCCAAATTACTAATGCAGCTGTAAATTATTATTATATTTAAAGTTTCTAAGTGAAAATTATGTGAATGATAATATTAATTATTTTGAATATATTTGATTAATTTTAAGTTATTAATTTAATAATAATAATAATAATATTTTAAACATAAATTAAAGTTTGAATTTATATATTGATTAAATTATGATATAATTTTAAAATTTAATTTAATTAATTATAATTAAATAATTTTCTTTAATATTTATTTTCTTAAATATATTTTTTTATAAAAACTTTTGTATAATTGAATTTATTTTCAACAATGAATTGATATTGTTATAAAATGCAAAATATATATCAACCACATTTTAAACAATAAAAAAAATGATGTTAATAAATTATTAAATATGAAATATTATACTTATAATTAAATTTTGTCCTTTATTGTATTTGTGTAGGCTAAATACTATTGTAATTTCTTATCATCTTTTTAATTTATAATTTATATTGGTTGTTTTGGTCATTGAGTACTATTTGAATGTGTAAAAAAAATGCTCTACTATTTAGAACTTATAATGCTAAAAATCTAACTTTGTTTTCCAACTAATCATTTTGACATATTATATTATTTATATATTTTTTACATTTATTTATAAAAGAAATATTAGTTTTTTAATTTATAACTAATACATTTTATTAATAGAAAAATATTTAATTATGATATATTTTTAAACTTTTACTAATATAAACATTGAAAACTTTTATTTTTTACTATAATTATATTTTGCAAAAATTAATTTTATTTGCAATTAGACTAATCCACTACTTAATGGAAATTATATAATTAATATCAAAATAAATAAAAGTAGAGTAAACCATTACTATAAGGATAATCCCAAATTCAATTTTTAATTTTTTTTTCTTATATTAATAAAATAGCTAGTTCAAGGTCTCTTGGAGGAAAGAACCAAAAAGAAAACCTTCATTCCTTGCCCATACATAAAAAGTCAAAACAATTGTCATTTAAATAATTACACATTATAATATATGCCAAGGAGAAAATCAACGAATGACAACATGATCCTCCATATAGGTGTCGTCAACACCTGCAAAAAGATTGAATTAGTTATAAAAATTAGCTACCAAATTAAAATATTTGAAAATTGAATTTCATTTCATAATTTCCTCACTTTCTCCACTTTGTATTGTCCCTGCTATTGTTTGGTTAAGATCAATAGAAAAGGGTGACAAATATTTTTGATCCATTTTTTGATCATCTAACACTGCCATAACATGTACAATATAACACACCAACTTAGATGAAATTAATTTCGAAGATAAATATTTAAAATTAATCAAATTTTATTCGTAATTTTATTTTTGTACAATAAATTGAATTTGTAACTATAAAAATGTTACCATAGCTTGCATCCACTATTGTTGATGTCTAGCTAAGATCAACACCAAAAGGTGACATATGTTGTGGTTTACCTTTTTTTTATCACCTAAAGAAATAATAAAATGCACTATATATATATATATATATATATATGAATAATTTGTTAAGTTCACAATCACATTGTGTAATTAATCTAAAAAAATTGAAGTTCTTAATTACTTGCACCAGTTTATTGAAATGTTTGGATAGGAGTAATATTGAGTATTGATGGTTGATCTCCACAAACTACATCTTTTTTGATTGACGAAGCATAAAAATAGTTAGAATTAGGAACTAAGTAACTTTTTTTTATAAAATTAAGAAAAATAGTTAATAGTTAATAAATTACCATTTATTACTTGTGTGGCATCTATTATTATTTGATTCAGATCAATAGAGAAAGGCAATCAATGTCGACGAGCATTTCCTTGATCAACCAAACCTATATTGACATACTTTTAACATATGAAATAAAATATAAAATTTGTGTTCTGCTATTGAAAATAATAAAGTACATTTAAATAAATGTACACACCTTGTTGCAAGATAATGTTGATTTCTTTTTGTATTGCTATGCCTGAGCGATTAATGACCTTTTTCCTCTTTTTCTTTCTAGAGCGTATAGAGAGGAATTGAAAACTTTCGTGCTCCTCAACTCTTTCATTTAAGTTTTGAGACAACATTTTTTCTTTGATTAATAGAATGTCGTTTACGCATTTTTCTTGGACTAAACCATGGTGACTTTCGTCTCATAGGTATGTTCTTTGAACCAGGAATTGGTTCAAATTTGGAAGATGAAGAGAAAGTTACATGCATATCATTTTTAAATCTCCCAACACACTCCATGAATAGCTTTTTTTCATGTTCACTAGTTGGCAAATTTTGAAGCACTAAATTGACATAATCAATGCAATTTTGAAATTCATCACTATAAGTATCAGATGATCTCACATCATCTGTAATTAAAAAATAAAATTATTAATTTAAAAAACTATTTTTAAACACTAGATATTTTATTAGAAAAATGTGGGTGTTAAAACTTACTAGTTCTTTGAGCTTTAACAATGAAGACTCCAAGCACATCTTGATTTTTTGAAGGAACATAACATTCTGCAATTGGTATAAGACTTAATTAATTTTCTAAATTATAAAATAATTTAACAGTCGTAAAAAAATATTGATATTACCAGTGTTGTTATTTTCATAATGAGAACTCCCTCCAGTTTTATCATTTTCATCAACCAATGTGATAACATCATCTGTAGTTCAATAAGGTTAGTTGAGATAGTTCATTGCAATATAAGAATCATTAAAATATTAATATTAAAAATAAGTCTCAAATGACACTTACCAATAGTTTGATCTTGCTTGTTTATTTTGTTTCTCTTTAGCATATCTAAAATCTTCAACATGTGTTTGCATGTGTTTCCTCTTTTTGCCCACTGACAATCACATACTTGCAAATTTGGTCCAACTTTTCTCACAAGATACCATTTGGTTGAAATAGTTTGACTTCTTACTTTATATGTATCAAGAAGGAGGTCATTGTTGGTCTTAGAATAGTTTTGACATTTGAGTGTCAACACACTTAACCACTTTCTACATTGAAGCCGAGCGATATATAGGTGCCAAGTCATAGTTGATGCCGAGCGAGATAGAATGTAGTAGGTGCCAAACAAACTAGGATAGTATATGTGCCGAGCACCAGTAGTCTAGTATGTGCCAAGTACCACAGAATCAACATATGATTTTGTGCTCTCACAAACTTAGATGTAAACCATTTTTGGAGCCGACATAGAAAGATTTCAAAAGAAAACAAGGATAAGAATGAATCTTGTATATTTCCTATGCTATCAACATGCAACCAATAAAAAAAAATGGAAAATACATGCAACCAATGAGAAAAATGCAAGGAATGAGCGAGAACTTAAGATTCAATATGGATCGTAGATCCATACCTAACCCTAAGCCTTCACAATCTTTAAAAGGAGGACGAAAACCTCATTGTGAAAGAGGATGAGAACAGTGTATGGAAAAATTATAGCAAAATTTAGTGTGAAGAGTGAAAAGACTTAGAGGAACAGAGCAACAATTATACATCCAATTGATCAGAATAAAGCAAGGGATATGAACAGATATAAGATCAAGCAAGGATCACATCAGAGTGAGTAGATCAAATGCCTGAAATCAGCAATTAAAGATTGTGAACAATCAGGTCAAAGGTTTCTAATACTCTCTAGCCATTGTATTAGATAGTGAAAACCCTATGTTGATAGGTTAGCTTAACAACTATTTTGTAGATCCTTTGAAGAGGTGACTAAATCTTTTAACAGGGTGACACTTCATGTAAAGTGTTTGTAAATCCTCTAACCAGGTCACTATTAACATAGTGTAAAGCCTTTAACAGGGAAGACCATTAGAAGTGGTCAAACAATTATTGCTACAGTGATTTTTGTGGGTATCATCCCCACCCCAGTTTTACCTTCTTATTCCTAAAGGGTTTCTGGGTTACCAAATCTGGTGTTATGTGTATTATTGCATGGGTTAGCTTTATATTTACTTAATATGTTTACATACATACATCTTATTTTTAGTTATCTGTTTTAAAGGAGTAGAAAAGGTTAAAAGTGTGATACTTCTGATTCACTCCCCCCCAGAAGTACTCTTCCCATTTTTTAATATTCCAACAATTGGTATCAGAGAACTGGTTCTCACAAGGAGAAGTCTAACAGCTGAGAGAAAAGATCTGAAGATAGAAGTCTTCAAACTTGGGAAGATCATAAACAATCAGGTGATTGATGTGCATCTCGCTCTACACAAATTGGAGGAAGCCAGAGAGGAATTGACAAAATCCTTAAAACGAAGGAAAGATATAGCCATAGTTGAAAATGACATACATTACAAGGAGATTGATACCACACAAGTGTTTGCCAATGGAGATTCCAAGGATTTTGATCCAACAATAGCTGAATTGATGGAGAAAAACAAAGCACAAGCTGAAGAAATTAGAATGTTCAAGCTTGAACAAGAATCACAAGCCATAATGCTCTATGAAGTAACTGAACAAAAGAAGAAAGCCATTGAAGAAAAGGCCATGATAGAAGATGACAAGAGAAACCTTACCAATAGACTAGAGGAGAAGACAATTGAGTTTGAAAGAATCTCAAACATGCAGCTGAACACCTTAAGCCAGATGATGAATGCTCATCATGAGCTAAATATGAAAGATATTGAGATCACTACATTGAAGATACAAAATGATCAACTACAAAATGAATTGAAAAGAGAGAAGGAGATAGTAGAAAGCTTGAACAAACCAAATGAGGCTATCAAGTACTTTGAGAAACTATTAAAATCACCAAGGGCTAGTAATGATACTTCAGGACTTGGTTACACCAGTATTGAGCAAGGAAAATCATCCAAGACTGTAGAAGAAAGAAGTAACAAGGGTAAGAACACTAAACCTAGTCATTTCTGTGGTAAAAAAGGATATACCTCTAATATATGCAGGAGCAAGAATAGTCATCAGCATGATAAGCCTAAAAATGCAAGCTTTTGTCACAAGTGCAAAAAGCAAGAACATCAAGCACATGAATGTAGAACCAAGACCATGAGGACATCAAAATTTGAAGGTCATTGCTACAACTGCAAGAAGTATGGACATAAAGCATTTGAATGCAAATCAAAGCCTATGTGGATACATAATCAACCTGCAAGGAAAAATAACTATGCATACCACTACAACTGGGATTACAATACCAAGTATAGCTGTCATTATTGTCAAGAGTATGGACACATTCCTAAAAATTGCATAAGGACACATTTCAAAGGAAACTATAGTAGATGGTTAAGTCAAACTACATGTTTTAGTTGCTTGAAAATTGGTCATATCAGCAAGAATTTCCCAACAAAGGCAAAATCACCCAAGACATAAGTCAGCAAAGGAAAAGAGAAGATTGATGTTGAACAAATCAAAGGGCAAATGAACAAAACTTGGAAGAAGAAAGATGAGTGCAGTACATCAAATGGAGAGATCACTTCACCCAAAAGGTCAAGTGATCACATCTCATCCAACTAAGCAAGAATAGGTGTATGGAACTGATATACAAAGTTATATCATACATCAGTTCTAAGACAAAGAAGTACTGCAAAGAAGAAATCAGCATGGAAAAGATGCCAAGACAAAATTTGAAGTTTTTGCCAATACTGCTGAACTATTCTTAGATGTCGAGTAAAGTTCCAATGGATGCTGAGTTGCTAATAGTGACTGAGTTGATAGTTGAAGCTGAATGAACAAAATCTAGTGGAAGCCGAGTTATGTTAAAACTTTCAAGTGCTGAGTGTACAACTGTTCGTACTAAGCATTTAATGCTAGGTTTGGAAATGTATAAGGTCAAATCTTGCTCATTTTTGTGTCATTCGAACATACAACAAAGACAAAAGGATTGCAAGAGCAATCATACAACAACCTTGAAGCCATTTGCATCGATCTCAATAGCAATTCAACATACATTTCAACGATCTAAGGTATTTATCAAGTGCTGAGCTATGTAGAGTTAAAATCTTTAATACATTAAAACCCTAGTTTGGTATAATGGCTTCTAGTTCAAGAAACCCCAAAGGAAAGGAAAGTCATGAGGTTTAGTTAGTTAGTAATGAGGTAAAACAACCCAAGTTTAGGCCAATCCCCGAAGTTGCCTATAGAAATGACCCAACTGGTGCATTGTATATTATCCCACCAAAAGTTGTCATGGTGCAAGATTTATAACTACAAAATAGGAGTAGTAGGTGATCTTGAAATATTTCAAGCCTATGACAAACTGTGTGAAAACAAAACTTTGAAGGAAAAATTTCAAATAGTCGAGAGAAAGGGTTTGATCAATGCCCTAGTTTACCCTACAAGTTTCAAAACAGAATGGATAAGGATTTTTTTGAGCAAAATTCACAATGGATGTTTGTGGTTGGAAATAGGACCAATTAAGATTACCAAAAGGATAGTACATAGAGTTACGGGTTTCCCAACCCTAGATCGACAATTGAAAGGAACATAGGGGCTAAATGGAATAAAAGAGGAATGTCAATTGACACAATCATAGATCCCCTTCTTGACTTTGCTGTGAGAATCATTTCTCACAAGTTCTACCAATCTAGTAAATTAAACAATGTACCATGTACTGTTGTGGATATAGCCTATAAGCTTGTAAAGAAAGATCACACATACGATCTGTCAGAACTGATGTTGCAATAGATAAATGAGAACTTTGGAGCAGTAAGTGTAGACACCTAAATCTGATTACATCAATAAGTAATCATGTTTAGTCATCTCCTACGACATTATTAATTAAATATTTACTATTTAATTAATTAATCGTCATCCCCTAGTTAATTAATTAATTAAATTAATTATAGTCCAATTGATAAAATCAAATGATCATCCAAAATCAATTTATAAATCAAATCCCTATTCCTCTACTAAATTGAATAAATCCTCAAATCTATTCAATTTAATTCCATACTCTCATTTTATTGAATAAATCATTTAATAAAATATCTAAAATCCTAAAACCCTATCCTAACCCCTAATCCAACCCATTCACCCATACTAACCTCACTTAGCCTCCTTACTAAACCATCCCATCAAAGCTAAATCACTTACCCCCTAACCCCCCTTCTAAGATAATCGTAATCCTCTTCTAATGATGTGCACAATCATAAACATGGGTTAAGACTTGCTAACCCAAGCCAAAGTCAACAAATATCTTCTCCCCTCACCCTCCAATATTTATGACTCTTACACCTTTCCCATTCTCACTCATGACTCTTACATCCCTCTTACATACTCAACCACCCTCATCAAGCCTTTGACCAACCCTTATCCTATCCTCTCACACTCATCCTCCTTGTGACAAGTGTCACCTCCCTATTGGTGCTAAACAAGCACAATCCATGTGCTCCCTTTTGAGTGCATCTTGACCCTCCCTCACCATCTCGTCATCTTGACATCTTTGCCCTCCATTCCTCCAACCCTTGGCCTATAAATTGAACCCTCTCCCTACACTAAAATAATCCACCTTCCATGCAAAGTTATAATGCTATTTTGAGAGCTCATAAACTACCAAAATACCATTATAATATTGGAATCACTCCATGAATCCATTGTCGAAACCTTGCTTTATTCACTCCATCCATCCATCTAAAGCTTGAGCATAAATTTGTGAGCATACATATCTTAAATCAGGGACAAACCCATTACATCATGATGTTATACCATTAGGAGCCTACCATTCTTGGTTTGCTTCCTTTTCTGGTGATAACAATTAGTCCTATCTTAAGTGTTAACTAATTTAGTTATGTTAAAGCTTTCATTTAATAGCTAGTTTTCAATTTTCACTACTAAATTAGGTGATACAGTAAGAAGATCAAAAGGTGCTCAATGCAAGTTTGGTTCAGTTCTTATGTGCATATTCTTTAATGTCATGGAAGAATTTCCTTTTATTAGAAAGGTGAATTAGAACCCTAACAAAACTGCAATTACACAAATCAATGAGTTCATTTAGTGGATGGTAACAATTTTGAGGCCCAAATGACAAGTTACTTTGAGGATTTCAAGAAATCCATGAAACAAAGGATGAGAATACTAGTTTCCCTAGTGGAAAAACACATCAATGACATATGTTTTTTGGTTGACATTGATTATACCTACATCTTGACAACAATACCAAGAGTAAGATGGCTAAGGCCATTGCGATATGAACTTGATGTAGATGAAGCCTCAACAACAATCACAACATTGCTTGCAAAAGTGATAGATAAAAAGGCTCCTCACTTTGGCACATATGATATTGTCAAATCCAAAGTTGAAACTAAATTGAAGACAACCTCTATTATTAAGAGGAAAGATAAATTAGTTAAGAAGATAAAGAAGAAATTTGGAGCAAATATTGAAGGAGAAGTAGGTGTTGAAGAAGAAGAAGGAGAGAATAAAGAAGAAGAAGAAGAAGGGCAAGGCCTAATGGAGTTGACCCAAGGCTCAGGAGAAGGCAAGGAGGAAGGTACAGAAGAAGAAGAAGCTGAGTCAAAGAAGAGAAAGGCTAAAACTCAACCTCCAGCTCAACCCAAACCCAAGAAGGTGACCAAGCCTGTACAAGCCAAGCCAACACCAACAATAAGAGCTAGCACAAGGGCATCTACCCAAAAGGACAAGGAGCAAGTAAAAGAGAAAGAAAAGTCCACTGAACAAACTGATGAAATGCCAAAGAAAAGAAGAAAATATGTGGCATAGCCAGACACCGATGATGAAGAGAGAGTAGAATCAGAGGACATTAGCCAATTTAGAGTGGTAAGCCATCCTCCCAAATTTGCCATAGATAAGATTTGTGAAAATATTAAGAATGCAGATTTGAAAGTTTTTGAAAATATTGATTTCAACAAGCTAACTAGAGAAGAGCAAGATAAAATAGAGGAATTAGTATATGCCGTGATGGCTAAATTTAAGAATACACCTCTAGAGTTAGACAATACCATGCCTAAAGAGCTATATGAGATAATTGAGAATAAATGTCATTATTGTTTGAAAATGGAAAAGGAGATAAGAGAATCTACCTTGGCTCAAGTAAAGCCTGACATGACAAAAGGAAAAATAACAAAGGCTAATAGGAAACATGGTGACAAATTTGCACCCATATACAGAGCCTTCAACGTCCTACAAAATGAGATTGAGGATGTAGTGAATAAATCTACACAATTGTGGAAAATAATTTACAAAATAACTGATGACAAAGAAGAGGATGCAAATAAGGTAGAGTCTAGGACAACAAGAAGAGGAATCGAGTGTGCAAGACACACAAATGCCACCTCCTAGCCCTCCTCATGTAACCATTACACCTGCAGAAACAATAATAACTATCAAGGATTTTCCTGACAATTCAACTCAGAACATCAATCCCCTAACTGTAGAGGATCTGTCCAACATCCTTCACCAATCCACTCTATAGGAACATTTATGCACAAACCTTGTATTGGTGAGTGTGGATGAACTACAGAAGGCAGTAGCAACACCAAAAAGAGAAAAGGTGAAACCAAAGGAACCACCTTTCACCTACATAGCTACTAGGACTAAAATTTTAATGCTTCCACCACCTCCAACAATTGCAATAACAAAAGGTGACATCATTCAAAAGTCGAGTGCAGGAAAAGGGAAGTCTGATGAGAAAGAGGAAACATCAAAGGAAGAAGAGTAGGCCGCTATTTAGACATTGGTAGAATTACCAAAAATAGTCACTCCCACAAATACTCCTTAGAAGTCAAGCATTGAAGCCATACCTTTGCAAATCTCCACACTAGGCTCGAGCTCAACCAGGTGTCTAGGGTACTTCACTATGGAGACCTTGAGTTAGATGAAGAGATAATCATTCCTTCTTATGACTCAAACACTATCACAATGGAGCAGATTACAGAAATGCAAAATGCATTAAACAAGAGGCAAAGACAAGAAATACTTA
This sequence comes from Cupressus sempervirens, assembly GCA_028749045.1. Taxonomy (NCBI): domain Eukaryota; kingdom Viridiplantae; phylum Streptophyta; class Pinopsida; order Cupressales; family Cupressaceae; genus Cupressus; species Cupressus sempervirens. The sequence continues at coordinate 102,266,229 of CM053787.1, forward strand.
GAAGAGAGTATAAATATAAGCAAGCACTACATGAGATCAAGAACATCTTTATGGACGCCTTCAACTTGCAGTCACTAGATGAGTCAAAGCCCATAATGGAACAATTATCTAATATAGTTGACCAGGTGACTAGTGAAGACCAGGATATAAGTGTTAAACTTATGGAATGGTCTAAAAGGAAGTTTCAAAGGAAGGTAAATGAGAAAATATCCAGTGGTATAGCACTTGAACAAGTAGAATTGGCCAAGAAAATTGAAAAGGTCAAAACTGTACTTGAGAACATTTTCTCATTGTACAACAAGCTATGTGATTTTTCCAACTTCACACAATAAACATGCTAGAGAATAATGAGCTTGGAGAGAAATTTGAAAATTTCTAGTATGCAATTACCAAGAGATCTCGCTCAAAGTGAGAAGCATTTTGCCCAATCGCTTTACACTCAAAGAGAATTAGCTGCACTTACAAGTGAAGAGGCCAATATAAAGGCCAAATTAATGTAGATTCAATCCTCCATAACCCCACATTTGGAGGTCCTCCACAAAGAGAAAGTCTATGCTGAAACTGTCTTAAAGAAAGATCCTAATCTTTCTACACTTGATGGACTTGTACACCTTGCTGTAGAGACTACCATCTAGCACAAGTCATTAGATATTGATTTGAAAAATTGGGATGCAGCCTTGAAAATAATAATGAAGGTAAACAACACATTTTTGGCTAAATATGGTACTACTCCTTAAAATCCTTTGACATAAGTGTCAAAAAGAGGGAGAAATAATAAAGGAGATAGGGGGAGAGATACTAATAAGGAAGATATGACTAAAGGGGGAGATAAGTCATAATGTATAAATAGTATAGGGGAGATATATAGTATGGGGGAGATATAATGTTTTGTGGGAAATATGAATAAGAGATATGAATAAAATAGCACACAGGTACAGATTACAGATACAGGGCAAAGGAAAAAGAGTATCAAATACATCAGTAGAAGAATTTTGGTTGCAAGAATGTCAAGGCACAATCAACTCAGGGGAAGTTATAAGATATTTTGAACAAATTTTGAAATTTTGTGGATAAGGTACTCATAAGGACAGATTAGCAATGTTTAGTTAAGTGTTTTGACACTCATGTCAAAGGGGGAAATTGTTGGTCTTAGAATAGTTTTGACATTTGAGTGTCAACACACTTAACCACTTTCTACATTAAAGCTGAGTGATATATAGGTGTCGAGTCATAGTTGATGCTGAGCAAGACAAAATGTAGTAGGTGCCGAGCAAACCAAGATAGTATATGTGCCGAGCACCAGTAGTTCAGTATGTGTCGAGTAACACAGAATCAACATATGAGTTTGTGCTCTCACAAACTCAAATGTAAACCATTTTTGGAGCCGACATAGAAAGATTTTGAAGGAAAACAAGGATAAGAATGAATCTTGTATATTTCCTATGCTATCAACATGCAACCAATTAGAAAAATGGAGAAGGCATGCAACCAATGAGAAAAATGCAAGGAATGAGTGAGAACTTAACATTCAATATGGATCATAGATCCATACCTAGCCCTAAGTCTTCACAATCTTTAAAAGGAGGACAAAAACCTCATTGTGTAAGAGGATGAGAACAATGTATGGAAAAATTGTAGCAAAATTCAATGTGAAGAGTGAAAAGACTTAGAGGAACAGAGCAATAATTATACATCTAGTTGATCAGAATAAAGTAAGGGATACGAACATATATTAGATCAAGCAAGGATCACATCAGAGTGAGCAGATCAAGTGCTTGAAATTAGTAATTAAAGATTGTGAACAATTAGGTCAAAGGTTTCTAATACTCTCTAGCCACTGTATTAGATAGTGAAAACCCTATGTTGATAGCTTAGCTTAATAGCTATTTTGTAGATCCTTTGAAGAGGTGACTAAATCTTTTAACAAGGTGACACTTCATGTAAAGTGTTTGTAAATCCTCTAACCAGGTCACTATTGACACGGTTTAAAGCCTTTAATAGGGTAGGCCTTTCACAGGGCAAACCATCAGAAGTGGTCAAACAAGTATTGCTACAGTGATTTTTGTGGGTATTATCCGCACCCCAGTTTTACCTTCTTATTCTTGGAGGGTTTCTGGGTTACCAAATCTGGTGTTATGTGTGTTATTGCATGGGTTAGCTTTATATTTACTTAATATGTTTACATACATACATCTTATTTTTAGTTATCTATTTTAAAGGATTATAAAAGGTTAAAAGTGAGATACTTTTGATTCACCCACCCCCCCTCTCAGAAGTAATCTTCCCATTTTTTAATATTCCAATAGTCGTATGGGTAGAAATATTTATTTGGTATTCTTTTTGATCTTTCTAAAGCATTAATGTAATATCTCTCCTTTTTAAAGTTAGTCAGGAACCCAAATAACTGCAAGTATCTCTTATTTTTGTAATATAGCTCTACCATATGAAGAGGAACATGAATAAGCCAATCCATTCTCCTTGTACATTTCCTAGAACAATTTGTTAGGTAGTGAGTTTTGATGTACATGTGGTATGACTCTATACAAGCATTTGTTTCTTGATTCACATGAGAGAAACCTCTAAAGATTTTTGCCCACATTGCTATTAAGAAAAGTATGGAGTTGTCTTAGCATATATACAACAAAATAAATAAGTGATATAAATAAAAATATACAAAAAAAAAAACAAATCTTACCAATATGTCTCTCATCATGACACTAGGTCTTTTGAAAGTAATCAACAAATTGTTTGTGTTCTTTAAATTCCTCCATAATTTTTTTAATCAAGTGGGTAGTGAAATCTTCATTGTCACTCATTGTATACATTATCTCACCCAGTCTAGTGAACATACTTGTTCCAACATCCTTATTGCTTACAAACCTAGAATATAAAACATAATATCAAGCTTTGATGTTCAATAATATAAATTTTCATATATTTTAAGTAAAAATTGACTCACTTGTATACATTTTTCAACCATGCCCTGTGTACATGCCAGACACATAGAAGTACTTGACAATTGAAGGATAACCTACAAGTTACATTACAAACATTTATAAGTATAATTCTCAAAAAATTAATTATTGAACTATAAGTTAAATATGAAAGATATAGTTTTAAAAATTACATGTTAAATATGAATTCATAAATGTAATTGGAGAGTAATAAAACCCGATTGCTTCAATCTCTTCACTAGCATCATCCATCATAAATGCATTGACTTGCCAATCTCCTTTACATTGTTTGCCTCTTTTGTAGACTTCTGCTAGCCATCCATTTATGTCCTCTACTTTATTTCTTGAGGATATGACCCATGCAATAGGGACACTAGCATCTTGTTCATCAAATACAAGCAATGAATATAATTCATACTACACAAGAAAAAATCAATGATAAATTAATATGTTAGATAAAATATAGATCAACCAATTTAAAATCTATAAATTAAGTTGAATTGGTCTACTTACAACATACTTATTTGTTGAGAATGTGGAATCCATTGCAATTATTGAGTTATGTGAATACTTCACCATCATCTCTCACATCCATTGCATTTGAATTCCTATGATAAATGGAACATTTTCTCCACTGGTTGGTGTTTTATAGTAGAATAATTTGTCTTTCTCCTCTACATGCCACAAACTTATACTTTTCACATCAACTTCATTTTTTTGTGATAAAAGAGAACGCACCCTCTTCCATGCATTTAAAACATCTTTTCTTAGCAAATAGGTATCCCTTTTGTTCATCAAATTTGTTAGACTAGGATCTAAGTAATGTTGTTCTTATATGGTGTTAATCCCCACACCCATCAATAATAGGGATTCAATATACAATTTATATTCATTTGACAATCTTGGAGCAACCATGCTCCTTGGATCACCAGAAGGGTCATCCTTTCCATGACAAAATTCACCATTAGCATCTTGATGACTAAACTCATTGTATGTAATGATGGAAATATTTGGTCTTCCATACATAACCCTAAAGTGGGTTTTACAACCTCTTATTTAATAAACCTCAACTTTCTTTGCATTTCTTTTTGAGGTTGGTTCTTGTTATCCTCACGTCCAAAAGCACAATGATATCTGTTTATACATGTAAAAATATACTTTTATTAATTGATATAATGGATTAAAAAATATAAGATGTTGCATTATTAATTATTATATAAAGTCTATACAAACCTTGAATACATCTTGGTAGAATGGCTTTTAGGGTTTTTCAAGTTTGTTTCTTTATGATCTTTTTTGATGAATGTTGTTTCTGTACCATCTAGTAAATCTTCTCCCTTGATAAAGTGAGGGAGTCTATTGAGAGGGATAGCAGCACATAAGTCCATGAAATAATCATGATCTCCAATAGGAGTCCACTCAAGTTGCGCACTTGAAAAACTATTTCCTTCATTGGGAACATCTTGCATAGGTAGTCCAATGAGTGATTGCCATTTGAACTGTGTATCCATTCTGAAGATTATTAAGATGGGCAGTGACCTTTTATCTTGTTTAAATATGTTAGAACTACATAGGGATCATTATATAATTCCTTAATTAAAAAATTTAATATATCAAGAGCATACAAATAGAATGTTATCCTCAATATAATAAATATCATTATTTCATCAATGAAAGGATTGTTCAAAATTATATTACAAGTGGAGTTGAATATAAAGTCAAATTCTTGTAGCTTTCTATCTGTAGTCATCAATCAAATTTCAAATTCTAATTACAAGATCTTTTTATATCCTTAAACTTATATGTTAATTATTCAGCTACACATAATTTTAAGGATATAATATACAATTGGTTGCTACCTTAAATAATTGTACCAAACTATTAAAGTAGAATCAAAATGAATTTTAATAGTCTTCTAATATTATGAAGATTGTAATGATGTATTTCTAGATACAAAGTTATATATATATATATAGACCAACATTCTTGAAGTAATAGACATTTATTCATTATAGTTAAAAAAACATTCTATAGGCAAAACTTTATTTTTTGGAAATCATAATCATTCATCCTTAAACACAATTATGCCAAGTAAACAACAGAAAGGTGAAATACATTTGCATGAAACATTCTCAAATGAGCCTAATGAGATAGGTCTATTCATTTTGTATGAAGGATTACATTTGAATGTTTGATTTTTTCTACAATGCTATGAAATTTAGAAAGATTGGTGAGCTAATATTGATAGTAGATTCAAGATCATTGATTTTCTAAGAAACTTTCTTTTTATGATTTATTTTGCAGCCTATATTGAATAGTTAGTTCTCTAATTAGATCGGTTATCTAAAATGTGGTTGTCTAAAATGCAAGTTGCATGAATGGATTGTATCCAACAGTGCCTAACATGACTTGTGATCAAATATTTTGAGTATTAATAATCTAAGCCATTAATAATTCCTAGATTGCTATGATTATTGATGGTGGTCTATTTTTAGTGTAAGAGAATTTTAAATCTTTGTAGAATGATTCTTTTGGTCTTATTCTTATCTGGCTTTGATTTGGAATATGATGGTATGTGAACTATTTTTATTATATTTTAGTTATAAACATTTTTCAAGAGACTCAGAAAACCATTTTAAAATATGTTTATGTTAAAAAAAAAAATTCTATGTGCTTTATCCTTCTTTGTTTTGCATGCATGAAATACATTGTGCTTGCTTTGAGCTTTGTTTTCCATGCACATTGACAACATTTGTAGCTATAATATTTGATGAAAATCAGCTATAATATTTGATGAAAATCCTTAGGTAATGTTATTTTTGACACAATTCATGTCCTATTAAAAACTTTCATTTAGATTCAATTAAGAAGAATGAGTCAAAAGAAAATATTTTTAAATCAATGACATGTTGTACATATTTTTTTATATACAAATTTTACAATCATTGCATGCCATTGTAGTCATATTTCCGAGAGATTGGAAATTTGAATGTGTCAAACAAATTAGACATACAAACAAGTTTGACGTGATTATAGTAGCTTGCATAAAATTTAGAAAGAATTACTTTATTTATAGATTTTTTCATTAGAATAAAATGAAGTCTATCATTAAGAAACATATTTTTTATTTCTATCTTTTGTCTTTACATTCTATTATATAATTATTTGATATAAATTTAATCCTTTCATATTTATAAATATTAAGATTTCTTCATTGAAAAACCTATTAAATTTATGCAATAACAAGATAATTTGAAACTAAAGGTCATACTACTAATACAATAAAAATGCAAGTAGGAATATCTTATTTTACTTATTAAAAATAGACATGTTTCTCTCTCTCTCTCTCTCTCTCTCTCTCTCTCTCTCTCTATATATATATATATATATATATCTCAATTTGTACTTTTCAATTAGAAGTATCTTTATTCCAAGTTAGAAAAGAAAAATATTAAAAGAATAGAAAGAAAATATCATAAGGTCTTATTAAAATCTTATAGATAAGATAGATTTTAAAAAATTATTTTTACATTATAATATTAAAAGAATAGAAAGAAAATATCATAAGGTCTTATCAAAATCTTGTAGATAAGACAGATTTTAGAAAATTATTTTTACATTATTTTTTTCATATTTTTAAATATCATTAAGAAACAACATTTTTTTCCTATTTGATGTCTTTAATTCTATTAATTAATTATTTGACATAAATTAAATCATTTCATATTTATAAATATTAAGATTTCTTCTTTGAAAATTTATATAATAATAAAAAGTTAATTTGAAAATAAAGATGCATACTAATAATACAATAATTAGAAATATCTTATTTTTCTTATTAAAAATTGACATGTTTCTATTTGTCTATTAGTTTTTTGTAAGTAGATGTTTCTATATTTAGTTTGGACTTTTCAATTAGAAATATCTTTATTCTCCTTTAGAAAAGAGAATATATTAATAAAGTAAAAAGAGAATATCAAAATATCTAACTTTATTTTTCAATGAAATTATCAAATAGTATATTTTCATCTCTATTAATATAAATATAATAACATAATATTTCTCTTATATCTATAAATTATTTGTAAGATATTTCCATTTTTTTGAAATGTTTGTAAAATGCAACTATATGAATAGTTTTTTACATTTTTATAATAATTATTAAATCTATTGCAATTATACCAATGTTTTAAGAGAAATATATATAGCATTATATAAATTACAAATATATTAATACCGAGGCCCTCATTTTTCCATTCACAAACTGAAAAAATCTTCAATAAACAATAATAACATTTTAGATGTTAATCTAAAAATATATTTCTTAAATAATAAACAATAATGTTGATCTTAAACTTAAACAATAAACAATAAACAACAATCTTAACCAATCTTAAGTAAACAATGAACAACAATTTCATCTTAGCTCTAAAAATACCAATCTTTACTTTTATTACAAATATATTAAAACCCAAAATCTCATTTTTTTCCATTCACAAACTGAAAAATGTCTAGAGACTACCTACTTGTTATAGCACTCTACCCTCCCTCTTCTAGCACTCTTCCCTCTTCCAACCTCTTCCAGCACTCTGCCAAACTCCAACACTCTAGCCTCTTGCACTTGCTAGAAAAAAATGAGAAATTTGCTCTGCTCCCTCTCCCTCCAGTTTCAGCGATTTACAACCTTGCCTGGGCTATTTTGAAAATATCCCATTTGGTATTGCCTACACGCAAATGCTAGATTGTAGGCTCGAGGAATTGTTGCAGTGTCTAATGAAAAGATTGGAGGCGACTATAAGGTACAATGTCACATCTGAGATAGGCTACGTCTGAGGCATGGGGGATGGGCATCTTCATTATGGACCCCATGCATGCCATCCAGCCCGAAAAGTAGGACTGTATAGCTGACATTGGAGAAGACTTAGACAACATGAAGAATAATACACGAGTGTCAACTTCACATGAAGATCTCAAGGAATTAGATCAAGAAAATATGTTATTTTTCTTGTACTCAATTATATACATTCATGTTACATATGGAAAGTTAGGTCCCACTTCAATTATTAATTGAATGTCTATTTGTATTAGTCAAAAGAACATAAAGAAACATATCCTATTCTAGATGTTATTAGTCCTTGCCTAAAAGGAAGAAGACTAAAGTTTTTACTTACCATTTTAATATTAGTTTGCCTTTTGAAAATAGCGCAAAATTTTCTATAGCTATAGTCTTACAAAATATTTCTTTTTTAATAGATTTTTTTACAACTAATTTCTACTTTTTCATTGGCTATTTGAATTTATCCCAGTAGTCTTTTCTATATTTTATGAAAGAAAATTACCATCAAATATAGCATTGTATAGGATTGAGTGCTAGCATTTCATGATATCTTTTATTTTCTATCCAAGTGTCAATATGTCTTCTTGATGCAAAAAGATGGTTTCACCATGCAACAATCGTAGATTGGATGTCCTTAGCTTGAATGGTCAAATACTGTGATAAATGCATGTTGGATACAATTGTCTAATTGTGTGTTGTGTTTGATGTTACACAAATGTCATATCAGTTGGTAGACAATGCTTACTGAGCTCAGTTGGTCAGCAAGGCAATTTTTAGTGTCTACCAAGTATTCCTAGAAATTACTATGCATAGACAGTGTCTACCGAGCTCACTTAGGCATTGAAGGAAAATGTGGCAGAAAGCAGTGTTAACCGAGCTCACATGGTTAATGAAGAAAAGTTAGTGTCTATTGAGTTCACTCGGTCTCCAAAGGATTTTTGCAAGTTCACAGTGTTAACCGAGCTTCTATTGGTTAACATAGGAAATCTTTTTAGGACCAGTGTTTACCGAGCAGGGTCGACCAATGAAGGATTTTCTTAATTTTGGATAATGAAGTTTAATTATTTCAAGTATTGATTCTAACCAACTAAGGTAATGATTATTGGTAATTGTAAGTTGTAAATAAGCCGACTTGATAATCTAAATGGTATATATGAAAGGTCAAATTGAGAATTCTAAAGTATGAGCAAGTATGCAAGTGTATTGATTATTTGAAGAGGAAAGTGTGAGTGAATTTGAAGGATGGTCAGATATCCTTGAGGAGTAGCAAAGTTATATTTGATCAGGGAGGATCTAGTGAAGCAGAAAAAAGGTTCGTAATCAACAATTTAGTTGCATCTCATTCATGTCATTTTTTTGTTACTTTCTTACCATTGTAGTAGTGATTTCAAAATCTTTTAATAGAGTTGGTTTAACATCCAGTTGTAAATCCTCTAACAAGGTGACAATTTTATTGAATTGGTCTAAAGACCTCTTGCAAGGCCACTCCTAATAGGGTGATTGAATCCTTTAACAAGGTCACACCTAACAGTGTGTTTTGTAACCTTTAACCAGGTTGGCTCCTAACAGGGCTCACTTTAGAAGAGTGAAAATCAGTAGCTAGTTACTTAGTGGTTTTTCCCAAATTGGGTTTCCACATTAAATCTGGTGTCTCTTGTGTTCATGTTATTTCCTTTATGCTTGCATGTTAATCATTGTGAATGTTTAAGATCAGTAATAAGTAACATACATTGCATTTACCAAGTTACAACATTTTAAGTATGTTTATCGAGTGACAGTAGTAACTAGTTTTATCAAGACATCTCAGGGATCTATGGATTTGTTTTTGTGGTAACTGATTCACCCCCCCTCTTAGTTACTCCATCTATATCTCCAACAATGTCTCTGCACAATATTGGGGTTGTAAGAGTAGGGATCTCTGTCACGATGATGAACCACTTTTGGGTTGTGATGGCAGAGGAGGAGGAGAGATTCTGGAGTGGGTTCTGTCTATGAACTCCTCTTTGTAGTTGCCAAGAAGGGGGAGTGGTAAAGAAGCTAGATTTATCTATAGAATTTTGTGGTGGTAGAAGCAGAGGAAGTAGAGTATCAAATCCCAACAGCTTCCACCACTGCTAGTAGAATGATAATCATAGATATGCACTAGCATGATCCAAAGTGAATGGATTTTCAATGCCTAGAATTGAAATTGAAATGGGAGGAATGTTCAGAGGTGAGTAGGGGATTTTTGGGGTAAATACAAAGATTGGGGTAAGAAAATTCCATTTCTATCTCCATGAGGGGTTCTAGTGGGGGAATTGGTGGTGCAAACCAGTAAAACTTGCATAATGTATTGATTGGGGATGGAGGAAATGAGGATTTTTAAAGAATTTATAGGAGATTTCGGTAGAGGGAGGATGATCCCTACAACTCATTTGTACATCATGGAGGTGGTATTCTTGTGGCTTATTTGCTATCCCACAAGCTTATCCTCAAGGGCCATGAGTCTCTTCTTCACTGCCATAACACTGCTTGTAGCTCCCCTAATTACAAAAATCTCTTTGAAGGAAATTACTAGTTTTTTAATGGTGTAGTATTTTTTGAAAAGTTCCTCTAACACTTTTGTCTCTTCTTTTGGTCTTAGTGATAATATGTTGCCAGGCACTGATAAAAGAAAGAAGTGTAGGTAAATAAATTTGTTCACACATTTTTTCTATTTAGTAGACTGCATGGTGGTATGACCAAGTATAATGTTAGATGTTTAAAAGTTAAATTTTGGATAGCTTTTTTAATTTGAGGTTTTTCGGTAGTTCTATTTTTTTTTGATATCTATGGTGTCCATGAAGTTTGTGTTTCTTATCAAACTCTAGAAATTTGTGTAGTATTTTTCTATGACATTATTAAGGTTGCTACAAAGATATGTATGATTATCTAGGTGTGATATGCTATGCACTTGATGCATTTTTTCATACCAATAATTTTATTTAGTATAAATTCCTATTTTTTTCTTAGAATTTTGTGTCAATTATAGAAGAGAAAAATCTTTAATACAATAATACTTCTTCTCCAGTAAGAGTATTTATCTTCTCTATTTGTTAAAAATCCATTTCACATCCAATTTCTCAACTCATCTCAACCATTATAGTTTACTTGCATTTATTTATATAATGTAATCTGAAACAAACTTTCATGATTTATGTTAGTATTAATGTGGACCTAGACTCAACCAAAGGAATCAATTACAAGTTCATTTTTTTCTTGTCAAGTTGAAGTGCATTAACATATTTGACTATGTTTTCTTTGATCTCATGTCACCCAAATCTTAATATTCAGAGTAATCCCTAGTTTGAGGTTAGTTTTAGTTGTACTACTATGAGCTTCAGGGGCAGTTTTACTTTTCATCATTAACATTTCAATGGAAACAAAGTTGGTGAAAGGAAAATCAAAGCTAATTAGTGACATTTATTTTCCTTAATTCTTTTTGCCTTATGCATAGACTTGTCAAGTCTTATTAGAATTAGGACAACGATTTCTAAAACCCCACTTTGGTGTGTTTTTATTTTAGTTCCAAGTTTTTTTTACACTAATGATACATTTATACAAACTTTAAATATGAGTTATGGAATGCTAATGCATGTAGTATTGAGTTGTTGGCCACTCAATATTTGCATTAAAATGGATTTATGAATATGAAAATGAAAATAAATATTTGCATTAAAATGGATATATGAATATGAAAAATAAAATGAAAGAGTTGCTTCAAACAATGATTGTGAGTGACTATTCCTTTCTTTTTAATTCTTAAAATTGAAATAGAATTGTCTAACTAGTAGATTATTTTTTATTCAAAGATAAATAAATAGTTTCCTAAATTGTAAATTAAGAATGTTGACATTTATTAAAACTCCTTTCTTATTTTTAATTTCTAAGATTAGAAGTGTTCATAAACTTATGTTTTCTTTTGTTCATCTTTTGATGTCTGAATGAGAATTAAGAGGCTAAAAAGAATGCAAACCAGTCTTATTGATCTTCTAATCCATGATTAAAAGAACAAGAATTAATAGGCTAAAAAGAATGCAAAAAAATCCATAATACCGGTATACCTCATGCACTTCCCATCTACTTAAATTGAAAATAATCATATTAGATTTTTTATAAGGATTTTTCAATATTTGAATATAGAATTAAATTTCCCAATTAGTAGATATTTTCCACTCAAATAGTGATATTACAATTAAACTTTTCCTTAATTAAATGATCGTACAAGATTCCCATTTAAGATAAAAATGAAAAGATTGAATTAAGTGTGAAGGAAACATTCTAATTAAAAGGCATTAAAATCAATATGTTACAATTAAAAAATGTAGATCTCTCTCTAACTATTCTACAAGTGTGATATTGCTATTCTACAATTTATATGTATCTACATATTCCCATTATTTTATTTCGCGAATTTATGCTCTATATACCACAAAGTTTAATTTTCCTCTGAAGTAGAATTTTGATAGTACTAAATTGTTTGAAATTTTTTTGTCCTTTGACGAGTCTCCTAAAGTAGAAATTTAATAGCACTAAATTGTCTCATATGTCATGATTGATGCCACTTACCTTTTAATTCTTTTTATATAATTACACTTTCAAATGCTATTTTAGTGCACAATAGTTTTTCATTCAAAAATTACTTTGCACTTACCACACAACCCACACAAGGCAGTGACTCTAGCTCAAGTAGAGCTCTTGTTTTTATTGTACTCAATTATATAAATTTATACTACTTATGGAACAACACCTATACTTTACAATCAATATATGAAATGCATAAAGAGATAATAGAACAAATCTTATTAATTATAATATATGATAAATAAATGTACAAGTATAATATATTTTTTTATTTTAATAAATAAAAATTAATAATACATAAATATTATATATACACAATTTAATGTGGGGGGGTTTAATTGGACCAAACCTGTTTAGATACATTTATGTCCAAATAATCTTTCTATGGGTGGCAAAACATACTAACTTTGGAAGCCATCTAGTAAAGGTTTTGTTTCCCAATCTTATAGGATATGTAATGCATCTAAAGATCATCTTTGTATTTGATCAATGGGATACACCTCCACTAACACTACTTGCATGATAACGAAACCAAGGAATAGAAGAATGATAACTCAAATACACTCAACTCTCCTCCAAATAAGGAAATTCAAATAAAGAACTCCTTGTGTTTCCATATAATATTAAAAAAAATCCCAATTCAAATATTAGACTACTCACCTTGCCCCTCCATACATATTTATTTTGATGTGGAAAGTGATAGACTGATATCTAAAGACAAAATATATATGTAGTCTTATAAATGATTAGAGACTCAATAAGTGTAATAAGGTATATTATAGTTGATTAATAGGCTTATGATCCCTCACTCACTTGATCAAGGATTGGTGGAAGTGGGGGATTAAGCATGTATGGAAAAAACCTAAACTATAGTAAATAAAAATATATATAAAGGGAGATAGAGCCCATTGAATTGATGGAAAGTCTAATAAAAGTTGTATTTGGGTTCAACAATTCACTTCCAAGGGAACAAGTTCTGACATTCTTAGGAAATGTTGATATTTTTATTAAATTATTTTATATATGTATTATATATGCACATCACCACCTACAATAGGAGCCTTTGTCATTCATAACTAGTTTAGTTGAAGGTCTTGATGGGTAATAATTATGGAGAATGGAATGAGAGTAGGAGCGTCAAAAAGGGTTTGAAAGAAGGTTTCAAAATAGAAGTAATGGGTGGATTAAGAAAAGGATTATGCAAGGCCAAATATGTGTTTTTTTGTATGATATTGACCATATAGAATTATTGTGAAATAGTCCTTTTGTGCAAGAGGCACACATGAGGCTCACCTTAGAAAACCCTTGGGAGGACTAGGTTATGATTTAAATGTCACATCTTGATAAATACCTCCATAATGGATGTTAGAGGAAAATATAATAAATTATAATTTAAAACAAAGTGAGAGTTAAAAAGCAAATAAATTAATAGTTAGAACAAATTTAATGTGGCAGGGAGCTATATTATGGGAAATATTGGGAAATCATTAATGAGAGAATGATATCAATATGGGCACCATGTAAAGACATGACCTCCCACCCTTTCAAGGAAGGATACATATTATGCATGTCCATATATTTATGCTTTACAAATAATATCTAGTGGATCATTTTCATAAATTCCCAATGAGAATTGACACTACAGAGGTACTAGAGACATGACATTTAATGCAATTCTAGTCAATACATTAGAGACAATATCACAACCATAGATGAGGTGTATTGGTATTGTTAAAATTAGGATGCCAGGGAAAAATGTTGCATATGAATTAAGACTAAATGCCTTCTAATTATATTGGCTTACAATTTCAAAAGTCTTTGTTACAAATCCACTTCGGGTATATAGAAAATGAGGACCTTCATAAAGGATCTAGCCTTATACCTCCCAATCATGCTTTCTAGGCTACACCAACATCAACACCTAAAAAAATTCTTCAAACCTCCCATTTAGGCATAGGTAGGGAGGGACGATGCAAGCAAGGTCAGGAAGGTAGTTTTACATTTGCCAATTTCTTTTACTTGAATGTTTTTAAACCCTTCTCATAAATTTATTTTTCTACTAAATCTTGAAGTCATTATATTTTATAAGATTTCACATTGTTTTGGCATCCTATCAAACTTCTTCTATTTTTACATGGACTAGAAGGAGACTTGAAAACAATTTGGTTTTCTGCTTGTGAATTGTGTTGTATTGAAATTTGAAAATTATTTTCAACCAAAACATTTTTTTTTATATCCTAGGTCCATTACATTCCATGAGTCGACACCTATATGAAGTATTTTATCAAAAATTCACATGTCTTTTCATTGATCTATATTTTATGCATATATATATCAAGGTTGCTTGATGCAAGAGCATCTAGTGGTGTAAGGGCAATTTTGTATCACCCAAAAATATGCCTAGTGATTGTTTTTGTTTAATGTGTTTGTATTTTTTGATACCCATTGGGCCAAATATAGATTCCAACTCTCACACTTCCATTATTACTTTTCTAGGTTAGTATTTTTGTGCACCTCAGGATACATGCTAGTGTAGAAAATGGGTTTTTTTTTATAGAGACATAAACATGAAGATTTAGAGGGTCTAAGTTTGAGGGAATATTTTAATTGAAATTTCAAGCACTCCAAAAAAAAGGATAAAAGGTTTGATGGTTTGAAAGTTATTATAGTTTTAAGCTATTCAAAGACCTCCTAAAATGCTTTGGAGCATAGTTTGAGGCAATAAATAGATGTATATAGCCCTAAAAAGTGGGGAGTAGACTAAGTTGATTGAAAAGGCTATAAAGAACTTAGAGACCTTTTTGGAAATGTAAACAATTCATCAATCAGAGTCCCAGATCAAAAGTTATGCCTCTCAGAAGTTGGACTACCTATTTTGGAGTCTTTAAATTTTGCACTGACTTCTAATTCAAATTCTAAAGCCTCTTTCTTTGGCCATGGCCACCAAATGACATGACGTAAAATCTATTCCTAGCCCTAAACCTAAATCAAACTACTTAAGACTCAATCTTGAGATGTAAAGACAAATTTTAATGGATTTTGGGAGAAGGTACTATGAGAAGGGTGTTTCTCCAAAATCTCATAATATTGTAGCCCATAGGGCATGTAGTTGGCTCAATTTTTTGCAATAATACATGTAGTATATTATCATTTTAGATAATAAAAACCCCCTTTCTTATGTGTTCATTTTGTCTTGAGTTGAGCCCTCATCATTGTTGTAACGATAATATTCCCAAGCTCCTATTTTTGCATCCAAAGAGGATACATGTTAAAGAAAGTGAGACCACAATTTAGAGGGGACCAAAAGAACACAAAGAGAGGGAAGAGCATGATGTCTCTATCGTGTAGCCATACAAAATTGCAAAAAAATGGTGCTAAAACATATGCCCAAGTCATTAGATGAGATAGAAAGATTAGGATGAGTCGTAGAGAGGAGAGATATAAGTTCCAAAAAAGGAAGAAGGTAAGGATGGTAAAGGGAGAGGGTGTAAAAAAGGGAGAGTAGATGGGAAAGGGAGAGAGGAGATTAACAAAGGATGGGGGTATGTGTGTGTGTGTGTGTGAGAGAGAGAGAGAGAGAGAGAGAGAGAGAGAGAGTAGACAAATAAGCATGTTCAAGGTGTTAGGGATAGCATGAGATGTGTACATGTAGTTAGAGGAAAAGAGCATTTGAATGGGAGATTAGATAAGGGATAGAAAAAAGCACAATTTATTTAATATATAATATTATATTGGGATATAGATATTAATATCATGTTAATCATATCACATTATCTACATTAGTAATATATATATTTCAAACAAGATATGTGACATAATATTTTAAATGTTATAATCATAGTAATATATAAAAATATAATATGAATTATATATTAATAAATACAATTAACAAAAAATGGCACATTACTCTGCTTTGCGCTAAAAAAATGTGGAAAAAAACCAAACTTTCAAAAAAAGTAGTCTTAACAATTAAAAAGGTAGTCGACAAAATGAAAAAACCATGTTGTATATGATCGGGGCATCAAAAAACACCTTCGACCAGGGAGCTAGGGCAATCCCCCGAGGAAACCCTAAAACAATAACATTGATTATAGAAACAGTGGTATGTAGAAGTAGTTTCAAAGCACTCATAAGGCTCCATGAAGAACATAATTCAACGATTGGGAAACAATTGTGGCAATTTCCCCAAACTCTCCAAGAAGAGGCATGATCTATCCCAAATACCAGGTATATCAAATCTTCCACAAATGAAACTGCATCAAAGATAGGATGGAAAATAGTTTGAAATTGGGAAAGAATAAGGAAACAAAGGTATACAAGAGAAAGACAATTTGTATAAGAAAGCTCAACAGAAAATTAAAAGAGGAACGAAAAAAAATAGAGGCAAAAGTTAAAATATATATACAAAGCACCTTCTATTCAAAAACAAAATATGTGGCCCTAGAATCCAAGAAGATTAAGGTAATCCCACCAGAGGCTCAGAGCCTTGATAAAGAAAAGCAAAATCTTATGTTTTCAATTTTGAAACCTCCCAAATTATGAGCAATTAATAACATACCCATTGGATCCAATAAACCAAAGAAGAATCCCTTTAATCTCTCCTCTAAAAAAATCCATTTATCACTCCATAGAGGAAACCAACATGCAAAAACCTGCTCAATTTAAATTTGGTTCTTTTAAGTAAGAAACCCTAGAAGCTAAGGAAATTGTAGCTAACCCCCCAGAAATTTTGCAAAAATAGTATAAATTTATTAAAAGAAAAGATCAAGATCCAATCCTTTGTCCCCATTCCCAAGACTCATTAAATCCAAATATTTAGCAATCAACACTCGGAATAAAGGTGGGCCAAATGTCTTGAAGTAGGGATATATGAATATTGGAATGGTCCATCAAAGAAAACTCCCAATATGGGAAGTTGGTGTTGAAAAAAAATGATCAATTGTATATTGTCTCTGATGTTACACAAAATGTCATACATTCACCAGTTAGTGTATGCTGAGTTCACTCAGGAGACAAAGGAAGTTGGAAGGTAACGAGTATTAATTGAGCTCACTTGGCTACCATAGAGAATTTGTAGAAGGTAGTGTCTATCGAGTTCACTTAGGAGACAAAGAAAGTTGGCATGAGAACTAGTGTAAATTGAGCTCACTTGGTTAACAAAGGAAAATCTATTTTGGTTAGTGTCTACTGAGTAGGATCAGCTAACGATGGATTTTCTTATTTTGGCATATTGAGTTCAATTGATTTGTTTATTGGTTCTAGCCATCTGAGAAGATGAATATTAAGTATTCTAAGTGGTATTCAAGCCAACTAGATAATGTGTAAGATATAAATATAAGGTCAAGTTGAGGATTGAATGTGAGAAAGAAATAGAAGATTTGAAGATTCCAAGAGGAAGGAAATATGAAGGATAAGAAGAATATCCTTGTGGAGCTACAAAGATACATTCGATCATAAAGGATCAAGTATACAATCCAGAATTGAGATCTATAATCAACAATTTAGTTGCATCAGAAATTCGGTCATCTCATTGTTACATTCTAACCATTGTAGTAGTGATCTAATTCACTTAATATAATTGGCTTAATAGATATTTGTATATCCTCTAACAAGGTGGCATTTCTAGATTTAAGTGTCTAAAGACCTCTAACAAGGTCACTCCTAACATGGTGATTAAATCCTCTAATAGGGTCACACTTACTAGTGTGTTTTGTAACCTTTAATAGAGTTAGCTCTGAACAGGGCTCACTTTAGAAGAGTGAAAATAATAACTAGTTGCAATTGGTATTTTTTTCCAAATTGGGTTTCCATGTTAAATCTTGGTGTCACTTTTGTTCATGCTATTTCTTTTATGTGTATGCAACTAAGTTAAGTTTAAGGTTAATCATAGTTAATCACATTAAGATCAATATATTTAGTTATTGCTAAGTTACAGTTGATTCTTAGTGCTTGCCGAGTTACAATATTTGCTACTATTAATCGAGTGCCTGTGTGTTTGTTGAGTAACAACATAATTTAATTTGATCAGAGTTTATGTTTTGATTTGTATTAAAATCTAAGGGATCTGTTATTTATTTTTGTGGTAACTGATTCACCCCTCCCCTCTTAGTTACTCCTCTTATATTTCCAACAGTTGGATCTGCTAGTGTAGTTTTTTATTTCCTAGTAGGTTATTTATTTTTCCCTATATTGCTAGGTCTTTCTTACACTTTTAATAATCTCACTTAGGTTAATAAAGCATGTCTTATTAGGTGAATGGTTGTGAGGTGTCACCTTTCTACATGTGAGCATCCATTAGCTATCTTGGGAAGATACTTTGCTATCTTTAGTCTGATAGATGGTTGCTCCTCATTGGTCAGTGTTGCCACTTCCCTCTTCCTAGCCTATATAGGCATGCTACTTGGCTTCTATTTGTATATCTTGTTTTTGAATCCTCTTAATGCTATTTTACTTCTAGCATTTGCATTAGTCTCTTGGAGACTAACTCTGTGTTTCTATTTTGATTATGTATTATTTGCATTCATAGTTTAGATATCTATTCTTTGCACTAATTTTTTGGGTTATTAATATTTTCAGATTCTAACATGGTATCAGAGTTTTTCTATGTGCAAGAGTAGATTTTAGTTTCCTCATTTGAGAGATTTAGGGGGGGCTAATAATCTTGAGAATCATAAAAGTTTGACAAAAACATTTTTAAACTCTCAAGTTTACACGTGTTTTATGAAATCTGGGTGATTACAACATTTTTGGTTATACTGGCAATATTTCTGGTTGTTCCAATGCATCCAGGGGGCTTGAGAAAGTCAAATTTGGCTTTCATTTCATGGGGATCAGAGACCATCATACAAGTTGCAATACTGAGGTTTCAATCTCAAATCTGACAACCAACTTGCACATTTGGTGTTTTCAATCAATATTGTAGGTTTTAGAATGCTATTTATTGACTTAGGTAGTTGATTCAATCTTTTCATATGTCTTTTGGTTGTTGGGGTCGTTGTTTGGTTGTTGGAGCCTTTTTTTGTTGCTAAAGGCATCCAATTTACACTATAGCTACATCTTTTGTACATCAACAAGAAAAATGCTTTCTAGATTTTTTTTGCAACACTGAAAAACCATCTGAGTATCTTTTATTTTTTGCATACAATCTATATATTTTGCAAAATTGAGCATGGAAAACTATAGCCGTACCCCTCTCTGTTGGTAGTTGCAAATTTGAATGTAGTTTTCAAATGTCTCGTTCTTGCTCATACAGACTTTGATTTAAATGATTCTTATTATGTCTTGGCTATTTTTTTGTGCTCTATCCACTAGTGTAGTCATTTTTTTATTTTTATTCATAATTTTTTCAGAAATTGTAGATTCTCAGTCGTGACTTTGCACAGTTTTCATTGAAAACTTCAGAGGATCATAATTTTCTCATATGACCTCGTATCGAGGTGATTCTTTTTTTGAAAGGGCATGATCACAGTGGTGCTATTTGTTTCCTTGAGTATTGTGCCCAAGTTTCACTTTCAGCATATGCTCTTCATGAGGATTTTGTAATGCATTGAAATCAAGACCATGTAGTATTTCTTGCTAGTGGTAGTTGTAAATGCACTAAAATAAAGTGCCAAATCATATTTCTTTGGGGAGTTCTTTGATTGAGTAAAAGGAGGGTGGGGCATTATCGTGGCTAGGTTCTCTTCTTTTTAGCATTTATTCTCTACATTTTTTCATCATGGATCAAACAAATATGCCCATCCTAACTCCATACAATTACTTTGAGTGGAAATCACACATGACAATTCACTTAAGAAAAGCTGGATTAAATAGGATAACTATGGGACTTGAAACTAAACCTGATAAAGATAAAGATAAGCTTAAGTGGTTTAACAAATGTGATGAGGCATATGGAACATTGTGTTTGTCTGTTTCTCCTGACTTGCTATTTCACATTGAGTCTTTGGATACACCAAATGAAATATGGACAGAGCTAGAAACACTATTTGGCACAAAGATTCAATGAGGGGTCATATGTTGGAAAATGAACTAATTAGTTTAAGTCCAGGCAATTTCAATGCAATCTAAGATTTCTTCACTAAATTGAAATCACTAAGGCTACAATTAAAACAATGTGGAATTGAAAAGAAAGATGAACAACTAATTCTTGGTATTCTCTCAAAGCTAAGTTCAAAATATTTTTTATTTTTCTCTACCTTCTATGCTACTAAGGGTGCACTTGGCACTCAATTCACCATGCCATCTTTAGATGATTTTTCTGTTCATCTCACTCGAGAATAGGACAAGCTAATCTAGATGGACACTCTTAAGTCCTCTAAGTCACATGCCCCTACTGCCAACCAAGGCACATAAGAACAAAAATGACAAAGTCGTAATAACAATAGTAAGGATGAGAAACAAAATAGTGAGGAAAAGAAGGATCAGATACTGGTTGCTTCAAAAGCAACTATTGATACCCCATCTTCCAAGGGTGATAAGCCTAAGAAAGAAAAGGTCAAATGTGCCTATTGTAAAAGACCTGATCATAATGAACATAAATTTTTGAAGAAACAAATTATTCACTTGACATACATTCTTGAGAAGAATAATATCAGTGTTCCTGAGTCTATCAAACAAAGTTCTAATGAAGGGTCTAAGAAGGAAAAAGAAAACAACAAGGGGAAAGGTAAGGGCAAGGCCTTTGTTATAGTTGCTTCCTCACCATCCACTTGGGTTCTTGATTCAAGTGCTTTGCACCACATCACTTCATCTAAGGAAGAACTTTCATCCTTGGAGCCATGTACTATGCCTTCTATTTTGATGGGTGATGACACTCTTGTTGAGGTGTGTGGGAGAGGGTCTGTTGATGTGGGGGATGGCACATTCTATGATGTTCTTTATGTACCCTCATTATCAACTAATCTCCTATCGGTATACTGGATCACTCACACAGGTTTAGGCAAGTGGGTTGAGTTCACTTGTGATTCAATGGAGATACGTGAGTCACACAGTGATTCTATAGTTGCAGTTGGGAGAGTAGATCATTAGTCACGAATCTATCTATTATCTTAGTTTTTTCTTGATCCTCCTTCGATTATTTTGCTCACTCACTCTAATGATGTGGGTAAATTATGGCATGAGTGGTTTGTCCATATTAACTTCTGCTATTTGCATCAGCTCAACTAGCAGAGCATGGTCACAGGGTTGCCTTTGGTTCAGTTCTCCAGAGGAGTTTGCTAAGGTTGCATTCTTGGTAAGCATCCTATGGAAAAGTTTGACAAAAGTAAGGCATGGAGAGCTTAATAGATACTAGAGTTAGTTCACAATGATTTGGTTGGTCCATTTCAGCATCTTTCTTTCAGCAGGGCCCAATATGTCCTCACATTCATTGATGACTTTTCTTGATATACTTGGCTGTACTTTCTCAAACAGAAGTAAGAGGTATTTGATCATTTTTAGGACTTCAATTTTTTTGTAGAGAAGCAATCTGGGAAAGCCATCAAAGTTTTGTGCATAGAAAGTGGTGGTGAGTATGTCAACCATCAATTTGAAAGAATTTTCACTTCAGAGGGGATTGATTTATAGCATTTAGTTCCATACAATCCTTAGTAGAATAGTGTTGCAGAATGGAAGAATAGATCCTTGAAGGAAATGGAAAACTGTATGATTCACTCTAGATCTCTTACACCATAGTATTAGGTAGAGGCCATTTATTGTGTTTGTTATATCTAGAATCATGTTGCTCACCGAGCCTTGAAGGGAGTTACTCCTTTTGAAGCTTGGAGTGGTCAAAAACCATCAGTTAAGCACTTTTGAGTTTTTGGCTCTCCTGCATGGGCCCACATTCCTGCAAAGAAATGCAAGGCCTTGGATCTGTAGAGTAGACTTGGAATATTTGTAGGTTACCTTGATGGTGTGAAGGGTTTTTAATTGCTCCACCTTACCACACATGATCTGGTCATTGAGAGGAGTGTTCAATTTGAGGAGGGATCTTCAAGCTCACTTTCTATCACTTCTCCAACTCCTACTTTGACATTGAAGTCACTTGGAATATATGATAGATCTTCTGATGAGTCAGATTCACCTGAGCAGTCTTCTACCTCCACTTTCAATGTAGAGAGTGATTTAGAGAACTCACCTCCTTCCTCTCCTAGTCATCATTTAGAGGTTAATGATTCCCCTCCATATTCTCCATCTTCTAGTCCACTTTGGGGTAAATAGACTGTGCAGTTTGCAGGTGATTGGGTTGGGGACTCATTCACAATTCTAGGATGCTCCATATGCCTTTGTTGCTACTGCCTTAGATTCATAGTCCTTTCATGAGGCTTATGGTATTCCTAAGTGGGATACAACTATGCATGAAGAGTATAGTTCCTTGATGAGGAACCACACTTGAGATCTTGTCCCTCTTCCTAAGGGAAGAAAACTTGTTTGATGTAAGTGGATCTATCAGACAAAATTTGTAGTAGATGTGTCAGTTGAAAAACACAAGGCTCACTTTGTCATCAAAGGATTATTTTAGGTTCCTAGGATTGACTACTTTGAGACTTTTGTGCTAGTTGCCCAAATGAATTCCATTCAACTTGTTCTTGCCATTGCTAAAGCTAATCGTTGGGAAGTACATCAGATGGATGTGAAGAGTGATTTTCTTCATGATGACCTTCATGAGGAGATCTACATGGAACAACCACAAGAATTCCTTCAGGATTCTTCACTTGTGTGCTATCTTCAGAAGTCTCTCTATGGCCTCAAAAAGGCTTCTTAGGCTTGGTATGCCAAGATGGACTCCTTCCTTCTATTAGTTGGGTTCACTCGGTGCATTCTGATCCTAATGTCTACATTCTATAATAGGGTGATTCACTTCTATTTTTGGTTTTGTATGTTGATGACTTGTTGATCACAAGAAGTTCTTCACCCACCATTAAGGCTATCAAAGTTTCCCTTCAAGACAATTTTTTGATGACTGACTTGGGCTTGTTGCATTACTTTCTTAGGAATGAGATCTTTCAGTCTCCTTTTGAGATCACCATCACACAATCCAAGTATGCTCTAGATTTACTCTCGAGGTTTTATATGGTTGACTATAAGCTTGCTCTAACTCCCTTCCTTTTTGGAATCAAACTTAAGGCTCAATGTTCTTCTTCACTTGTTGATGGCACTTTGTACCACCAACTTGTCGGGAGTCTCATTTATCTGACTCACATGAGACCTAACATCTCATATGCTATAGGCATGGTCTCTCAATTCATCTAGGAGCCTCATGAGTTGCACTAGAAAGTAGCGAAGCAGATCCTTCACTACATTCATGGTTCTCATAGTTGTGGGATTCACTATGCAGCAAGTATTGAGCTTGGTTTTGTGGGCTACATAGATTCAGATTGGGTGGGTGATTCTCAGGATCACAAGTCTACTTTAGGAGTACTTACTTCTAATTAATTAAACAAATTTATTTAATTAAATGAGAAGCCATTCCTAATTAATTAAATGAAGTTATTTAATTAAATAAGAAAAGTGCCTCTAATTAATTAAAGATTATTTAATTAAATAGAAAAAGTAATTATGAGAGCATATCTCATTTTATTAAATTAAATATCTCAACAAAATCTCTCTTCAGTTCAAAAAGGGAAATTTCCAGTTCACTATTGATAAAAAATGAGTTAAATCAGTTAACTCCTTTTTCTACTCAAATTGAATCAGTTAACTCCATATTTTACTCAAATTAAATCTACTAACTCCTTTTAATTTCCAAATCTCCCTTTATGACTGAACTTCACCTTTAATCCTAACCGTTGATTGAAATCGATCTCAACTGTTGATAAATTTTAGGAAAGTCTATTTAAGAGACCCTCATCTCTTCATTTTGAAAGGTTGAATGAGAATTTGCATCGAATTGTTGTTGGAATTCATACTCACATTTGCTCATATTTACATACGCAAATATCAAGTTTGACCAAAAGTTGACCAGATTTAACCATGGTTGACTTTAGTTGACTAATTTCGAAAAGAATTTTGAAATAATTAAACGAAATTATTTAATTAAATTGAGTACTTACTTCTAATTAATTAAACAAAGTTATTTAATTAAATGAGAAGCCATTCCTAATTAATTAAATGAAGTTATTTAATTAAATAAGAAAAGTGTCTCTAATTAATTAAAGATTATTTAATTAAATAGAAAAAGTAATTATGAGAGCATATCTCATTTTATTAAATTAAATATCTCAACAAAATCTATTTTCAGTTCAAAAAGGGAAATTTCCAGTTAACTATTGATAAAAAATGAGTTAAATCAGTTAACTCATTTTTCTACTCAAATTGAATCAGTTAACTCCTTATTTTACTCAAATTAAATCTGTTAACTCCTTTTAATTTGGAAATCTCCCTTTATGACTGAACTTCACATTTTAATCCTGACCGTTGATTGAAATCGATCTCAACTGTTGATGAATTTCAGGAAAGTCTATTTAAGAGACACTCATCTCTTCATTTTGAAAGGTTGAATGAGAATTTGTATCGAATTGTTGCTGGAATTCATACTCACATTTGCTCATATTCACATACGCAAAGATCAAGTTTGACCAAAAGTTGACCAGATTTAACCTTGATTGACTTGAGTTAACTAGTTTCGAAAAGAATTTTGAAATAATTAAACGAAATTATTTAAGTAAATGGAGTACTTACTTCTAATTAATTAAACAAAGTTATTTAATTAAATGAGAAGCAATTCCTAACTAATTAAATGAAGTTATTTAATTAAATAAAAAAAATTGTCTCTAATTGATTAAAGATTATTTAATTAAATAAAAAAAGTAATTATGAGAGCATATCTCATTTTATTAAATTAAATATCTCAACAAAATCTCTCTTCATTTCAAAAAGAGAAATTTCCAGTTCACTATTGATAAAAAATGAGTTAAATCAGTTAACTCCTTTTTCTACTCAAATTGAATCAGTTAACTCCTTATTTTACTCAAATTAAATCTGTTAACTCCCTTTAATTTGGAAATCTCCCTTTATGACTGACTTCACCTTTAATCCTGACCATTGATTGAAATTGATCTCAACTGTTGATGAATTCAAGGAAAGTCTATTTAAGAGACCCTCATCTCTTCATTTTTAAAGGTTGAATGAGAATTTGCACCGAATTGTTGCTGGAATTCATACTCACATTTGCTCATATTCACATACGCAAAGATCAAGTTTGACCAAAAGTTGATCAGATTTAACTACAATTGACTTGAGTTGACTAGTTTCAGAAAGAATTTTGAAATAATTAAACAAAATTATTTAATTAAATGGAGTACTTACTTCTAATTAATTAAACAAAGTTATTTAATTAAATGAGAAGCCATTCCTAATTAATTAAATGAAGTTATTTAATTAAATAAGAAGAGTATCTCTAATTAATTAAAGATTATTTAATTAAATAGAAAAAGAAATTATGAGAGCATATCTCATTTTATTAAATTAAATATCTCAACAAAATCTCTCTTTAGTTCAAAAAGGAAAATTTCCAGTTCACTATTCATAAAAAATGTGTTAAATCAGTTAACTCCTTTTTCTACTCAAATTGAATCAGTTAACTCTTTATTTTACTCAAATTAAATCTCTTAACTCCCTTTAATTTGGAAATCTCCCTTTATGACTGAACTTCTCTTTTAATCCTGACCATTGATTGAAATGGATCTCAACCGTTGATGAATTCCAGTAAAGTCTATTTAAGAGACCCTCATCTCTTCATTTTGAAAGGTTGAATGAGGATTTGCATCAAAATGTTTTTTGTAATTCATACTCACATTTGCTCATATTAACATACGCAAAGACCAATTTTGACCAAAAGTTTACCAGATTTAACCACGGTTGACTTGAGTTGACTAGTTTTGAAAAGAATTTTGAAATAATTAAACGAAATTATTTAATTAAATGGAGTACTTACTTCTAATTAATTAAACAAAGCTATTTAATTAAATGAGAAGCCATTCCTAATTAATTAAATGAAGTTATTTAATTAAATAAGAAAAGTGTCTCTAATTAATTAAAGATTATATAATTAAATAGAAAAAGTAATTATGAGAGCATATCTCATTTTATTAGATTAAATATCTCAACAAAATCTCTCTTCAGTTCAAAAAGGGAAATTTCCAGTTCACTATTGATAAAAAATGAGTTAAATCAGTTAACTCTTTTTTCTAGTCAAATTGAATCAGTTAACTCTTTAATTTACTCAAATTAAATCTGTTAACTCCCTTTAATTTAGAAATCTCCCTTTATGACTGAACTTCACCTTTAATCCTGACCGTTGATTGAAATCGATCTCAACCGTTGATGAATTCCAGAAAAGTCTATTTAAGAGACCCTCATCTATTCATTTTGAAAAGTTGAATGAGAATTTGCATTGAATTGTTGCTGGAATTCATACTCACATTTGCTCATATTCACATACGCAAAGATCAAGTTTGACCAAAAGTTGACCATATTTAACCACGATTGACTTGAGTTGACTAGTTCGAAAAGAATTTTAAAATAATTAAATGAAATTATTTAATTAAATGGAGTACTTACTTCTAATTAATTAAACAAAGTTATTTAATTAAATAAGAAGCCATTCCTAATTAATTAAATGAAGTTATTTAATTAAATAAGAAAAGTGTCTCTCATTATTTAAAGATTATTTAATTAAATAGAAAAAGTAATTATGAGCGCATATCTCATTTTACTAAATTAAATATCTCATCAAAATCTCTCTTCAGTTCAAAAATGGAAATTTTCAGTTCACTATTGATAAAAAATGAGTTAAATCCGTTAACTCTTTTTTCTAATCAAATTGAATCAGTTAACTCCTTATTTTACTCAAATTAAATCTGTTAACTCCCTTTAATTTGGAAATCTCCCTTTATGACTGAACTTCACTTTTAATCCTGACCGTTGATTGAAATCGATCTCAACCGTTGATGAATTTCAGGAAAGTCTATTCAAGAGACCCTCATCTCTTCATTTTGAAAGGTTGAATGAGAATTTGCATTGAATTGTTGCTAGAATTCATACTCACATTTGCTCATATTCGCATACACAAAGATCAAGTTTGACCAAAAGTTGACCAAATTTAACCACAGTTGACTTGAGTTGACTAGTTTCAAATTTTTTTTTGAAATAATTAAACGAAATTATTTAATTAAATGGA
The DNA here is from genome assembly GCA_028749045.1 of Cupressus sempervirens. NCBI lineage: Eukaryota > Viridiplantae > Streptophyta > Pinopsida > Cupressales > Cupressaceae > Cupressus > Cupressus sempervirens. The sequence continues at coordinate 102,293,782 of CM053787.1, forward strand.
GTACTTCTAATTAATTAAACAAAATTTTTAAATTAAATGAGAAGCCATTCCTAATTAATTAAATGAAGTTATTTAATTAAATAAGAAAAGTGTCTCTACTTAATTAAAGATTATTTAATTAAATAGAAAAAGTAATTATAAGAGCATATCACATTTTATTAAATTAAATATCTCAACAATATCTCTCTTCAGTTCAAAAAGGGAAATTTTCAGTTCACTATTGATCAAAAATGAGTTAAATCAGTTAACTCCTTTTTCTACTCAAATTGAATCAGTTAACTCCTTATTTTACTCAAATTAAATCTGTTAACTCCCTTTAATTTGGAAATCTCTCTTTATGACTGAACTTCACCTTTAATCCTGACCGTTGATTAAAATCGATCTGAACCATTGATGAATTCCAGGAAAATCTATTTAAGAGACCCTCATCTCTTCATTTTGAAAGGTTGAATGAGAATTTGCATCGAATTGTTGCTGGAATTTATACTCACATTTGCTCATATTCACATACGCAAAGATCAAGTTTGACCAAAAGTTGACCTGATTTAACCACGGTTGACTTGAGTTGACTAGTTTTGAAAGGAATTTTGAAATAATTAAACAAAATTATTTAATTAAATGGAGTACTTACTTCTAATTAATTAAATAAAGTTAATTAATTAAATGAGAAGCCATTCCTAATTAATTAAATGAAGTTATTTAATTAAATAAGAAAAGTGTCTCTCATTAATTAAAGATTATTTAATTAAATAGAAAAAGTAATTATGAGAGCATATCTCATTTTATTAAATTAAATATCTCAACAAAATCTCTCTTCAGTTCAAAAAGGGAAATTTCCAGTTCACTATTGATCAAAAATGAGTTAAATGAGTTAACTCTTTTTTCTACTCAAATTGATTCAGTTAAGTCCTTATTTTACTCAAATTAAATATGTTAACTCCCTTTAATTTGGAAATCTCCCTTTATGACTGAACTTCACCTTTAATCCTAACCGTTGATTGAAATCGATCTCAACCGTTGATGAAATCTAGAAAAGACTATTTAAGAGACCCTCATCTCTTCATTTTGAAAGGTTGAATGAGAATTTGCATCAAATTGTTGCTGGAATTCATACTCACATTTTCTCATATTCACATACGCAAAGATCAAGGTTGACCAAAAGTTGACCAGATTTAACCACGGTTGACTTGAGTTGACTAGTTTCGAAAAGAATTTTGAAATAATTGAACGAAATTATTTAATTAAATGGAGTACTTACTTCTAATTAATTAAACAAAGTTATTTAATTAAATGAGAAGGCATTTCTAATTAATTAAATGAAGTTATTTAATTAAATAAGAAAAGTGTCTCTAATTAATTAAAGATTATTTAATTAAATAGAAAAAGTAATTATGAGCGCATATCTCATTTTATTAAATTAAATATCTCAACAAAATCTCTCTTCAGTTCAAAAAGGGAAATTTCCAGTTCACTATTGATAAAAAATGAGTTAAATGAGTTAACTCCTTTTTCTACTCAAATTGAATCAGTTAACTCCTTATTTTACTCAAATTAAATCTGTTAACTCCCTTTAATTTGGAAATCTCCCTTTATGACTGAACTTCACCTTTAATCCTGACCGTTGATTGAAATCGATCTCAACCTTTGATGAATTCCAGGAAAGTCTATTTAAGAGACCCTCATCTCTTCATTTTGAAAGGTTGAATGAGAATTTGCATCGAATTGTTGTTGGAATTCATACTCACATTTGCTCATATTCACATACGCAAAGATCAAGTTTGACCAAAAGTTGACCAGATTTAACCACGGTTGACTTTAGTTGACTAGTTTTGAAAAGAATTTTGAAATAATTAAATGAAATTATTTAATTAAATAGAGTACTTACTTCTAATTAATTAAACAAAGTTATTTAATTAAATGAGAAGCCATTCCTAATTAATTAAATGAAGTTATTTAATTAAATAAGAAAAGTGTCTCTAATTAATTAAAGATTATTTAATTAAATAGAAAAAGTAATTATGAGAGCATATCTCATTTTATTAAATTAAATATCTGAACAAAATCTTTCTTCAGGTCGAAAAGGGAAATTTTCAGTTCACTATTGATAAAAAATGAGTTAAATCAGTTAACACCTTTTTCTACTCAAATTGAATCAGTTAACTCCTTATTTTACTCAAATTAAATCTGTTAACTCCCTTTAATTTGGAAATATGTCTTTATGACTGAACTTCACCTTTAATCCTGACCGTTGATTGAAATCGATCTCAACCGTTGATGAATTTCAGGAAAGTCTATTTAAGAGACCCTCATCTCTTCATTTTGAAAGGTTGAATGAGAATTTGCATCGAATTGTTGCTGGAATTCATACTCACATTTGCTCATATTCACGTACGCAAAGATCAAGTTTGACCAAAAGTTGACTTTATTTAACCACGGTTGACTTGAGTTGACTAGTTTCAAAAAAAATTTTGTAATATTTAAACGAAATTATTTAATTAAATAAAGTACTTACTTCTAATTAATTAAACGAAGTTATTTAATTAAATGAGAAGCCATTCCTAATTAATTAAATGAAGTTATTTAATTAAATAAAAAAGGTGTCTCTAATTAATTAAAGATTATTTAATTAAATAGAAAAAGTAATTATGAGAGCATATCTCATTTTATTAAATTATATATCTCAACAAAATCTCTCTTGTAGTGGCTACTCTCGTTCACATCTTTTCTGGACATTGTTAATATTATCAGACTATGATAGACTAGTTTTATTTTGATAGATTAGTGGTATTGTTTTGACATTATCAGACATTATGTTATGGATTCAGTGGTTATAAGATGAGATCATTTAGACTTTACATTTCATGCATACATGATGATCATTATATTGTTTTCAGTTATTATTGATGATTAGATGGATGGTTTATTATCTTATGTGTTTTATTATGGATACTTACCCCATACTTGCATGTGTATGGTGTGCGGGTTTTCTTATTGTATAGCGTTTCTGATGTGGTTAAGGAAGGGAGTCGTAGTCACCTGGTTAGTCAGGATCTACACGATGCACCACTTCCTGCCATTGTCTGTTTAGCTTAGCATTATATATATTATATGTACATGCATAGTTTTTCTGCAGGTTGCAGGTACTAGGTATGGACTTCTCTGAATTGCCAGGATGATCGTACCCTATTATACTATCTCAATGATAAGAGAAGGGAGATAAATTCTCAAGTCCAAATCCCAAACCCTTAAACCAATTATTCTAGTGAGGTAAGACAGGTATTTGGATATTTTAGCCATTGAATGTGTCAGATGACATAATTCGTGATTTTTAACGCTTTAGATTGATTTTGAGTGATTTGCTCTATGATCGGTTTTGATATTCTATCTTGGAGGTCTATGGTGAATTATCTATTAATTAAGTCTTAATAAATAGATTTAATTAATAAATCAATGATTTGAGAAAATTAATATAAAATATCGTGTTATTTGATATTTTGATTATAATTAATTAAATGTGAATTATTGAGGAAAAATGAATTAAATAAAAGAAAATTAGAAATTAAAATTAATAATAATTATAAAATAATAATAAAGTAACAAATAAATAATAATAATAAAATTTATAAAGTTAAAATGAAAGTTATAAATATTTAAATAGAAATTATATAAAAAGTAAATTGGAGTTATAAGCTTGCATGGGAATTAACGCACTTCTCTATTTCTCATGTGTCAACAACACGGGGGTTAGCGCATCAATTAAGCACATGCTGTCTACAACCCTATGGCTCATCTTGAAGGTTAGAAAAGACCCATGCTTAGTTGGTGACACCTTCCAGTTGTTTCTAGAAGCATTCTAGATGTTTCCTGAAAGCTCTTTATATTCAGGCATTCATAGAAGCTTAGACACAGTGCTGGGAGAGCAATTGGAGCATTGGAGGACTCGAGAATTCTGAAGAAGGGAGGAGCTTGCTCTGCAGATTTTCTGAGGAAGAGCGATTTAGCATCAGAATCTGAGTAGATTCTTGCGATTTTAATTATGCTATTTTCGCATCTCACATTCCCTGTCTTCTTCGTATCTTCCATATGTCTTCTGAGAAGTTTCATATTTATATGCATTCTCAATATGGGTAGATTAATTTTATTGGAGAATTTTATATGCATTCATAATTGTAAATATAATCTTTTTGAAAAAATAAAAAAAAATACATGTTTATTTATTTAGATCTGCACACACACACACAGACACACACACACACACACACACACACACACACACACACACACACACACACACACACACACACACACACACATATATATATATATGCATATGTATACATTTATTATGGATCTATTATAAAATTCGATTACACACACACACACACACACACACACACACACAGATATATATATATATATATATACTGATACATATACATATATATATATATATATATATATACACCTATGTATATTTATATATAATGCACCGAATTGAGCGATTGATAAATCACAGTGGAAAATTTAATAAATCGCATCGCAATTCATATCGCATGAAACAAGTGTTAAAACATTTATAAACAATCGATTCACATTGCTATATAATATGGTGTCAATCGAAATTGTTAAATCGATTTTATGAAAACGTATTAATATATTTACATATGTATGTATGTATATATAAATAAATAAATAAATATATGTATGTATGTATGTATGTATGTATGTAATATGTAAATAAGTTATTTATAAATTTAAGTTATTATTATTTGATCAATGATTTATAGTGAAGATTTATTTTCATAAAGGTGACTCTTTAATAACTTTCAACTATTTAATAATTTAATTGTTTTAAATTATTAAATAAGGAATTTATAGTTTGGTGGGGGATGTATCAAACAAATATTATAAATTGGAAAATGAATTTTTTTTAGTTCTGTTAAGGAAAACTTATATCCAAAAACAATATGAGTGTTTCTCCATTCATTCTTCAAACTTGGGAACTTAAACTGAGATTTCTACAATTCAAGTTGTAAAACCAAAACATGTGTTTACATTGTGTATTCTTTATGCTATTATTTTGAGTTTTGGGTTGACTAATGTTGACCAGTATAGGACGTCTACTAGAGGCTTGGGGGTTATGTGATTGTGGTGACATGATGATGTTTTAATCTCGATCTTTATAAACCCAACCATGGTTATGTGATGGAATGCTCTATGTATTGGTTGTGATTACTGATTGTTATAGTTGAGATTCTTATGTATGAGACACTTGACTTAACCATTATTTTGGTCATCGATCAGTTATCCTTGGTTATTTTCTAGTTGCCATGATGGGACTGAAATGTGGATTTATTCTTGGTGATGTCATGATGTGACATGTTTGACTCAACCATTTTTGGAGTCTTCGATTAGTATGATTGAGATATATATTTTGGTTATTGAGAACCATTGGATATTTGATTATCAGTGATACTTTAGTTGCCAATAGAGAGCTATTGTGTTCATGATTTTCTATGGATGTTAGCTCATGGAGATTTGATGCTTTTATGCATATTTGATGATTTTATGGTTTATCTTTTGTGATTTTGAGATTTATGAGTCCATGAACATTAGGGTAGGATATCTACATGTAGTGACGGGAAGTGGCTTGCAATGGGGGCCGGGGCCCTAAGAGGCTGCCAGGGTAACTCATTGTAAGTTGAATTAATAAGTGATAACATTCACACCTAATACTAACTGAATGAACCTAAAAAGATAAGTGTTTTTTTCTCGCCCATGGCTTGAGTGCTTGTACAGGCTAGGATGGGAGTAGTGAGACGTATGGTTGCAACCTTGCATTCCGTAGTATGCCTCGTCAGTATGAGAGGATACTAGTGGCCGCATGAAATCAGTATGGACCCGTGGAGTTTAGCTAACTGCCAGGGTAACTTGTACGTGATAATTGTGATGACACTTTCCCGCTTGCATAGTAGGTTCCTACATGTCATTGTGTGCCTCTGGGATTAGATGTCAGATTTTGTGTTTGGAACCTTGAGTTAGTATACTTTTAGGATTCCTAGACTTATAGAGATATGTGTTATGTGATTTTGATAGCCTGTTTGGGACTTGAGATTATCTCCTTAGCACGGTGGGAGTGGACCACTTAGGTACCACGCGGTCGGGTGGTAGTGTATTTTCCACTCTTATCATTTTGAGATTCATTGAGACATCATGGCTGATGCGTCCTTCATGATGGTGGATATGTATCTTTTTTCATTGATGATTAGCATATGCTAGATGATGTTATCTTATGCTTTTATTTGCATGTTAGATTACTTTCTACATATGATGTTGTATATATTAGGAGTGACATTCCTACTATGTAATACCGATGATCTCTTCGGTGATTTGAAATGTTACGCACAGAGGGATGGCTAGGATCCACGATGGTCTAATGATGCTATTGACGGTTGGGAGGAACCATGCACTTAGTTTATTATGTTTGATCTTTATGATGGATGTATATGTTTTTGTATCATGTGATTATCTCTACTTTGATGTATCATGGATTAGAATAGGATGATGTACCTTATTCTATGTATGTATATTTTTTGAGGTTGTCATACCCTGTGACATGAATAGTGGATGATTGAGTATTTGAAATGTAATGTATAAACATTGGACTTATCATTATTATTTCATGTGAATGTTGTACTAGATGGATTCATGTACGTAATTCAACGTTAAGGGATCTTAAAGAGTGTAATCTGTTATGTATGTTATGATGGAAAATGCTATTGCTTCCGTTATTGTGCATGAGTTATATATGGTATTTATTTTCAAAAAAAAAAAATGCTACTAAACATAGTGAAATTCTAGGTTAATTCTTTGGAACCCTTGGCGGGGCATTACATTTGGTATCAGAGCCCACGTTTCTACATTGGGAGCTCTGGGTATTTTGGAACAACTAGAAGTTTGAACTATTAAGTTTAACTTTCCAAACTTGATCTAGGTTAATTTAAATAGGACTCAAACTATTACTTGAATATTTTTCATACTTCAACACTTGGTTTCAAAATTGGAAATTTTACTTAAACCTAAACATAGAACTGAACTTAGTACCTTGTACTATTGTAGAATGGTATGTGGGACTAGGTCTTCTGTTAGAGGCCGTGGTAGAGGCCATGGTCGTGGCAGAGCTATCAGTGTCCATGAGTCTGCCCATGAGGGATCGACTCATGTAGAGAGCAGGGAAGAGCACTCTAGTAGGCAACAGGAAGAGAGCCGCAGAGAGGACCAAGCTAAGTCTGAGGAGGTTGGTTTGAGGTAGATGATGCAAACTATTCTAGAATGTCTACCTCCTATTCAAGAACAGCCTAAAGTGCATCAGACAAAACAAGAGCATAGACCCAAATCTAGAAGTCCTCGAAAGGAACGTCAGAGGTCCATTGTGTCCACTCAGATGAAGGATCTTTCAAGATCCAAGGTTAAGCCTTTCAATGGGCAAGGTTCTGGTTATGTGGTCGAGCAGTGGCTTATTTCCCTCAACAAAATTTTTGCCATGCAGGAGTTTGATAGCAATGTTAAGGCAAGGTTTTTGATCACTAATTTAGAGAATTTTTGGGCCACTTGGTGGATGATTGAGGAGAAGAAGCTGGGAATCGATATGAGCAGTGTTACCTGGGAGTTATTCCTAGACAGTTTTCGTGAACGATTCCTACCAGAGGAATGGAAACAACGAAGGGCTGATGAATTTCATAATTTTAGATAGTGCACCTTGTCAATGACCGAGTATGAGCGTAAGTTTTATGAGCTCATGTCTTTTTCAGGGTTCAGTGAAAATTTGGCTCAATTGACACAACATTTTATTGGGGGTTTGAATAACCGTATTATTGGGGGAGTTAAGGTATTTGAACCAAAAACCCTCAAGGATGCGGTGCATCGAGCTATCCTTGTTGAGCAAAGTGTCAACCTTGGTCAAGATGGTTTTGTAGGAGTGCCATCAGCATCAGGATCTAAAAGCAACTTTAATTCAGGTGGTAACAAGAAGTTTTCTTTCTCTAAGGGGAAACAGTATCAGCAGTAGTCTCAACAGACATAGCAATAAAAGGGCTCAAATTCCAAGTGAGATTCCAGGCATGCCTCCAAAGATGGACATTGACTTTAGTATTGATCTGATTCCTAGAGCGGAGCCTATCTCTAAAGCTCCTTATCACATCACAACATAGGAATTGGGTGAGCTACGTCTTCAGCTAGAGGAACTTCTGGCCAAAGGGAGCATTCGACCTAGTGTATCACCATGGGGAGCTCCAGTGCTCTTTGTGAAGAAGAAAGATGGTTCTTTGCGCCTTTGTATTGACTATAGACAGTTGAATAAGGTGACTATTAAGAACAGGTATCCTTTACCTAGGATTGATGACTTATTTGATCAGATCAAGGGAGCTACAGTATTCTCCAAGATTGATCTTAAGTCAGGATACCACTAGCTTCGCATTAAGGAAGCAAATATTCACAAGACTGATTTTCAAACTCGTTATGGGCATTATGAGTTCACAGTGGTACCTTTTGGATTGACTAATGCTCCATCGGTTTTTTTTTTGAAATAATTAAACAAAATTATTTAATTAAATGGAGTACTTACTTCTAATTAATTAAACAAAGTTATTTAATTAAATGAGAAGCCATTCCTAACTAATTAAATGAAGTTATTTAATTAAATAAGAAAAGTGTCTCTAATTAATTAAAGATTATTTAATTAAATAGAAAAAGTAATTGTGAGAGCATATCTCATTTTATTAAATTAAATATCTCAACAAAATCTCTCTTCAGCTCAAAAAGGGAAATTTTCAGTTCACTATTGATAAAAAATGAGTTAAATCAGTTAACTCCTTTTTTTTACTCAAATTGAATCACTTAGCTCCTTATTTTACTCAAATTAAATCTGTTAACTCCCTTTAATTTGGAAATCTCCCTTTATGACTGAACTTCACCTTTAATCCTGATCGTTGGTTGAAATCGATCTCAACCGTTGATGAATTCTAGGAAAGTCTATTTAAGAGATCCTTATCTCTTGATTTTGAAAGGTTGAATGAGAATTTGCATCAAATTATTGCTAAAATTCATACTCACATTTGCTCATATTCACATACGCAAAGATCAAGTTTGACCAAAAGTTGACCAGATTTACCCACGATTGACTTTAGTTGACTAGTTTCAAATTTTTTTTTGAAATAATTAAATAAAATTATTTAATTAAATGGAATACTTACTTCTAATTAATTAAACAAATTTATTTAATTAAATGAGAAGCCATTCCTAATTAATTAAATGAAGTTATTTAATTAAATAAGAAAAGTGTCTCTAATTAATTAAAGATTATTTAATTAAATAGAAAAAGTAATTATAAGAGCATATCTCATTTTATTAAATGAAATGTCTCAACAAAATCTCTCTTCAGTTCAAAAAGGGAAATTTCTAGTTCACTATTGATAAAAAATGAGTTAAATGAGTTAACTCTTTTTTCTACTCAAATTGAATCAGTTAAATCCTTATTTTACTCAAATTAAATCTGTTAACTCGCTTTAATTTGGAAATCTCTCTTTATGACTGAACTTCACCTTTAATCTTGACCGTTGATTGAAATCGATCTCAACCATTGATGAATTCCAGGAAAGTCTATTTAAGAGAACCTCATCTCTTCATTTTGAAACGTTGAATGAGAATTTGCATCGATTTGTTGCTGGAATTCATACTCACATTTGTTCATATTCACATACGCAAAGATCAAGTTTGACCAAAAGTTGACCAGATTTAACCACGGTTGACTTGAGTTGACTAGTTTCGAAAAGAATTTTGAAATAGTTAAACAAAATTATTTAATTAAATGGAGTACTTACTTCTAATTAAATAAACAAAGTTATTTAATTAAATGAGAAGCCATTCCTAATTATTTAAATGAAGTTATTTAATTAAATAAGAAAAGTGTCTTTAATTAGTTAAAGATTATTTAATTAAATAGAAAAAGTAATTATGAGAGTATATCACATTTTATTAAAATAAATATCTCAACAAAATCTCTCTTTAGTTCAAAAAAGAAAATTTTCAGTTCACTATTGATAAAAAATGAGTTAAATCAGTTAAGTCCTTTTTCTACTCAAATTGAATTAGTTAACTCCTTATTTTACTCAAATTAAATCTGTTATCTCCCTTTAATTTGGAAATCTCCCTTTATGACTGAACTTCACCTTTAATCCTGACCGTTGATTGAAATCGATCTCAACCGTTGATGAATTCCAGGAAAGTCTATTTAAGAGACCCTCATCTCTTCATTTTGAAAGGTTGAATGAGAATTTGCATCGAATTGTTGTTGGAATTCATACTGACATTTGCTCATATTCACATACGCAAAAATCAAATTTGACCAAAAGTTGACCAGATTTAACCACGGTTGACTTGAGTTGACTAGTTTCAAAATTTTGTTTGAAATAATTAGACGAAATTATTTAATTAACTGGAGTACTTACTTCCAATTAATTAAACAAAGTTATTTAATTAAATGAGAAGCCATTCCTAATTAATTCAATGAAGTTATTTAATTAAATAAGAAAAGTGTCTCTAATTAATTAAAGATTATTTAATTAAATAGAAAAAGTAATTATGAGAGCATATCTCATTTTATTAAATTAAATATCTCAAAAAAATCTCTCTTCAGTTCAAAAAGTGAAATTTCCAGTTCACTATTGATAAAAAATGAGTTAAATTAGTTAACTCCTTTTTCTACTCAAATTGAATGAATTAACTCCTTATTTTACTCAAATTAAATCTGTTAACTCCCTTTAATTTGGAAATCTCCCTTTATGACTGAACTTCACCTTTAATCCTGACCGTTGATTGAAATCGATCTCAACCGTTGATGAATTCCAAAAAAATCTATTTAAGAGACCCTCATCTCTTCATTTTGAAAGGTTGAATGATAATTTGCATCGAATTGTTGCTGGAATTCACACTCACATTTGCTCATATTCACATATGCAAAGATCAACTTTGACCAAAAGTTGACCAGATTTAACCACGGTTGACTAGTTTCGAAAAGAATTTTGAAATAATTAAACGCAATTATTTAATTAAATCGAGTACTTACTTCTAATTAATTAAAAAAAGTTATTTAATTAAATGAGAAGCCATTCCTAACTAATTAAATGAAGTTATTTAATTAAATAAGAAAAGTGTTTCTAATTAATTAAAGATTATTTAATTAAATAGAAAAAGTAATTATGAGAGCATATCTCATTTTATTAAATTAAATATTTGAACAAAATCTCTCATCAATTCAAAAATGGAAATTTCCAGTTCACTATTGATAAAAAATGAGTTAAATAAGTTAATTCTTTTTTCTACTCAAATTGAGATAGTTAAGTCCTTATTTTACTCAAATTAAATCTGTTAACTCCCTTTAATTTGGAAATCTCCCTTTATGACTGAACTTCACCTTTAATCCTGACCGTTGATTGAAATCGATCTCAACCGTTGATGAAGTCCAGGAAAGTCTATTTAAGAGACCCTCATCTCTTCATTTTGAAAGATTGAATGAGAATTTGCATCGAATTGTTGCTGGAATTCATACTCACATTTGCTCATATTCACATACGCAAAGATCAAGTTTGACCAAAAGTTGACCATATTTAACCACGGTTTACTTGAGTTGACTACTATCGAAAAGAATTTTGAAATAATTAAATAAAATTATTTAATTAAATGGAATACTTACTTCGAATTAATTAAACAAAATTATTTAATTAAATGAGAAGCCATTCCTAACTAATTAAATGAAGTTATTTAATTAAATAAGAAAAGTGTCTCTAATTAATTAAATATTTTTTAATTAAATAGAAAAAGTAATTATGAGAGCATAGCTCATTTTATTAAATTAAATATCTCATCAAAATCTCTCTTCAGTTCAAAAAGGGAAATTTCCAGTTCACTATTGATAAAAATTGAGTTAAATCAGTTAACTCCTTTTTCTACTCAAATTGAATCAGTTATGGATTCAACATCTTGTTGTAGAATATTAAGTTATGGATTCAATAGTTATGGATTTAGCATCTTCTCATAGAATATGAAGTTATTTAGAATATTAAATTGACCATGTTATGTTGATAAGTGTAATGCCCCGCCAAGGGATCCAAAGAATTAACCTAGAATTTCACTAAGTTTAGTAGCATTTTTTTTTTCTTCATGAAAGTAAACATCACATATAACTTATGCACAGTAACGGAAGCAATAGCAATGTCCATCTGAAAGTAAACATAACATAAATAGATTATATTTTTTTAAGATCCCTTAGCGTTGAATTACATACTTGAATCCATCTAGAACAACATCCTCATGAAATAATAAGTCCAATGTTTATACATTACATTTCAAATACTTAATCATCCATTGTACATGTCACAGGGTATGACAAGCTCAAAAATATACATACATAGAATAAGGTACATCATCCTATTCTAATCCATGATACATCAAAGTAGAGATAATCACATGATAAAACATCAGAGAGAACATATGCATCGATCATAAAGATCAAACATAATAAACTAAGTGCATGGTTCCTCCCAACCGTCAATAGCATCATTAGACCATCGTGGATCCTAGCCATCCCTCTATGCGTAACATTCCAAATCACCGAAGAGATCATCGGTATTATATAGTAGGAATGTTACTCTTAATAAATACAACATCATATGTAGTTCAAGTAATTTAACATGCAAATAAAAGCATAAGATAACATCATCTAACATATGCTAATCATCAATGAAAAAGAATACATATCCACCATCATGAAGGACGCATCAGCCATGATGTCTCAATGAATCTCAAAATGATAAGAGTGGAAAATACACTACCACCTGACCATGTGATACCTAAGTGGTCCACTCCCACCGTGCTAAGGAGATAATCTCAAGTCCCAAACAGGCTATCAAAATAACATAACACATATCTCTATAAGTCCAGGAATCCTAAAAGTATACTAACTCAAAGGTTCCAAACACAAAATCTGACAACTAATCCCAGAGGCACACAATGACATGTAGGAACCTACTATGCAAGCGAGAAAGTGTCATCAAAATTATCACGTACAAGTTATCCTGGCAGTTAGCTAAACTCCACAGGTCCATACTAATTTCATGCGGCCACTAGTATCCTCTCATACTGACGAGGCATACTACAGAATGCAAGGTCGTAACCATGCGTCTCACTACTCCCATCCTAGCCTGTACAAGCACTCAAGGCATGGGCGAGAACAAAACACTTATCTTTTTAGGTTCATTTAGTTAGTATTAAGTGTGAATGTTATCACTTATTAATCCAACTTACAATGAGTTACCCTGGCAACCTCTTAGGGCCCCGGCCCCCATTGCAAGCCACTTCCTATCACTACATGCAGATATCCTACCCTAATGCTCATGGACTCATAAATCTCAAAATCACAAAAGATAATTCATAAAAAAAAATCAAATATGCATAAAAGCATCAAATCTCCATGAGCTAACATCCATAGAAAATCATGAACACAACAGCCCTCTATTGGCAACTAAAGTATCACTGAAAATCAAATATCTAATGGTTCTCAATAACCAAAATATATATATATATCTCAATCATACTGATCGAAGACTCCAAAAATGGTTGAATCAAACATGTCACATCATGACATCATCAAAATAAATGCACATAATAGTCCCATCATGGCGACTAAAAAATAATTCAAGGATAATTGATCGATGACCAAAATAATGGTTAAGTCAAGTGTCTCATACATAAGAATCTCAACTATAACAATCAGTAATCACAATTAATACATAGAGCATTCCATCACATAACCATGGTTGGGTTTATAAAGATCAAGATTAAAACATCATCATGTCACCACAATCACATAACCTCCAAGCCTCTAGTAGACGTCCTATACTGGTCAACACTAGTCAACCCAAAAACTCAAAACAATAGCATAAAGAATACACAATGTAGACACATGTTTTGATTTTACAACTATCAATTCCTTATTTAATAATTTAAAATATTTAAATTATTAAATATTTGAAAATTATTAAAGAGTCACCTTATGAAAATAAACCATCAATATAAGCCATTGATCAATAATAACTTAAATTTATAAATGACATATTTACATATTACACACACACACACACACACACACACACACACACACACACACACACACACATATATATACATATACATATACATACATATATACATATATATATACATATATACATATATATATACATATATACATATATATATACATATATACATATATATATATACATATATATATATACATATATACATATAGATATATACATATAGATATATACATATATACATATATACATATATATATATATATACATATATACATATATATATATATATACATATATACATATATATACATATATATACATATATATACATATATACATATATACATATATATACATATATACATATATACATATATATACATATATACATATATACATATATATACATATATACATATATACATATATATATATATACATATATATATATATATATATATATATGTAAATACGTTTTCATTAAATTGAATTAACAATTTCGACTTACACCATATGAGAATCGAATTGTATGTAAATGTTTTAACATAAACGTTATTATTATTTTTTTGCATATCATTAACATCAATTAAAACTCCCCCTTAACTCATGTTGTGGTACGCAGTACCTGCAGTACGTAGTACCTGCAGTCGCGGGCACTGCGTCGACGTTTTCATTAAATTGAATTAACAATTTCGACTTACACCATATGAGAATCGAAATGTATGTAAATGTTTTAACATAAACGTTATTATTATTTTTTTGCATATCATTAACATCAATTAAAACTCCCCCTCAACTCATGTTGTGGTACGCAGTACCTGCAGTCGCAGGCACTGCGTCGATAGCAGGTACGTAGTACCCCTATCACCGCAGACCTGTGACTGCAGGCCTCTGCCTTCCGCCGGCGCGGGGTACGAAATGTGCCCACGGCATATAATATATAAAATTTCTTCCATGCGATATAAATCCCGATGTGAATTAATAAATCTTCCACTGCGATTTAATGAATCGCTCAATTCGGTGCATTATATAAATATACATAGGTATATATATATATATCTGTATGTATATATATATATATGTATGTATATATATATATATGTATGTATATATATATGTATGTATATATATATATATGTATGTATATATATATATGTATGTATATATATATATTTGAATTTTATAATAGATCCATAATAATGTATACATATATATATATATATATATATATATATATATATATATATATATATATATATATATATATATATATATATATATATATATATATATATATATATGTATATGTATGCAGATCTGAATATATAACCATGTATATTTTTCAAAAAGATTATATCTACAATTAAGAATAAGGTATTTGTATATAAAGTTCTCCAATTAAATTAATCTACCCACATTGAGAATGCATATAAATATGAAACTTCTCAGAAGACATATGGAAGACACAAAGAAGACAGAGAATGCATGATGCAAAAATAGCATAAGTAAAATCACAAGAATCTACCTAGATTCTGATGCTAAATCGCTCTTCCTCAAAAAATCCGCAGAGCAAATTCCTCCCTTCTTCAGAATTCTTGAGTCCTCCAATGCTCCAATTGCACTCCAAACACTGTGACTAAGCTTCTATGAATGCCTGAATATAAAGAGCTTTCAGGAAACATCTAGAATGCTTCTAGAAATAGCTAAAAGGTGTCACCAACTAAGCATGGGTCTTTTTCAACCTTCAAGATGAACCTTAGGGTTGTAGGCACCATGTGCTTAATTGATGCACTAACCCCCGTGTTGTTGACACTTGAGAAATAGAGAAGTGCGTTAATTCCCATGCAAGCTTATAACTCCAATTCAATTTTATATAATTTTTATTTAAATATTTATAACTTTCATTTTAACTTTATAACTTTTATTATTATTATTTATTTATTACTTATTATTATTATTATTAATTTTAATTTTTAATTTTCTTTTATTTAATTCATTTTCGTTAATAATTCACATTTAATTAATTACAATCAAAATATCAAATAACATGATATTTTATATCAATTTTCTCAAATAATTAATTTATTAATTAAATCCATTTATTAAGACTTAATTAATAGAAAATTCACCATAGACCTCCAAGATAAACTATGAAAACCCATCATAGAGAAAATCACTCAAAATCAGTCTAAAGGGTTAAAAATCATGAATCATGTCATTCGACACATTCGGTGGGTAAAATATCTAGATACTTGTCCTACCTCACTAGGACAATTGGTTTAAAGGTTTGGGATTTGGACTTGAGAATTTATCTCCCTTCTCTTATCATTGAGATAGTATAATAGGGTACGCTCATCGTAGCAATTTAGGGAAGTCGATACCCGGTACCTGCAACCTGCAGAAAAACCATACATGTACATACAATATATATATAATGCCAAGCTAAATAGATAATGGCAGGAAGTGGTGCATCGTGTAGATCCCGACTAAGCAGGTGACTACGACTCCCTTCCTTAACCACATCAAAAATGCCATACAATAAGAAAAAACGCACACCATACACATGCAAGTATGAGGTAAGTATCCATAAAACACATAAGATAATAAACCATCCATCTAATCATCAATAATAACTGAAGACAGTATAATGATCATCATGTATGCATGAAATGTAAAATCTAAATGATCTCATCATGTAACTACTGAATCCATAACATAATGTCTGATAGTGTCAAAACAATACCACTAATCCATCAACATAAGACTAGTCTATCATAGTCTAATAATAATAACAATGTCCAGAAAAGATGTGAACGAGGGTAGGCACTACATCCACCCCCCCTTGGGTTAGGCTTACTCCTGGAAGCCTACAAACAATTAGGGATATAACTCCCTCAATCTAGCTGCATCCTCCCAAGTAGCTGAAGAATCATCAGTAGGGTCCCATTGGACCCTTACCTGCTCGATGGTTCGACCCCTGAGGGTCAACTCCCACTGCTCCAAAATACGAACTGGCTCCAAAGCCAGCTGCCCGTCCTCTACCTGCAATGCATTCCAATCAAGAACATGTACAATATCAAGAATATACTGTCAAAGCACTGAAACATGGAAAACATCATGAATGTGAGCTAGGCTTGGCGGTAGAGCAAGACGGTAAGCAACTGGGCCAATCCTCTCTAGAATCTCGAATGGTCCCACAAAGCGAGGTGCTAGCTTAGAACCCTTTCCATATCGGATCAGACTCTTTTGCAGTCGCACTCTCAAGAAAACCTTATCTCCCATAGCAAACTGCTTATTAGTCCTATGAGCATCGACATACTTCTTCTGCCTATCCTGTGCCATAGTCAAATACTCACGGATACGCACTACCTATTGCTCCATATCACGAAGCATCTCAGGACCCAATAGGATGTGATCCTCAAGACTGTCCCAACTCAATGGTGTACGACAAGGACACCCATATAATGCCTAAAATGGTGCCATACCAATATAATCCTCCCAATGTGTCTGCCTATCCATCACATACATTCATAACATATCCTCCAAAACTTGATTCACCCTCTCTGTCTGACCATCAGTCTCTGGATGATATGCTGAACTGAAGTTTAACTGTGCTCCAAGCTCATGCTGCAGTGATGTCCAGAATGCAGATGTGAATACAAAATCCTTGTCAGAAATGACCTTTCTAGGAATACCATGTAACCTCACAATATCACGCATAAAGACATTAGCTACAGAAGCTACTGTGTAGGAAGACCTAATCGGTGAAAAATGTGCCACCTTAGTCAACTGATCAACGGTGACCATGATAGCATCATGACGTCGAAATGTCATAGGTAATCCTACAATAAAATCCATGGAGATGATATCCCACTTCCAAGAAGGAATGAGATTAGGCTGCAAAAGTCCAGTCGGGTGCTGATGTTCTGCCCTAAGTCTCTGACACTCAAGGCACCTAGCCACAAAATTAGCAATATCTCGCTTCATCCTAGACCAAAAGAACAAACGTCTCAAATTAGCATGCATCTTCTTGACACCTAGATGTGCTGAGTAAGGTGTACGATGGGCTTCTGCCATAATCAAGGTGCGAAGCTCATCTGAAAATGGCACATAAATCCTCCCTAAATGTCTCAAAAGACCATTTGACTCTCGAACATAACCTGCAAACTTACCTTCCAAAGATCTTCCTAAATCTATCTCTCTGCACACTTCCTGATACCAAGAATCTATAGGAAGTGACTGGAGAATCTGACTCCTCAAATCCACACTAAGAGTCATCGATGATAACACATGCCTCCTGTGACTCAAAGCATTCACCACCACATTCTCCTTACCCTAAATGTACTTAACCTCAAAATCATACTCACATAAAAACTCCATCCATTGCCTCTAGCGAGCATTCAAATTAGGCTGAGTAAAAATGTACTAAAGACTATGATGATCGCTATGTAGCTCAAATCTGTGCCCCAACAAGAAATGTCTCCACCTTTTCAAAGCATGAACTACTGTTGCTAACTCAAGATCATGTGTAGGATAATTTAACTCACGATCCTTGAGCTTGTGTGATTCATACGCAATCACCCGTCCATTCTGCATCAATACTGCCCCAATTCCTTGGAGAGAAGCATCTGTACATACCATGAAATCACCTTCTGGATCCGGTACAGCTAGTATCGGTGCACTTGTCAAAAGCTCCTTGAGCTTTTAGAAATCTTCCTCACATTTCTCTATCCATATGAACTTCTTTCCTTTCCTTTGAAGAGTAGTGATAGGATGTGCTATCCTAGAGAAGTTCTGGACAAATCTGCGATAATAACCAGCTAAACCCATGAAACTACGAATCTCTAACACATTAGTCGGTGTCGGCCAATCTATTATCACCTAAATCTTTGTAGGATCCACTGAAATACCATCACCTAAAATAACATGCCCTAAATACTGAATCTCCGATTTGAAGAATTCACACTTAGCTGCATTAGCATAAAGCTGATTGTCCCTTAAACACTGCAATACCAACCGCAAGTGTTCCTCATGCTCCTTCTGAGTCTTAGAATATATCAATATGTCATCAAGAAACATGAGTACAAACCTGTCTAGATAAGATCGAAACACACCATTCATCAAACTCATGAAAACTGATGGAGCATTAGTCAATCCAAAAGGTACCACTGTGAACTCATAATGCCCATAACGAGTTTGAAAACTAGTCTTGTGAATATCTGCTTCCTTAATGCAAAGCTGGTGGTATCCTAACTTAAGATCAATCTTGGAGAATACTATAGCTCCCTTGATCTGATTGAATAAGTCATCAATCCTAGGTAAATGATACCTTTTCTTAATAGTCACCTTATTCAACTATCTATAGTCAATACAAAGACGCAAAGAACCATCTTTCTTCTTCACAAAGAGCACTAGAGCTCCCCATGATGATACACTAGGTCGAATGCTCCCTTTGGCTAGAAGTTCCTCTAGCTGAAGACATAGCTCACCTAGTTCCTATGTAGTCATGCGATAAGGAGCTTTAGAGATAGGCTCCACTCCAGAAATCATATCAATACTAAAGTCAATGTCCCTCTTTGGAGGCATGCCTGGAATCTCACTTGGAAAAACATCTGCATAATCTTGCAAAATCGAGTGATCTAAAGTCTCCCTCATGGAATCTTCCTCATCAAGATCATTTACCATAACAACAAATATCTGACATCCCTTACGGAAACTTCACTTCAATTGCATAGCAGAAATCATCCGCAGAGATATAGGCCTCGGTATCCCAACTATCTGCACATCATTCCCTTGGTCATCTTGGCACCTAATAATCTTCTTCTTGCAATCTATACTGGCTCTATGAGATCCAAGCCAGTCCATGCCTAAAACCACATCATAGGAACCAAGGGGTATGACTCAAAGATCCACTTCCATATCGAAGCTTCCTAAACTAAGCCCACACTTATGAACTACAGAATCTGTGGAAACCTTAATGCCTGAGGCTAGTTCCACTTGCCAACCACGATCTTGCTTTACCGCATCTAGCTTACACTTAGAAACTATAGATGGTGAAATAAATGAATCTGTAGCTCCTATGTCAAACAATATTGAAAGAGATATACCTATAATAGCACCTGTGGTCTCAACCACTGTTCCCTGATGATCTGCCTGACGCTGATCAACTGCTGCAAAAACTCTATGAGCTCTACCTGCATCACCAACTGTAGGCTCTAAAATTGTAGGTCTAGGTCCTGAAAATTGAGGTGCTCGCTAAGGACACTGAGCTTCATAATGTCCAATCTGACCACATGAAAAAAATTCCATATTTTTGCCAAAACCTCTTCCCATAGGTGGTACATTTGATTGCTGGCGACTATTCCTGCTCACAAAAGACTGGCTACTCTGAGCTTGCTGATTGGTCTGATTCTGTTTATTATGTTGAGCATTGTGGTTGTTCTTGGTGTTTGAACCTTTGCCACCACCTTGAGCTTGAGAATTTGAGCCCTTCTATTGCTGTGTCTATTGAGACTGCTGCTTATACTATTTCCCCTTAGAGAAAGAAAACTTCTTGTTACCACCTGAATTGTAGTTGCTTTTAGATCCTGATGCTACTGGCGCTCCTACAAAACCACCTTGACCAAGGTTGACACTTTTCTCAACAAGGATAGCTCTATGCACCACATGCTTGAGGGTTTTTGGTTCAAATACCTTAACTCCCCCAATAATACAGTTATTCAAACCCCTAATAAAATGTTGTGTCAACTGAGCTGAATTTTCACTGAACCCTACAAAAGGCATAAGCTCATAAAACTTACGCTCATACTCGATCATTGAAAAAGTGTACTGTCTGAGATTATGAAATTCATTAGCCCTTTGTTGTTTCCATTCCTCTGGTAGGAATCGTTCATGGAAAATCTCTAGGAATAACTCCCATGTAACACTGCTCATATCAATTCCCAACTTCTTCTCCTCAATCGTCCACCAAGTGGCCCCAAAATTCTCTAGATTAGTGATCGCAAATCTTGCCTTAACATTGCTGTCGAACTCCTACATGGAAAAAATCTTGTCGAGAGAAATAAGCGACTGTTCGGCCACATAACCCGAACCTTGCCCATTGAAATGCTTAACCTTGGATCTTGAAAGATCCTTCATTTGAGTGGACACAATGGACCTCTGACGTTCCTTCCGAGGACTTCTAGATCTGGGTCTATGCTCTCGTTTTGTCTGATGCACTTTAGGCTGTTCTTGAACAGGAGGTAGATGTTCTAGAATAGTCTACATCATTTGTCTCAAACTGACCTCTTCATACTCAGCTTGATCCTCTCTACGACTCTCTTCCTGCTGCCTACTAGAGTGCTCTTCCCTGCTCTCTACATGAACCGATCCCTCATGGGCAGACACATGGACACTAATAGTTCTACCATGTCCACGACCTCTACCACGGCCTCTACTACGGCCTCTAACAAAAGACCTAGTCCCAGATACCATCCCACAACTATACAAGGTACCAAGTTCAGTTCTATGTCTAGGTTTAAGGAAAATTTCCAGTTTTGAAACTAAGTGTTGGAATATGAAAAATATTCAAGTAATAGTTTGAGTCCTATTTCAATTCACCTAGATCAAGTTTGGAAAGTTACACTTAATAGTTCATAGTCGTAGTTGTTCCAAAATACCCAGAGCTCCCAATGTAGAAACTCGGGCTCTGATACCAAATGTAATGGCCTGCCAAGGGATCCAAAGAATTAACCTAGAATTTCACTAAGTTTAGTAGCATTTTTTTTCTTCTTCATGAAAGTAAACATCACATATAACTTATGCACAATAACAAAAGCAATAACAATGTCCATCTGAAAGTAAACATAACATAAATAACAGATTATATTCTTTAAGATCCCTTAACGTTGAATTACATACTTGAATCCATCTAGCACAACATCCTCATGAAATAATAAGTTCAATGTTTATACATTACATTTCAAATACTTAATCATCCACTGTACATGTCACAGGGTATGAAAAGCTCAAAAATATACATACATAGAATAAGGTACATCATCCTATTCTAATCCATGATACATCAAAGTAGAGATAATCACATGATACAACATCATAGAGAACATATACATCCATCATAAAGATCAAACATAATAAACTAAGTGCATGGTTCCTCCCAACTGTCAATAGCATCATTAGACCATCATGGATCCTAGCCATCCCTCCATGCGTAACATTCCAAATCACCGAAGAGATCATCGATATTACATAGTAGGAATGTCACTCCTAATAAATACAACATCATATGTAGAAAGTAATCTAACATGCAAATAAAAGCATAAGATAACATCATCTAACATATGCTAATTATCAATGAAAATGGATACATATCCACCATCATGAAGGATGCATCAGCCACGATGTCTCAATGAATCTCAAAATGATAAGAGAGGAAAATACACTACCACCCGACTGCGTGATACCTAAGTGGTCCACTCCCACCGTGCTAAGGAGATAATGTCAAGTCCCAAATAGGCTATCAAAATCACATAGCACATATCTCTATAAGTCCAGGAATCCTAAAAGTATACTAACTCAAAGGTTCCAAACACAAAATCTGACATCTAATCCTAGAGGTACACAATGACATGTAGGAACCTACTATGCAAGCGGGAAAGTGTCATCGCAATTATCACGTACAAGTTACCCTGGCAGTTAGCTAAACTCCACAGGTCCATACTGATTTCATGCAGCCACTAGTATCCTCTCATACTGACGAGGCATACTACGGAATGCAAGGTCGCAACCATGTGTCTCACTACTCCCATCCTAGCCTGTACAAGCACTAGAGGCATGGGCGAGAACAAAACACTTATCCTTTTAGGTTCATTTAGTTAGTATTTGGTGTGAATGTTATCACTTATTAATCCAACTTACAATGAGTTACCTTGGCAGCCTCTTAGGGCCCCGACCCCCATTGTAAGCCACTTCCCATCACTACATGCAGATATCCTACCCTAATGCTCATGGACTCATAAATCTCAAAATCACAAAAGATAATTCATAACAAAATCATCAAATATGCATAAAAGCATCAAATCTCCATGAGCTAACATCCATAGAAAAACATGAACACAAAAGCTCTCTATTGGCAACTGAAGTATCACTGATAATCAAATATCCAATGGTTCTCAATAACAAAAAAAAAAAAAAAATCTCAATCATACTGATCGAAGACTCCAAAAATGGTTGAATCAAACATGTCACATCATGACATCATCAAAATAAATCCACATAACAGTCCCATCATGGCGACTAGAAAATAATCCAAGGATAATTGATCGATGACCAAAATAATGGTTAAGTCAAGTGTCTCATACATAAGAATCTCAACTATAACAATCAGTAATCACAATCAATACATAGAGCATTCCATCACATAGCCATGGTTGGGTTTATAAAGATCGAGATTAAAAAATCATCATGTCACCACAATCACATAACCCCCAAGCCTCTGGTAGATGTCCTATACTGGTCAACACTAGTCAACCCAAAAACCCAAAACAATAGCATAAAGAATACACAATGTAGACACATGTTTTGGTTTTACAACTTGAGTTTAAATGTAGAGATCTCAGTTTAAGTTTCCAAATCTGAAGAATGAATGGAGGAACACATATATTGGTTTGGATAAATAAAATTTTCCTTAGTAGAACTAAAAATCCATTTTTCAATTAATAACATTTGTTTGATACATCCCCCACCCAACTATCAATTCCTTATTTAATAATTTAAAACATTTAAATTATTAAATAGTTGAAAATTATTAAAGAGTCACCTTATGAAAATAAACCATCAATATAAGCCATTGATCAATAATAACTTAAATTTATAAATGATATATTTACATATTACACACACACACACACACACACACACACACACACACACACACACACACACACACACACACACACACACACACACACACACACACACACACACACACATATATATACGTTTTCATTAAATCGAATTAACAATTTAGACTTACACTATATGAGAGTCGAATTGTATGTAAATGTTTTAACATAAACGTTATTATTATTTTTTGCATATCATTAACATCAATTAAAACTCCCCCCCAAGTCATGCTGCGGTACAGAGTACCTGCGGTTGCAGGCACTGCACCGACAGCGGGTATGTAGTACGCTTGTCGCCGCAGACCTACGATGGCAGGCCTGTGCCTTCTGCCGGCGTGGGGTACGAAATGTGCCCATGTCATATAATATATAAACTTTGTTCCATGCGATATAAATCATGATGCGAATTAATAAATCTTCCACTGCGATTTAATCAATCGCTCAATTCGGTGCATTATATAAATATACATAGGTATATATATATATATTAGTATCTGTATGTATGTATGTATGTATGTATGTATGTATGTATGTATGTATGTATGTATGTATGTATGTATGTATATATATATATATATATATATATTCAAACTTTATAATAGATCCAATCCATAATAATGTATACATATGCATATATATAAATATATATTTATATATATGTATATGTATGCAGATCTGAATATATAACCATGTATATTTTTCACAAAGATTATATCTACAATTAAGAATAAGATATTTTCATATAAAGTTCTCCAATTAAATTAACCTACCTACATTGAGAATGCATATAATATGAATAATAAATAGATAATTCAATCTTAATAACTATGTAAATGAAAGATGTAAGTTGGGATATGAAAAAAATAAAAATATACAACCATTGATTTTGGGAACATTTTAAATACTCTAGAAAAGTGTTAATTATGTATATATTGTTATTTAAATCGATTGCCTATAGTAGCATAGTTGGCATCAAAGTTGATGATAGTTCTAATGGATGGTTAATCGAGGGTTACATGCATTGAAGAAATGTTAACTCATATGACAAATTAGTAAAGATGACATTGAAATGTGGAGTACAGATTGAAGTAGCAGGTATGAGTATTCTCTTTCCAAACCCTGGGTCAGTAGATGTCAGAAGGATGTCCAACTCAGTGATGATATAGTTTTAACACACATATGTCTTTTGGAGGTTATTTAGGCTTATGAAATTAATTAATTAAGAATAATAATAATAATAATTAAAAAAACAAAATTGTGCTTAATGTACATTTAGGGTAAATTTAGGGCATGACATAATTAAATAAGAAAAGTGTCTCTAATTAATTAAAGATTATTTAATTAAATAGAAAAAGTAATTATGAGAGCATATCTCATTTTATTAAATTAAATATCTCAACAAAATCTCTCTTCAGTTTAAAAAGGGAAATTTTCAGTTCACTATTGATCAAAAATGAGTTAAATCAGTTAACACCTTTTTCTACTCAAATTGAATCAATTAACTCCTTATTTTACTCAAATTAAATCTGTTAACTCCCTTTAATTTAGAAATCTCCCTTTATGACTGAACTTCACCTTTAATCCCGACTGTTGATTGAAATCGATCTCAACCGTTGATGAATTCCAAGAAAGTCTATTTAAGAGACCCTCATCTCTTCATTTTGAAAGGTTGAATGAGAATTTGCATCAAATTGTTATTGGAATTCATACTCACATTTGCTCATATCACATACATAAAGATCAAGTTTGACCAAAAGTTGACCAAATTTAACCACGGTTGACTTGAGTTGACTAGTTTCGAAAAGAATTTTGAAATAATTAAATAAAATTATTTAATTAAATGGAGTACTTACTTCTAATTAATTAAACAAAGTTATTTAATTAAATGAGAAGCCATTCCTAATTAATTAAATGAAGTTATTTAATTAAATAAGAAAAGTGTCTCTAATTAATTAAAGATTATTTAATTAAATAGAAAATGTAATTATGAGAGCATATCTCATTTTATTAAATTAAATATCTCAACAAAATCTCTCTTCAGTTCAAAAAGAGAAATTTCCAGTTCACTATTGATAAAAAATTCAGTTAACTCCTTTTTTTACTCAAATTGAATCAGTTAACTCCTTATTTTACTCAAATTAAATCTGTTAACTCCCTTTAATTTGGAAATCTCCTTTTATGACTGAACTTCACCTTTAATCCTGACCGTTGATTGAAATCGATCTCAACCGTTGATGAATTCCAGGACAGTCTATTTAAGAGACACTCATCTCTTCATTTTGAAAAGTTGAATGAGAATTTGAATCGAATTGTTGCTAGAATTCATACTCACATTTGCTCATATTCACCTAAATAGACTATTGATAAAAATCTGTTAAATTCTTTTAATTTAAAAATATTCACATAAATTAATTAGAAGTAAGTACTCCATTTAACTGATTCAGTCATAGAGGGAGATTTCAAAATTAAAGGGAGTTAACAGATTTAATTTGAGTAAAATAAGGAGTTAACTGATTCAATTTGAGTAGAAAAAAGAGTTAATTGATTTAACTCATTGTTGATCAATAGTGAACTCGAAATTTCCCTTTTTGAAGTGAAGAGAGATTTTGTTGAGATATTTAATTTAATAAAATGAGATATGCTGCCATAATTACTTTTTCTATTTAATTAAATAATCTTTAATTAAGTAGAGACACTTTTCTTATTTAATTAAATAACTTTATTTAATTAATTAGGAATGGCTTCTCATTTAATTAAATAAATTTGTTTAATTAATTAGAAGTAAGTACTCCATTTAATTAAATAATTTCATTTAATTATTTAAAAATTCTTTTCAAAAATAGTCAACTCAAGTCAACCGTAGTTAAATCTGGTCAACTTTTGGTCAACTCATTGTTGATCAATAGTGAACTGGAATTTCTATTAAATAATCTTTAGTTAATTAGAGACACTTTTCTTATTTAATTAAATAACTTCATTTAATTAATTAGGAATGGCTTCTTATTTAATTAAATAACTTTGTTTAATTAATTAGAAGTAAGTACTCCATTTAATTAAATAATTCTGTTTAATTATTTCAAAATACTTTTCGAAACTAGTCAACTCAAGTCAACCGTGGTTAAATCTGGTCAACTTTTGATCAAACTTGATCTTTGCGTATGTGAATATAAGCAAATGTGAGTATGAATTCCAACAACAATTCGATGCAAATTCTCATTCAACCTTTCAAAATGAAGAGATGAGGGTCTCTTAAATAGACTTTTCTGGAATTCATCAATGGTTGAGATCGATTCCAATCAACTGTCAGGATTAAAGGTGAAGTTCAGTCATAAAGGGAGATTTTCAAATTAAAAGAATTTAACAGATTTAATTTGAGTAAAATAAGGAGTTAACTGATTCAATTTGAGTAGAAAAAGGAGGTAACTGATTTAACTCATTTTTTATCAATAGTGAACTGGTAATTTTTTTTTTGAATTGAAGAGAGATTTTGTTGAGATATTTAATTTAATAAAATGAGATATGCTCTCATAATTACTTTTTCTATTTAATTAAATAATCTTTAATTAATTAGGGACACTTTTCTTATTTAATTGAATAACTTCAATTAATTAATTACTTACTTAAATGGAGTATTTAATTAAAAATTTATTCAATTAAATTTCAACAAATTATTTAATTAAATGGAGTACTTACTTCTAATTAATTAAAAAAAATTATTTAAGTAAATAAGAAGCTATTCCTAATTAATTAAATGAAGTTATTTAATTAAATAAGAAAAGTGTCTCTAATTAACTAAAGATTATTTAAAAGAAATTCTAGTTCACTATTGATCAACAATGAGTTGACCAAAAGTTGACCAGATTTAACCACGGTTGACTTGAGTTGACTAGTTTCGAAAAGAAGTTTGAAATAATTAAATGAAATTATTTAATTAAATGGAGTACTTACTTCTAATTAATTAAACAAAGTTATTTAATTAAATGAGAAGCCATTCCTAATTAATTAAATGAAGTTATTTAATTAAATAAGAAAAGTGTCTCTACTTAATTAAAGATTATTTAATTAAATAGAAAAAGTAATTATGGGAGCATATCTCATTTTATTAAATTAAATATCTCAACAAAATCTCTCTTCAGTTCAAAAAGGGAAATTTCCAGTTCACTATTGATCAACAATGAGTTAAATTACTTAACTCTTTTTTTTACTCAAATTGAATCAGTTAACTCCTTATTTTACTCAAATTAAATCTATTAACTCCCTTTAATTTGGAAATCTCCCTTTATGACTGAACTTCACCTTTAATCCTGATCGTTGATTGAATTCGATCTCAACCGTTGATGAATTCCAGGAAAGTCTATTTAAGAGACCCTCATCTCTTCATTTTGAAAGGTTGAATGAGAATTTGCATCGAGTTGTTGCTGGAATTCATACTCACATTTGCTCATATTCAAATACGCAAAGATCAAGTTTGACCAAAAGTTGCCCAGAGTTAACCACGGTTGACTTGAGTTGACTAGTTTCGAAAAGAATTTTGAAATAATTAAATGAAATTATTTAGTTAAATGGAGTACTTACTTCTAATTAATTAAACAAAGTTATTTAATTAAATGAGAAGCCATTCCTAATTAATTAAATGAAGTTATTTAATTAAATAAGAAAAGTGTCTCTAATTAATTAAAGATTATTTAATTAAATAGAAAAAGTAATTATGAGAGCATATCTCATTTTATTAAATCAAATATCTCAACAAAATCTCTCTTCAGTTCAAAAAGGGAAATTTCCAGTTCACTATTGATAAAAAATGAGTTAAATCAGTTGACTCTTTTTTCTACTCAAATTGAATCAGTTAACTCTTTATTTTACTCAAATTAAATCTATTAAGTCCCTTTAATTTTGAAATCTCCCTTTATGACTAAACTTCAATTTTAATCCTAACCGTTGATTGAAATCGATCTCAACCGTTGATGAATTTTGGGAAAGTCTATTTAAGAGACCCTCATCTCTTAATTTTGAAAGGTTGAATGAGAATTTGCATCGAGTTGTTGCTGGAATTCATATTCACATTTTCTCATATTCACATACGCAAAGATCAAGTTTGACCAAAAGTTGACTAGATTTAACCACGGTTGACTAGTTTCAAATTTTTTTTTTGAAATAATTAAATGAAATTATTTAATTAAATGGAGTACTTACTTCTAATTAATTAAACAAAGTTATTTAATTAAATGAGAAGCCATTCCTCATTAATTAAATGAAGTTATTTAATTAAATAAGAAAAGTGTCTCTAATTAACTAAATATTATTTAATTAAATAGAAAAAGTAATTATGAGAGCATATCTCATTTTATTAAATTAAATATCTCAAGAAAATCTCTCTTCAGTTCAAAAAGAGAAATTTTCAGTTCACTATTGATAAAAAATGAGTTAAATGAGTTAACTCCTTTTTCTACTCATATTGAATCAGTTAACTGCTTATTTTACTCAAGTTAAATTTGTTAACTCCCTTTAATTTGAAAATCTCTCTTTATGACTGAACTTCACTTTTAATCCTGACCGTTGATTGAAATCGATCTCAACTGTTGATGAATTTCGGGAAAGTCTATTTAAGAGACCCTCATCTCTTCATTTTGAAAGGTTGAATGAGAATTTACATCGAATTGTTGCTGGAATTCATACTCACATTTGCTCATATTCACATACGCAAAGATTAAGTTTGACCAAAAGTTGACCAGATTTAACCACGATTCACTTGAGTTGACTAGTGTCGAAAAGAATTTTGAAATAATTAAATGAAATTATTTAATTAAATGGAGTACTTCTAATTAATTAAACAAAGTTATTTAATTAAATGAGAAGCCATTCCTAATTAATTAAATGAAGTTATTTAATTAAATAAGAAAAGTGTCTCTAATTAATTAAAGATTATTTAATTAAATATAAAAAGTAATTATGAGAGCATATCTCATTTTATTAAATTAAATATCTCAAAAAAATCTCTCTTCAATTCAAAAAGGGAAATTTTCAGTTCACTATTGATCTGTGAGGCCTCGCCCCGACCCATCGTAGCATAGGGATACATTACTATTATTTTGATATTCATGACTCGGGATGTTGAGACATTATCTGATGCTTAGAAAATACTTTATTATTTCATGTTGTGTGATGTTACTTTCAGATATATTTGATGATTTTCATTTAATGTTTCATGTATATGTATGTTGATGAAATTAGTAAATGTAGGATTGAGACTTTGATTTAAGAGATTTTAAATGGTTAAGAATTTAGCAGGATGAAGAAACACTTATTGATGTGTGTTTCAATTTATGTGAATTTGTGATACGTATACATATATGTACATGTGATTTTTTGCGCGACTACTGATGTGTGCAATGAGTGTGCAAATAATTTAGCCAAGAAACCCTACGGAGAAACAGAACTGATCTCTTTGTGCTAATTTTTGAAACCTTGTTGTTCGTAATTCATGTGTTGTCTTGTGAGATATATGTATGTATCTTCTTTGTTCAGTGAATGTTAATGTTCGTAATTATGTTATTTCGGTGTCGCTTGACACTCGTAAAATGTTTATGTGCTTTATTGGCTATTTAGGGTTAGTTGTTTAACCTTTGGACCCAAGTTGGTTTAGTTGGTGTCAGTTTGCTAATTGTGTTCTTAATTGAGGTTAGTCATCCCTTAATTTGGATTAGTGGTTAATCTGTAGTGTTAGAGTAGATAGATGGTCCTATTTTATTCTTAGATTTTATTTGGCTCTAAACCTTTTTTCTAAGGCTTAAAACATGAAATTTTTCTACCCAAAGGGTATGGGTATCGGTTAGGGGTCTTTTCCAACCCCTAAGCCCCTTTTTTTGACTTTTGAGGTCACTCAAAAAGTCTCTTTTTGCCTTTGTACGAAAATTGACCATGGTTATCTTGAGTTACTTCACCTCATCCCCACTTAGGGTTTAATCATAGTGTAGGTTGAGTTAGGAGTTTCTAGAATTGCAAGTGGGTGGGGTAGTTATGGAGCCTTGGGTGGTTGAGTTGGAAGCCTATTTAGAGGCCCTTCTTGGACTTGTGGAGGTTGTTACCCAATCTCTACATTTAGAGAGGAGTTCTTGAAGATTGAAGGAAGAAAGTGGAAACTCTATTCAAACTTGTTCTTTTCCATTACCTGTACTTGAAATGTTATCTCAATCCTTTCTCTTAGAGCATTTTAATTAACAATAAAAAAAAAAAAAATCGTGTGTGTTTTTTCCCTCGTAGTTTGGGCATGAAATTTTGGTATTAGAGCCTGTGTTTCACCACTAGGAACCTTAAACCATTGTGCTTCCTAAAAATTAACTCAAACTTTTAATTGTGTAGATGCTGCCTGTTACTCGTAGCCGATGAGGCAGAGGTCGTAGGGCTAGGGGTGGTAGAGCGGGACAAGAGGATGGACCACCTCCACCACCACCACCTCCACCTCCACCACCACCACTGAACCCGAACCAGGACATTATAGATGCACTTCAGATTTTGATCGGTGTAGTTCAACAGAGAGTAGTACCTGTAGTTCAGCCAGTTCAGCAGATTCCAGTAGTGGAAGCAGAGGGACCCAGAGGAGGCGGGCCCAGAGTCAGAGAGAGGACTAGGAGTCCGCCACTGAGGCAGTTAGAGGGTCAGGGTGAACACGAGGAAGAGTCCATACACTAGAGAGGACCCCCATTTGACAAACCTCATAGACATGTAGGAGATGACATCAGGGAATTGATTCGACTCGGACCACCATTGTTTACCGGTACCACTAAGGGTTCAATAGCAGAGGCATGGTTGTAAAGCCTACAACGGTGCTTTGGGTTACGCCCTTATGGGAGTAATCTAAAAGCACGCCTAGCAGTTCATCAGTTGAGAGGGGATGCCTCCAACTGGTGGCATTAGGAGGAGATCATAGGTGGAGTGAGGATGGACACCCTCACATGGGAATCATTCCTAGAAAGATTTTGGGAGAGGTACTTATTAGAGCATTTTCAACAGAAATAGATAGAGGAGTTCCATTCTCTTTATCAGAGAGGCCTTTCAGTGGCTCAGTACGAGAGCAGGTTTCTCGAGCTCGTTCCTTATGTGGAACATATGAAGGACAAGAAACTACGGGTGCATCGCTTTATCATGGGGCTAAATTTCTCTCTTCAGGGACCAGTTCGGATGGCCTTCCCTACCACCTTTAGACAGGCAGTGGAGATAGCACTAGTTGCTAAGGATACTCAAGGTAGGCAGGAGTCACGAGATCGGTCTCAGAACTGAAACTCTTCCCAACAGAAACCCCCTTGGAAAGGGAATCAGAACTATATAGCAGGGTCCTCTAAGGGCCAGCAGTCTCAGTAGCCAAAACCCCAGCAACAGTAGTAATGGAAACCTTCTCAGGGTTATCAGGGCTCCAAGCCCAAGTAGTGGCAGTCACAGGGACTTAGGCAGGATCAGAAAGTACAAGCCCCATAGTCTTAGTTAGTGAAGACTCAGCAGTCTTCTAAGGGTGGATACAACAGATCTAGCAGGTCAGGAGGCCCATAGCAGTCTGGGTCACAGGGTGCACAATCTTATACTCATGGACCATGCTACACTTGTGGTGGCATGGGTCATATAGCTAAGGAGTGTCTGCAGGGACAGGCATCCAGTGGTCAGAGCAGGGCTTTTTCAGAGCCGATAGTTGGTGACATGGGTAGATCCCATAGAGTTTTTGTAGCGGTTGACAACTGTCAGGCTGAGCATCAGGCCACAATTATTGAGGCTACAGGTATTATACAGGGCCGTATGGTTGCATTTTTATTTGATTTCGGGGCTACTGAATCTTTTATATCTCTATTTGTGGTGGAGCGTTGCAGGCTAGTGGTAGTTAGATAGGATGTTAGTTGGGAGGTGGAGTTAGCCTCAGGAGCTAGAGTGTCAGTTAGTTCCTTGGTGCGGAGTTGTCAGATACAGATTGGAGACATGTCCACTAGGACTGATCTACGCATTACCCCTCTAGGTTCTTATGATGTTGTTCTTGGCATGGATTGGCTTTATGCCCATAGCGCCAAGATGGATTGTTGACAGAAGAGGGTGGAATGTGTGGATGATGATGGTATCTCTAGGGAGATCTTCGGAGTGAAGAGGCCAGTGTCCCTTCGTATGATTTCCGCTATGCAGCTTAGACAGTGCATGCGAAAGGGTTGTCAGTTGTTTGTTATCACTATTAGTGACAGAGAGGAAGATTCTGAGAGGGAGCCATCCCTTGATAACTTTCCAATCCTTTAGGAGTTTGTAGATGTGTTTCCTTCAGATCTTCTTGGTATGCCTCCACCTAGAGCAGTGAATTTTCACATAGACCTAGTGCCAGGAGCCGAGCCAATTTCGAGAACACCATACAGGATGACTATTCATGAGCTTAGTGAGCTAAAGGATCAGTTGGAGGAACTCTTAGAGAAGGGGCATATTCGACCTAGTGTGTCACCTTGGGGTGCACCAGTGATCTTCGTCAAGAAGAAGGATGGATCACTTAGGTTGTGTATGGATTATCAACAATTGAACAAAGTGACCATCAAGAACCGATATCCTCTTCCCAGAATCGATGACCTCTTTGATCAGTTGCAGGGTGCTCGAGTATTTTCAAAGATTGATCTGAAGTCGGGTTACCATCAGTTGAGGATTGTGGATAGTGATATCTCCAAGACAGCTTTTCGTACTAGGTATGGCCACTATGAGTTCACTGTGATACCTTTTGGCCTTACGAATGCTCCATCTATATTCATGAGCCTCATGAATGGAGTATTTCATACATTTTTGGATAAGTTCAAGTGGTTGTGTTTCTTGATGACATTTTTATTTATTCTCATGATGAGAGAGAGCATGAAGAGCACCTGAGACAGGTATTGCAGAAGCTGAGAGAGAATCAATTATTTGGCAGCTTATCGAAGTGTGCATTCTTCAGACCCGAGATACATTATTTGGGTCATGTCATATTAGGTGACGGTGTCTCAGTAGACCCATCAAAGATTAAGGCTATCATGGATTGGCCAGCACCCACCAGTGTTACTAAAGTGAGGAGCTTTATGGGGCTAGCAAGATATTACCGATGCTTCATTTCAAGATTCTCTAGATTGGCACACCCCATCACTTCTGTTCAGTAAAAGGGGAAGAAGTACGAGTGGATAGAGAAGTGTGGTAGAGCTTTTGAAGAGCTCAAGAGAGCCCTCACGAGTGCACTGATTCTTGCAGTACTAGATCCTGTTGCAAATTTTGTGGTGTGCATCGATGCATCTTTAGATGGTTTAGTGGCAGTCCTTATGTAGGAAGGACGACCTATTTCTTTTGAGTCTAGGAAGTTGAAGAATCATGAACTCAATTATCCTACTCATGACCTAGAACTAGCGGCAGTGGTTCATGCCTTGGTGAGATGGTGACATTTCCTTCTGGGTCATAGATTTGAGCTTCATTCTGATCACCATAGCTTGCAGTACATATTTTCTCAGCCAAATCTTAATGCTAGGCAAAGAAGGTGGATGGAGTTTCTGTGCGAGTATGATTTTGATGTTCATTACATCAAGGGAAAGAAGAATGTGGTTGTAGATGCCTTAAGTAGAAGGCGCCATGAGCTTTCATCTATGACTACTTGCACTGACTTGAGAGAGCGGATCTTACAGCACTTACCAGCTGATGAGCTTTATGCAGAAGTTAGTCAGTTAGTACATTCTCAAAGACCCTTGGAAGGGAAGTTTTCAGAGTATTCTTTGGAGTTCGATGGACTTTTGCATCATAGGGGACGTATGTATGTACCTTCCATTGGGGGTTTGCGCAAGCTCATTGTACTTGAGGCTCACAGAGCACCTTATGCAGCGCACCCCGGTGTTAAGAAGTTACATGCAGATTTGAGGTAGTTGTATCATTGGCCAGGCATGAGAGTGCAGATTGCTAGCATAGTTGCGAGATGCCTTGAGTGCTAGAGGGTGAAGGCGGAGCATCGTCATCCTGGCAGGCTTCTCCAGCCGCATGAGATTGCAGTGTGGAAATGGGACACTATATCTATGGATTTTATTGTTGGTCTTCCTATGTCATCTCATCGCCATGATGCCATTTTGGTGATAGTTGACACATTGACCAAGGTTTCCCATTTCTCACTCGTGCATACTACATTCACAGTAGGAGACATAGCTCAGGTGTTCTTGCGAGACATTGTTAGACTTCACGGTGTTCTCCGTAAGATCATCTCTGATAGAGACTCTTTGTTCACTTCTTCATTTTGGAGAGAGTTGTAGTCAGCTTTGGGCACTAGTCTCAATTTTAGTATAGCGTACCATCCTCAGACCGATGGCCAGACCGAGCAAGTGAATCAGGTTTTGGAGGACATGCTACGTATGTACATGATGGATCATCAGGTCAAATGGGAGGAATACCTACATCTTGTAGAGTTTTCCTATAACAATGGGCATCATTCTTCCATAGGTATGCCGCCTTATGAGGCCTTATACGGGAGACCGTGCAGGACACCCTTGAGTTGGGACAGGATCGAGGATCGAGTATGTATTGGTCCCCAGTTAGTAAAGGAGATGGAGCAGCAGGTGACCCTTATTAGACAACACCTGAGAGAGGCACAGGATAGGCATAAGAAGTATGCTGATGCGAAGAGGACAGATCGAGAGTATCAGATTGGTGATAGAGTGTTCTTGAGAGTGCGGCCACACAAGAGTCTGATTCATTTTGGAAACGGCTCTAAGTTGGCACCCCAATTTTTTGGGCCGTTCGAGATCCTTGAGAGGATTGGACCTGTTGCATACTGTTTAGCTTTACCACCTAGCCTGTCACGCATCCACGATGTGTTTCATATTTCAGTACTTAGAGGATACATTTATGATGAGTCTCATATTATAGATTGGGATACTTTACAGGTGGAGTCAGACAGACAGCTAGCACTGGAGCCTATCTGCATTATTGCCTGACGGACCCTAGCACTTCGAGGCTAAGAGTTGGACCAGGTTAGGATCCAATGGGATTGTTACGATGAGGTCATGGCTTCATGGGAGGATATAGCGTAGATGCGATCTCAGTACCCATATGTTTTTGATGAACTCCAGGAGGAAGTTCATGCCTAGTGGGGGAGGATGTGAGGCCTTGCCCCGACCCATTGTAGCATAGTGATACATTACTATTATTTTGATATTCATGACTCGAGATGTCGAGACATTATCTGATGCTTAGAACATACTTTATTATTTCATGTTACTTTCAGATATATTTGATGATTGTCATTTAATGTTTCATGTATATGTATGTTGATGAAATTAGTAAATGTAGGATTGAGACTCTGATTTAAGAGATTTTAAATGGTTAAGAATTTAGCAGGATGAAGAAACGCTTATTGATGTGTGTTTCAATTTATATGAATTTCTGATACGTATACATATATGTACATGTGATTTTTTGCGGGACTACTAATGTGTGAAATGAGTGTGTAGATAATTTAGCCGAGAAACCCTACAGAGAAACATAACTAATCTCTTTGTGCTAATTTTTGAAACCTTGTTGTTCGTAATTCACGTGTTGTCTTGTGAGATATATGTATGTATCTTCTTTGTTCAGTGAATGTTAATGTTCGTAATTATGTTCTTTCGGTGTCACTTGACACTTGTAAAATGTTTATGTGCTTTAGTGGCTGTTTAGGGTTAGTTGTTTAACCTTTGGACCCAAGTTGGTTTAGTTGGTGTCAGTTTTCTAATTGAGTTCTTAATCAAAGTTAGTCATCCCTTAATCTGGATTAGTGGTTAATCTGTAGTGTTAGAGTAGATAGATGGTCCTATTTTATTCTTAGATTTTATTTGGCTCTAAACCTTTTTCCTAAGGCTTAAAACATGAAATTTTTCTACCCAAAGGGTATGGGTATGGGTATGGGTTAGGGGTCTTTTCCAACCCCTAAGCCCCTTTTTTTGACTTTTGAGGTCACTCAAAAAGTCTCTTTTTGCCTTTCTGCGAAAATTGACCATGGTTATCTTGAGTTACTTCACCTCATCTCCACTTAGGGTTTAATCATAGTATAGGTTGAGTTAGGAGTTTCTAGAATTGCAAATGGGTGGGGTAGTTATGGAGCCTTGGGTGGTTGAGTTGGAGGCCTATTTAGAGGCCCTTCTTGGACTTGTGGAGGTTGTTACCCAATCTCTACATTTAGAGAGGAGTTCTTGAAGATTGAAGGAAGGAAGTGGAAACTCTACTCAAACTTGTTCTTTGCCATTACCTCTTTGTGAAGGTAGGAAATTCTCATCTCCTTATTCAGTTTTTATGTTTTGTTTCATGCTCATGCTACCTTGTTGTTGTTTCAATGTTTGTATGGTTGTGGGTATGTTGGGAAGATTTGAAAACCATGTTATTTTGGTTGTTTTCCTTTCATGTTTATGTTTGCAATTTTGAGATTTTTCTTGCATGGGTGTTTTGGTATTACTCACCCTTGGAGAGGGCAGAAGTGACCAATTTTGGGAGAGGTCTATTTAGTTGGACTCCAACCAGTGTAGAGTCTCTTCTCAGGATGAGAAGAGGGAGAAAGGGTAGGGTGTTATGGGCCCCTACCCGTCAGCACAAACCTCGTATGAGTATGGCATTTTTAAATGGAAGAACGAAAGTTCTTGGTTAATAGCCCCGATTGGGCATTTGATTTGGTGTTGTGCTTGACTTCTCCTAGTTGGAAGAATCCACCTTTCCCTAGTGTTGATTTGTTGTAGATCTTGTTGTGAAAACCTTGTATAAATATACATGTTTTGATTTGTTCTTGGTCATGCTTTTGGTCACCTGATCAAATTCTTTTTCCTCCATGGTTCTAGAAATGAGTTGCAGAAAACATTATAAATCCCTTGATTAGGGTCATGAAGAAAATTTGATTAAATTGTTGAAATTTGGGATTGAGATCCTATTGTAAATTGTATTTTAAACCTTGTTGTAATTGGCAACGAAGCTGAGTTTTCTTCCTTATTCTTTCCCGGTTGAGCCTTTGAATCAGGTTGGCCAATAAAATTGGTGTTGAGTATAATTGCTTGTCATGTGATCTAATTGTAAATTCTAAATTTAGATGGATGAATTTTAAAATTTGGATGGAATTGATGATGTTTAATTTGGTAAAAATTTCAAGTTTACTCCTATGTTGAAAACAAAAATTATATCATGGATGTAGATTCAATTTGATTGAGCAAATTTTCAAGTTCTTTATATGTTCCATATATGTTCAAAATGATAATTATGTTGAGAAAAGAAAATGATTAGAGTTGATGATTCAATTTGGGTTGTTTGAGATATCAATGCATCTTGTATGAATGTGTCACAAGGATTAAATCTATGTTTAAATCCATCAAGAAATAATAATAATAATAATAAGGAAATCATATTATGAATGTAGAGTAAGCTATCATGATTATCAAATCAACCATTCTAGTATTATTGAATAAATCAGATGATTCATATCCTTGGTTATTAAATCAACTGAAAATTCTTACTTAGAAAAAATTAAGACAAAAAAAAAAAGTGTCAAGAGAGCAAAATCTCTTTGGATTTTGTATGGGGAGCAATTTAAATTCTCCCCCTTGAGATAGAGAATCTAATAGATTCTCTTATTATTCTCTTGCTATTTGAATATTGCTTGTTTTAAATTAAAAATAATAACAGAATAAACAAAAAAATAAATAAATAAATACGAAACTTCAATACCCTAAATATCTATTTTCTCACCTATAAAACTTTTTAACATCAATGCAAAACTTTCTTCCTTGGACGCCAGTATAGAGGAGAGAATTAAAAATGTTTTAAATTATTGCAAGTCCTTGGTCATCACATGGGATGATGTCACCTCCTTGTCCCATCAATTTGGGCGCAATATGCAAATGGGAGAAAGATTAAAGTTTTCTTTTAAAAAAATCAAGTGTCATCATGTTGATGATGACGTCACCTACTCCCTTACTCATCCCAAAAGTGGTGCTCAATTTAATTAAGTTGCTACTTGCAACTTTTGGTTCCCCCTTTATATGTTTGGGGCCACAAGTTTTTATGGAAGGGAGGGCAGCTCTGTAGTTGTACCCTCGAGCAGAGCGCTATCCCAAGGACAGCGCTTGGGAAGCGCTTGCCCAAGGGCTAGTGGGAGTAGGTGTGTAGGGGGGGGGGTGTGTTTAGAGTAGGTGTTAGGTGTTTAAGTGAAGGTTAGTAAATTTTATTAGTTTTAAAATTAAGTTAGTTTAGTTTTCATTTGTATATTGTTTTAATTAGTTAAGTTTAGAGTTATGATATTTTATGTAATGCTAGTTTTAAAGTTAATAAAGTCTTCTTTGTTGTTAGTTTTAGAACTAAGTTAGTTTAACATTAAAAATGTAATATAATTTTAGATTTTAAATTAGTTAGCATTTAAAAAAAAAATAAAAAATTATATATATATATATATATATATATAATTTAGTTGCAATTATAGTTGTAGTTTAGTTGGTTTTGTTCTTAGATTAATTTAGTTGTTTTATACCAAATGTTAGATAATTTTCAATTAGTTTTAGATTAATAAGAGTTAGTTGACGTTATTTAGATAATTATTAGTTGAGATCAGTCTACATATTATGTTGATTAAAATCTGGATTAGTATTAATTATGTTAGTTTGGTAGTGTTTCTTTTTATATATGCTTTCGTAATTAAATGGTTATATAGTTAAGTGTTAATCGATTAAGTTTTAAATCTGTTTAGTAAACTAGCTTAATTTAAGGGTTATTAGCTAATTAAAACAATTTTTAAAGTAGATTTTAATTGCTTAGATATTTGACCCAACAATCTCGTAGTCATCTACACTCTTAATTTAAACAATTTTAACTATGATGTTGTATAAGACATGTAAGAGCATAAGTTACAATTATAAATATTAGAACAACATTTTAATATCTTAACGATGTAATCGTCCTCATGTTATTATCCTAAGACGTAATGTAGAGAACCTGTACTTGAAATGTTATCTCAATCCTTTCTCTTAGAGCATTTTAATTAACAATAAAAAATAAAATTTGTGTGTGTTTTTGCCCTCGTAGTTTGGGCATGACATAATAAAAAATGAGTTAAATCAGTGAACTCCTTTTTCTACTCAAATTGAATCAGTTAACTCCTTATTTTATTCAAATTAAATCTGTTAACTCCCTTTAATTTGGAAATCTCCCTTTATGACTGAACTTCACCTTTAATCTTAACCGTTGATTGAAATCGATATCAACCGTTGATGAATTCCAGGAAAGTCTATTTAAGAGACCCTCATCTCTTCATTTTGAAAGGTTGAATGAGAATTTGCATCGAGTTGTTGCTGGAATTCATACTCACATTTGCTCATATTCACATATGCAAAGATCAAGTTTGACCAAAAGTTGACCAGATTTAACCACGGTTGACTTGAGTTGACTAGTTTCGAATTTTTTTTTGAAATAATTAAACAAAATTATTTAATTAAATGGAATACTTACTTCTAATTAATTAAACAATGTTATTTAATTAAATGAGAAGCCATTCCAAATTAATTAAATGAAATTATTTAATTAAATAAGAAAAGTGTCTCTAATTAATTAAAGATTATTTAATTAAATAGAAAAAGAAATTTTAAGAGCATATCTCATTTTATTAAATTAAATATCTCAACAAAATCTCTCTTCAGTTCAAAAAGGGAAATTTCCAATTCACTATTGATCAAAAATGAGTTAAATCAGTTAACTCCTTTTTCTACTCAAATTGAATTAGTTAACTCCTTATTTTACTCAAATTAAATCTGTTAACTCCCTTTAATTTGGAAATCTCCCTTTATGACTGAACTTCACCTTTAATCCTGACCGTTGTTTGAAATCGATCTCAACGGTTGATAAATTCCAGGAAACTCTATTTAAGAGACCCTCATCTCTTCATTTTGAAAGGTTGAATGAGAATTTGCAACGAGTTGTTGTTGGAATTCATACTCATATTTGCTCATATTCACATACGCAAAGATCAAGTTTGACCAAAAGTTGACTAGATTTAACCACAGTTGACTTGAGTTGACTAGTTTTGAAAAGAATTTTGAAATAATTAAACGAAATTATTAAATTAAATGGAGTACTTACTTCTAATTAATTAAAAAAACTTATTTAATTAAATGAGAAGCCATTCCTAATTAATTAAATGAAGTTATTTAATTAAATAAGAAAAGTGTCTCTAATTAATTAAAGATTATTTAAATAAATAGAAAAAGTAATTATGAGAGCATATCTTATTTTATTAAATTAAATATCTCAACAAAATCTCTCTTCAGTTCAAAAAGGGAAATTTTCAGTTCACTATTGATCCAAAATAAGTTAAATCAGTTAACTCCTTTTTTCTAATCAAATTGAATCAGTTTACTCCTTATTTTACTCAAATTAAATCTGTCAACTCCCTTTAATTTGAGAATCTCCCTTTATGACTGAACTTCACCTTTAATCCTGACCGTTGATTGAAATCGATCTCAAATGTTGTTGATTAATTAGACGTAAGTACTCCATTTAATTAAATAATTTCGTTTAATTATTTCAATTTTTTTTTCAAAACTAGTCAACTCGAGTCAACCATGGTTAAATCTGGTCAACTTTTGGTCAAACTTGATCTTTGCGTATGTGAATATGAGCAAATGTGAGTATGAATTTCGGCAACAATTCGATGCAAATTCTCATTCAACCTTTCAAAATGAAGAGATGAGGGTCTCTTAAATAGACTTTCCTGAAATTCATCAATGGTTGAGATCGATTTCAATCAACTGTCAGGATTAAAGGTGAAGTTCAGTCATAAAGGGAGATTTCCAAATTAAAGGGAGTTAATAGATTTAATTTGAGTAAAATAAGGAGTTAACTTATTCAATTTGAGTAGAAAAAAGAGTTAATTGATTTAACTCATTTTTGATCAATAGTGAAATGGAAATTTCTCTTTTTGAACTGAAGAGAGATTTTGTTGAGATATTTAGTTTAATAAAATTAGATATGCTCTCATAATTACTTTTTCTATTTAATTAAATAATCTATAATTAATTAGAGACACTTTTCTTATTTAATTAAATAACTTCATTTAATTAATTAGGAATGGCTTCTCATTTAATTAAATAACTTTGTTTAATTAATTAGAAGTAAGTAGTCCATTTAATTAAATAATTTCGTTTAATTATTTCAAAATTCTTTTCGAAACTAGTGAACTCATGTCAACCGTGGTTAAATTTCGTCAACTTTTGGTATAACTTGATCTTTGTGTATGTGAATATGAGCAAATGTGAGTATGAATTCCAGCAACAATTCGATGCA
The DNA here is from genome assembly GCA_028749045.1 of Cupressus sempervirens. Lineage (NCBI taxonomy): Eukaryota > Viridiplantae > Streptophyta > Pinopsida > Cupressales > Cupressaceae > Cupressus > Cupressus sempervirens. Next base: position 102,336,134 of record CM053787.1, read on the forward strand.
AATTCTCATTCAACTTTTCAAAATGAAGAGATGAGGGTCTCTTAAATAGACTTTCTTGGAATTCATCAATGGTTGAGATTGATTTCAATCAACGATCAGGATTAAAGGTGAAGTTCAATCATAAAGAGAGATTTCCAAATTAAAGGGAGTAAACAAATTTAATTTGAGTAAAATAAGGAGTTAACTGATTCAATTTGGGTAGAAAAAGGAGTTAACTGATTTAACTCATTTTTGATCAATAGTGAACTGGAAATTTCTCTTTTTGAACTAAAGAGAGATTTTGTTGATATATTTAATTTAATAAAATGAGATATGCTCTCATAATTACTTTTTCTATTTAATTAAATAATCTTTAATTAATTAGAGACACTTTTCTTATTTAATTAAATAACTTCAATTAATTAATTAGGAATGGCTTCTCATTTAATTAAATAACATTGTTTAATTAATTAAAAGTAAGTACTCCATTTAATTAAATAATTTTGTTTAATTATTTCAAAATTCTTTTCGAAACTAGTCAACTCAAGTCAACTGTGGTTAAATCTGGTCAACTTTTGGTCAAACTTGATTTTTGCGTATGTGAATATGAGCAAATGTGTGTATGAATTCCAACAACAATTCGATGCAAATTCTCATTCAACCTTTCAAAATGGAGAGATGAGGGTCTCTTAAATAGACTTTGCTGGAATTCATCAACGGTTGAGATCGATTTCAATCAACGGTCACAACTAAAGGTGAAGTTCAATCATAAAGGTAGATTTCCAAATTAAAGGGAGTTAACAGATTTAATTTGAATAAAATAAGGAGTTAACTGATTCAATTTGAGTAGAAAAAGGAGTTAACTGATTTAACTCATTTTTGATCAATAGTGAACTGGAAATTTCCCTTTTTGAACTGATGAGAGATTTTTTTGAGATATTTAATTTAATAAAATGAGATATGCTCTCATAATTACTTTTTCTATTTAATTAAATAATCTTTAATTAATTAGAGACACTTTTCTTATTTAATTAAATAACTTCATTTAATTAATTAGAATGGCTTCTCATTTAATTAAATAACTTTGTTTAATTAATTAGAAGCAAGTACTACATTTAATTAAATAATTTCGTTTAATTATTTTAAAATTCTTTTCAAAAATAGTCAACTGAAGTCAACCGTGGTTAAATCTGATCAACTTTTGATCAAACTTGATCTTTGCGTATGTGAATATGAGCAAATGTGAGTATGAATTTTAACAACAATTCGATGCAAATACTCATTCAACCTTTCAAAATGAAGAGATGAGGATCTCTTAAATAGATTTTCCTGGAATTCATCAACGGTTGAGATTGATTTCAATCAACGGTTAGGATTAAAGGTGAAGTTTAGTCATAAAGGGAGATTTTCAAATTAAAGGTAGCTAACAGATTTAATTTGAGTTAAATAAGGAGTTAACTGATTCAATTTGAGTAGAAAAAGAAGTTAACTGTTTTAACTCATTTTTGATCATTAGTGAACTAGAAATTTCCCTTTTTGAACTAAAGAGAGATTTTAGTGAGATATTTAATTTAATAAAATGAGATATGCTCTCATAATTAGTTTTTTTATTTAATTAAATAATCTTTAATTAATTAGAGACATTTTTCTTATTTAATTAAATAACTTCATTTAATTAATTAGGAATGGCTTTTCATTTAATTAAATAACTTTGTTTAATTAATTATAAGTAAGTACTCCATTTAATTAAATAATTTTGTTTAATTATTTCAATATTGTTTTTGAAACTAGTCAACTCAAGTCAACCGTGGTTAAATCTGGTCAACTTTTTGTCAAACTTGATCTTTGCGTATGTGAATATGAGCAAATGTGAGTATGAATTTCAGCAACAATTCGATGCAAATTCTCATTCAACCTTTCAAAATGAAGAGATGAGGGTCTCTTAAATAGACTTTCTTGGAATTCATCAACGGTTGAGATCGATTTCAATCAACAGCCAGGATTTAAGGTGAAGTTCAGTCATCAAGAGAGATTTCCAAATTAAAAGGAGTTAACAGATTTAATTTGAGTAAAATAAGGAGTTAACTGATTCAATTTGAGTAGAAAAAGGAGTTGACTGATTTAACTCATTTTTTATCAATAGTGAATTGAAAATTTCTCTTTTTGAACTGAAGAGATATTTTGTTGAGATATTTAATTTAATAAAATGAGATATGCTCTCATAATTACTTTTTTAATTTAATTAAATAATTTTTAATTAATTAAAGACACTTTTCTTATTTAATTAAATAACTTCATTGAATTAATTAGTAATGGCTTCTAATTTAATTAAATAACTTTATTTAATTAATTAGAAATAAGTACTCCATTTAACTAAATAATTTCATTTAATTATTTAAAAATTCTTTTGAAAAATAGTCAATTGAAGTCAACTGTGGTTAAATCTAATCAACTTTTGGTCAAACTTGATCTTTGCGTATGTGAATATGAGCAAATGTGAGTATGAATTTCAACAACAATTCGATGCAAATACTCATTCAACCTTTCATAATTGAGAGATGAGGATCTTTTTAATAGACTTTCCTGGAATTCATTAACGGTTGAGATTGATTTCAATCAACGGTCAAGATTAAAGGTGAAGTTCAGTCATAAAGGGAGATTTCCAAATTAAAGGTAGTTAAGAGATTTAATTTGAGTTAAATAAGGAGTTAACTGATTCAATTTGAGTAGAAAAAGGAGTTAACTGATTTAACTCATTTTTGATCACTAGTGAACTGGAAATTTCCCTTTTTGAACTAAAGAGAGATTTTGGTGAGATATTTAATTTAATAAAATGAGATATGCTCTCATAATTACTTTTTCTATTTAATTAAATAATCTTTAATTAATTAGAGACACTTTTCTTATTTAATTAAATAACTTCATTTAATTAATTAGGAATGTCTTCTCATTTGATTAAATAACTTTGTTTAATTAATTAGAAGTAAGTACTCCATTTAATTAAATAATTTCGTTTAATTATTTGAATATTTTTTTCGAAACTAGTCAACTCAAGTCAACAGTGGTTAAATCTGGTCAACTTTTCGTCAAACTTGATCTTTGCGTATGTGAATATGAGCAAATGTGAGTATGAATTCCAGCAACAATTCGATGCAAATTCTCATTCAACCTTTCAAAATGAAGAGATGAGGGTCTCTTAAATAGACTTTCCTGGAATTCATCAACAGTTGAGATCGATTTCAATCAACGGTTAGGATTTAAGGTGAAGTTTAGTAATAAAGGGAGATTTCCAAATTAAAAAGAGTTAACAGATTTAAGTTGAGTAAAATGAGTAGTTAACTGATTCAATTTGAATAGAAAACGGAGTTAACTCATTTAACTCATTTTTGATCAATAGTGAACTAAAAATTTCTCTTTTTGAACTGAAGAGAGATTTTGTTGAGATATTTAATTTAATAAAATGAGATATGCTCTCATAATTAGTTTTTCTATTTAATTAAATAATCTTTAATTAATTAGAGACACTTTTCTTATTTAATTAAATAACATCATTTGATTAATTAGGAATGGCTTCTTGTTTAATTAAATAATTTTGTTTAATTAATTATAAGTAAGTACTCCATTTAATTAAATAATTTTGTTTAATTATTTCAAATTTTTTTTCGAAACTAGTCAACTCAAGTCAACCGTGGTTAAATCTGGTGAACTTTTGGTCAAACTTGATCTTTACACATGTGAATATGAGCAAATGTGAGTATGAATTCCAGAAGCAATTCGATGCAAATTCTCATTCAACCTTTCAAAATGAAGAGATGAGGGTCTTTTAAATAGACTTTCCTGGAATTCATCAACGGTTGAGATCGATTTCAATCAACGATCAGGATTAAAGGTGAAGTTCAGTCATAAAGGGAGATTTCCAAATTAAAAGGAGTTAACAGATTTAATTTGAGTAAAATAAAGAGTTAACTCATTCAATTTGAGTAGAAAAAGGAGTTAACTGATTTAACTCATTTTTTTATCAATAGTGAACTGGAAATTTCCCTTTTTGAACTGAAGAGAGATTTTGTTGAGATATTTAATTTAATAAAATTAGATATGCTCTCATAATTTCTTTTTCTATTTAATTAAATAATCTATAATTAATTAAAGACACTTTTCTTATTTATTTAAATAACTTCATTTAATTAATTAGGAATGGCTTCTCATTTAATTAAATAACTTTGTTTAATTAATTAGAAGTAAGTACTCCATTTAATTAAATAATTTCTTTTAATTATTTCAAAATTCTTTTCGAAACTAGTCAACTCAAGTCAACTGTGGTTAAATATGGTCAACTTTTCGTCAAACTTGATCTTTGCGTATGTGAATATGAGCAAATGTGAGTATGAATTCCAGCAATAATTCGATGCAAATTTTCATTCAACCTTTCAAAATGAAGAGATGAGGGTCTCTTAAATAGACTTTCCTGGAATTCATCAACGGTTGAGATCGATTTCAATCAACGGTCAGTATTAAAGGTGAAGTTCAGCCATAAAGGGAGATTTCCAAATTAAAAGGAGTTAACAGATTTAATTTGAGTAAAATAAGGAGTTAACTGATTCAATTTGAGTAGAAAAAGGAGTTAACCGATTTAACTCATTTTTTATCAATAGTGAACTGGAAATTTTCCTTTTTGAACTGAAGAGAGATTTTGTTGAGATATTTAAGTTAATAAAATCAGATATGCTATTATAATTACTTTTTCTATTTAATTAAATAATCTTTAATTAATTAGAGACACTTTTCTTATTTAATTAAATAACTTCATTTAATCAATTAGGAATGACTTCTCATTTAATTAAATAACTTTGTTTAATTAATTAGAAGTCAGTACTCCATTTAGTTAAATAATTTCATTTGATTATTTCAAAATTCTTTTCGAAACTAGTCAACTCAAGTCAATCGTGGTTAAATCTGGTCAACTGTTGGTCAAACTTGATCTTTGCGTATGTGAATATGAGAAAATGTGAGTATGAATTCCAACAACAATTCGATGCAAATTCTCATTCAACTTTTCAAAATGAAGAGATGAGGGTCTTTTAAATAGACTTTCCTTTAATTCATCAACAGTTGAGATCGATTTCAATCAACGGTCAGGATTAAAGGTGAAGTTTAGTCATAAAGGGAGATTTCCAAATTGAAGAGAGTTAACAAATTTAATTTGAGTAAAATAAGGAGTTAACTGATTCAATTTGAGTAGAAAAAGGAGTTAACTGATTTAACTCATTTTTTATCAATAGTGAACTGGAAATTTCCCTTTTTGAATTGAAGAGAGATTTTGTTGAGATATTTAATTTAATAAAATGAGACATGCTCTCATAATTACTTTTTCTATTTAATTAAATAATCTTTAATTAATTAGAGACACTTTTCTTATTTAATTAAATAACTTCATTTAATCAATTAGGAATGGCTTCTCATTTAATTAAATAACTTTGTTTAATTAATTAGAAGTAAGTACTCCATTTAATTAAATAATTTTGTTTAATTATTTCAAAATTCTTTTCGAAACTAGTCAACTCAAGTCAACTATGGTTAAATCTGGTCAACTTTTGGTCAAACTTGATCTTTGTGTATGTGAATATGAGCAAATGTGAGTATGAATTCCAGCAACAATCCGTTCCAAATTCTCATTCAAATTTTCAAAATGAAGAGATGAGGGTCTCTTAAATAGACTTTCCTAGAATTCATCAATGGTTGAGATCAATTTCAATCAACGGTCAAGATTAAAGGTGAAGTTCAGTCATAAAGGGAGATTTTCAAATTAAAGGGAGTTAACAGATTTAATTTTAGTAAAATAAGGAGTTAACTGATTCAATTTGAGTAGAAAGAGGAGTTAACTTATTTAACTCATTTTTGATTAATAGTGAACTGAAAATTTCCCTTTTTGAACTGAAAAGAGATTTTGTTGAGATATTTAATTTAATAAAATTAGATATGCTCTCATAATTACTTTTTCTGTTTAATTAAATAATATTTAATTAATTAGAGACACTTTTCTTATTTAATTAATTAACTTCATTTAATTAAATAACTTTGTTTAATTAATTAGAAGTAAGTACTCCATTTAATTAAATAATTTTATTTAATTATTTCAATTTTTTTTTCGAAACTAGTCAACTCAAGTCAGCCGTGGTTAAATCTGATCAACTTTTGATCAAACTTGATCTTTGCGTATCAGAGCCCGAGTTTCTACATTGGGAGGTCTGGGTATTTTGGAACAACTAAAACTTTGAACTATCAAGTGTATCTGTTGAATTTGAAACTATGTGAACTGAAACAGAACTTGAACTGTTACTTGTATATTTTTCATACTTCAACACTTAGTTTTCAAAACTGGAAAATTTACTTAAACCTAAACATTGTCTATGGCAACATGTGATTTTAATAGTACTTTGTACTATTGTAGGATGGTATCTGGGACTAGGTCTTCTATTAGAGGCCGTATTAGAGGCTGTGGAAGAGGCTGTGGTCGTGGCAAAGCTGTCAGTGCCCATGAGTCTGCCCATGAGGGATCGGCTCGTGTAGAGAGCAGGAAAGAGCACTCTAGTAGATAGCAGGAAGACAGCCGTAGAGAGGACCAAGCTGAGTCTGAAGAGGTTAGTTTAAGACAGATGATACAGACTATTCTAGAATGTCTACCTCCTGTTCAAGGATAGCCTAAAGTGCATCAGACAGAACAAGAGCATAGACCCAGATCTAGAAGTCCTCGGAAGGATCGTCAGAGGTCCATTGTGTCCACTCAAATGAAGGATCTTTCAAGATCCAAGGTTAAGCCTTTCAATGGGCAAGGTTCTTGTTACGTGGCCAAGCAGTGGCTTATTTCCCTCGACAGGATTTTTGCCATGCAGGAGTTCAACAACAATGTTAAGGCAAGGTTTTTGATCACTAATTTAGAGAATTTTTGGGCCACTTGGTGGATGATTGAGGAGAAGAAGCTGGGAATCGATATGAGCAGTGTTACCTGGGAGTTATTCCTAGAGAGTTTTCGTGAACGATTCCTACCAGAGGAATGGAAACAACGAAGGGCTGATGAATTTCATAATTTTAGATAGTGCACCTTGTCAATGACCGAGTATGAGCGTAAGTTTTATGAGCTCATGTCTTTTTCAGGGTTCAGTGAAAATTTGGCTCAATTGACACAACATTTTATTGGGGGTTTGAATAACCGTATTATTGGGGGAGTTAAGGTATTTGAACCAAAAACCCTCAAGGATGCGGTGCATCGAGCTATCCTTGTTGAGAAAAGTGTCAACCTTGGTCAAGATGGTTTTGTAGGAGTGCCATCAGCATCAGGATCTAAAAGCAACTTTAATTCAGGTGGTAACAAGAAGTTTTCTTTCTCTAAGGGGAAACAGTATCAGCAGTAGTCTCAACAGACATAGCAATAGAAGGGCTCAAATTCTCAGGCTCAAGGTGGTGGCAAAGGTTCTAAGAACAACCACAATGCTCAATGTAATAGACAGAATCAGTCCAATCAGCTAGCTCAGAGTAGCCAATCTTTTATTAGCAGGAACAGTCGCCATCAATCTAATGTACCAGCTATGGGAAGAGGTTTTGGCAAAAATATGGAATGCTTTTCATGTGGTCAGATTGGACATTATGTAGCTTAGTGTCCACAGTGAGCACCTTAGTTTTGAGGACCTAAGCCTACAGCTTCAGAGCCTACAGTTGGTGATGCAGGTAGAGGTCATAGAGTTTTTGCAGCAGTTGATCAGCGTCAGGCAGATCATCAAGGAACAATAGTTGAGACCACAGGTGCTATTAGAGGTATATCTCTTTGAGTATTATTTGATTTAGGAGCTATAGATTCATTTATTTCACCATCTATAGTTTCTAAGTGTAAGCTGGATGCGGTGAAGCAATATCGTGGTTGGCAAGTGGAACTAGCCTCAGGGATCAAGGTCTCCACAGATTCTGTAGTTCATAAGTGCGGGCTTAGTTTAGGAAGCTTCGATACGACAGTGGATCTTCGAGTCATACCCCTTGGTTCCTATTATGTGGTTTTAGGCATGGACTGGCTTGGATCTCATAAAGCCAGTATAGATTGTAGGAAGAAGATCATTTTGTGCCAAGATGAGCAAAGGAATGATGTGAAGATAGTTGGGATACCAAGGCCTATATCTCTGTGGATGATTTCTGCTATGCAAATGAAGCAAAATTTCCATAAGGGATGTCAGATATTTTCTGTTATGGTAAATGATCTTGATGAGGAAGATCCCATGAGGTAGACTTTAGAACACCCAATTTTGCAGGAGTACGCAGATGTTTTTCCAAGTGAGATTCCAAGCATGCCTCCGAAGAGGGACATTGACTTTAGTATTGATCTGATTCCTGGAGCGGAGCCTATCTCTAAAGCTCCTTATCGCATGACTACTCAGGAATTGGGTGAGCTACATCTTCAGCTAGAAGAACTTTTGGCCAAAGGGAGCATTCAACCTAGTGTATCACCATGGGGAGCTCCAGTGCTCTTTGTGAAGAAGAAAGACAATTCTTTGTGCCTTTGCATTGACTACAGACAGTTGAATAAGGTGACTATTAAGAATAGGTATCCTTTGCCTAGGATTGATGACTTATTTGATCAGATCAAGGGAGCTACAGTATTCTCCAAGATTGATCTTAAGTCAGGATACCACCAGCTTCGCATTAAGGAAGCATATATTCACAAGACCGCTTTTTGAACGCGCTATGGGCATTATAAGTTCACAGTGGTACCTTTTGGGTTGACTAATGCTCCATCGATTTTCATGAGTTTGATGAATAATTTTTTTTGATCATATCTTGATAGGTTTGTACTTGTGTTTGTTGATGACATATTGATATATTCTAAGACTCGGAAGGAGCATGAGGAACACCTGCGGTTGGTATTGCAATGTTTGAGAGACAATCAGCTTTATGCTAATGCAGCTAAGTGTGAATTCTTCAAATCAAAGATTCAGTATTTAGGGCATGTTATTTCAGGTGATGGTATTTCAGTGTATCCTGCAAAGATTCAAGCAATAATAGAATGGCCTACACCGACTAATGTGTCAAAAATTCATAGTTTCATGGGTTTGGCTAGTTATTATCACAGATTTGTCCAGAACTTCTCTAGGATAGCACATCCTATCACTTCTCTTCAAAGGAAAGGAAAGAAGTTCGTATGGACAAAAAAATGTGAGGAAGCTTTTAAGAAGACTCAAGGGACTTTTGACCAATGCACCGATTCTAGCTGTACCTGATCCAGAAGGTAATTTCATGGTATGTACAGATGCTTCTCTTGAAGGGATTGGGGTTGTGTTGATGTAGAATGGATGGGTGATTGCTTATGAATCACGCAAGCTTAAGGATCATGAGTTAAATTATCCTACACATGACCTTGAGTTAGCAGCAATAGTTCATGCTTTGACAAGATGGAGACATTTCTTGTTGGGGCACAGATTTGAGCTACACAAAAATCATCATAGTCTTCAGTACATTTTTACTCAGCCTAATTTGAATGCTCACTAGAGGCGATGGATGGAGTTTCTATGCGAGTATGATTTTGAGGTTAAGTACATTCAAGGTAAGGAGAATGTGGTGGCGGATGCTTTGAGTCTCAGGAGACATGTGATAACATCGATGACTCTTAGTGTGGATTTGAGGAGTCGTATTCTTCAGGCACTTCCTGTGGATTCATGGTATCAGGAAGTGTGCAGAGAGATTGATTCAGGAAGATCTTTTTAAGGTAAGTTTTCAAGTTTCATTCGAGAGTCAGATGTTCTTTTGAAACATTTGGGGAGAATTTATGTGCCATTTTCGGATGAGCTTCGCACCTTGATACTAGCAGAAGCCCATTGTACACCTTACTCAACACATCCAGGTGTCAAGAAGATGCATGCTGATTCTAGATGTTTGTTCTTTTGGTCTGGGATGAAGCGAGATATTGCTAATTTTGTGGCTAGGTGTTTTGAGTGTCAGAGAGTCAAGGCAGAACACCAGCACCCGGCTAGACTTTTGCAGCCTAATCTCATTCTATTTTGGAAGTGGGATATCATCTCATGAATTTTATAGTAGGATTACCTATGACAATTTGGCATCATGATGCTATCATGGTTACCGTTGATCGATTGACTAAGGTGGCACATTTCTCACCGATCAGGTCTTCCTACACAACAGCTTTTGTAGCTAATGTTTTCATGCGTGACATTGTGAGACTACATGGTATTCCTAGAAAGATTATTTCTGATAGGGATCCTGTATTCACATCTACATTCTGGACATCGTTGGAGCATGAGCTTGGAGTGCAGCTAAACTTTAGTTCAACATATCATCCAGAGACAGATGGTCAGATAGAGAGGGTGAACTAGGTTTTGGAGGATATGCTACAGATGTATGTGATGGATAGGCAGACATATTGGGAGGACTATCTCTACCTAGTGGAGTTTGCTTACAACAATGGGTATCATAGTTCTATTGGCATGGCACCTTTTTAGGCATTATATTGTCGTCCTTGTCGTACACCATTGAGTTGGGACAGTCTTGAGGATCGCATCCTATTGGGTCCTGAGATGCTTCGTGATATGGAGCAACAGGTAGTGCGTATCCGTGAGCACTTGACTACAACACAGGATAGGCAAAAGAAGTATGCCGATGCTCATAGGACTGATAAGTAGTTTGCTGTGGGAGATAAGGTTTTCTTGAGAGTGCGATCGCGAAAGAGTCCAATCCGGTACGAAAAGGGTTCTAAGCTAGCACCTCGCTTTGTGGAACCATTCGAGATTCTAGAGAGGATTGGCCCAGTTGCTTACCGCTTTGCTCTACTGCCCAGCCTAGCTCACATTCATGATGTTTTTCATGTTTCAATGCTTAGGCAGTATATTCCTGATATTGTGCATGTTCTTGATTGGAATGCGTTGCAGGTAGAGAACAAGCAGCTGGCTTTGGAGCCGGTTCATATTCTGGAGCAGTGGGGGTTGATCCTCAGGGGTCAAACCATTGAGCACGTAAGGGTCCAATGGGACCCTACTGATGATTCTTCAGCTACTTGGGAGGATGCAGCTAGATTGAGGGAGTTATATCCCTATTTGTTTGTAGGCTTCCAGGAGTAAGCCTAACCCAAGGGGAGGTGGATGTAGTGCCTACCCTCGTTCACATCTTTTCTAGACTTATTGTTGTTATTATTATTAGACTATGATCGACTAGTTTTATGTTGATGGATTAGTGGTATTGTTTTGACACTATCAGACATTATGTTATGGATTCAGTGGTTATATGATGAGATCATTTAGACTTTACATTTCATGTATGTATGATGATCATTATACTATTTTCAGTTATTATTGATGATTGGATGGATGGTTTATTATCTTATGTGTTTTATTATGGATACTTACCCCATACGTGCATGTGTATGGTGTGCGTGTTTTCTTATTGTATGGTTTTTCTGATGTGGTTAAGGAAGGGAGTCGTAGTCACCTGCTTAGTCAGGATCTACACGATGGACCACTTCCTGCCATTGTCTGTTTAACTTAGCATTATATATATTGTATGTACATGCATAGTTTTTCTGCAAGTTGTAGGTACCGAGTATCGACTTCCTTGAATTGCCAAGATGAGCGTACCCTATTATACTATCTCAATGATAAGAGAAGGGAGATAAATTCTCAAATCCAAATCCCAAACCCTTAAACCATTTGTCCTAGTGAGTTAGGACAAGTATCAGAGTTGAGTACCCACCGAATATGTTGGATGACATTATTCATGATTTTAAACCCTTTAGACTAATTTTGTACGATTTGTTCTATGATGGATTTTCATATTTTATCTTGGAGGTTTATGGTGAATTTTCTATTAATTAAGTCTTAATACATAGATTTAATTAATAAATTAATTATTTTGGAGAAAATTAATAAAATATCATGATCTTTGATATTTTGAGTATAATTAATTAAATGTGAATTATTGAGGAAAATGAATTAAATAAAAGAAAATTAGAAAATTAAAATTAATAATAATAATAAAATAATAATAAAGTAATAAATAAATAATAATAATAAAAGTTATAAGAATCAAAATGAAAGTTATAAATATTTAAATAGAAATTATATAAAAAGTAAATTGGAGTTATAAGCTTGTATGAGAATTAACACACTTCTCTATTTCTCATGTGTCAACAACACGGAGGTTAGTGCATCAATTAAGCACATGGTGTCTACAACCCTATGGCTCATCTTGAAGGTTGGAAAAGACCTATGCTTAGTTGGTGACACCTTCCAGCTATTTCTAGAAGCATTTTAGATGTTTCCTGAAAGCTCTTTATATTGAAGCATTCTTAGAAGCTTAGACACAGCGTTGGAGAGCAATTGGAGCATTGGAGGACTCAAGAACTCTAAAGAAGGGAGCTTGCTGTGCGGATTTTCTGAGGAAGAGCGATTTAGCATCAGAATCTGGATAGATTCTTGTGATTTTACTTATGCTATTTCCGCATCATGCATTCCTATCTTCTTCGTGTCTTCCATATGTCTTCTGAGGAATTTCATATTTCTATTGTATGCATTCTCAATTTGGGCAATTAAATTTATTTGAGAATTTTATATGCATGAATTTAAAAAGAACACGGGGCTAGGGTTGAAATTCATAGTCAAACCCATTAGATTAATTATTGAATTTTTTTTTGAGATCAATGGTTGATAGGAAAATTTTGAGAATTGAAATTTATATATATATACACATGTTTATATGCTGTGATGTTTTAAAATTTGTATGTATCTATATATATACACACACACACACACATATATATATACATATTCATACCCTCACATATATATATATATATACATATGTATTTATTTAATTTAAAATCGAATTCGCATATAGTAACCAGCGACTGAAATCGCTTACGCGATTCTAAAAAAAAAAACATATAATATGCTTTGAAAAGGGGGGGCGGATGTACTCTCACCCTTCCCCCATACTGCCACTATCATGTCATAATTTATTAGCACAGGGTACCTGCGCATCACAGGGTAACTGCGCATGGGGTTAAATCCGTTTTAGAGAAATTTGGGTGGGGCGGGTTTATCCCAACCCCGTACCCATTTACCTTTGTTTAAGGTAGCGGTCGGAGCCATATGTGCTACGACTATCCACCGACGCTTATGTATACGAGCCACACGGTTTTATAACCGACGGTGTCTGTTATTAAACAGTGGGATGTGATTAAAGTTTTTAAATCAAAATTTTGTGATTCGATTTCATATTTTGGTTTTTTAATAAAATGCGAAAATCATTATTATTTATATATTTACATATGTATGTATATGTATATATATATATGTATATATGTAAATACGTTATTAGTAAATTTGAATAATTATTATTTGATTAAGGATTTAAGGATTCATCTTTTATAATGATGAATTATAATATTATAATTTAACTATTAGAATTTAATTAATAGTTTTGAATTATAATATATATATAAAGTATATGAAATTTAATTAAAAGTTGGTGGGGAACGATTTCAACAGAATATTGTAAATTGGAAATTGGATTTTAGACTTATAAAGGAAAACTTTTATCCATCCAAAAACAATACATGGAAAAACGTACAAAATGTTTCTCTAATTCTTTCTCTAAACTTGGAAACGTAAACTGAGACTTTTGCATTGGAACTCAAATTTGAAAATCTAGCAAAAGCAAAACATGTGTTTACATTGTGTATTCTTTATGCTATTGTTTTGGGTTTTGGGTTGACTAGTGTTGACCAGTATAGAACGTTTACCAGAGGCTTGGGGGTTATGTGTTTGTGATGTCATAATGATGTTTTAATCTCGATCTTTATAAACCCAACCATGGTTATGTGATAGAATGCTCTATGTATTGAATGTGATTACTGATTGTTATAGTTGAGATTCTTATGTATGAGACACTTGACTTAACCACTATTTTGGTCATCGATCAATTATCCTTGATTATTTTCTAGTCGCCATGATGGGACTAAAATGTGGATTTAATCTTGATGATGTCATGTTGTGACATGTTTGACTCAACCATTTTTGGAGTCTTCGATCAGTATGATTGAGATATATATTTTTGGTTATTGAGAACCAATGAGTACTTTTGATTATCAGTGATACTTCAGTTGCCAATAGAGAGCTATTGTGTTCATGATTTTCTATGGATGTTTGCTCATGGAGATTTGATGCTTTTATGCATATTTGATGATTTTATTATGGATTATCTTTTGTAATTTTGAGATTTATGAGTCCATGAGCATTAGGGTAGGATATCTGCATGTATTGACGGAAAGTGGCTTGCAATGGGGGCCAGGGCCCTAAGAGGCTACCAGGGTAACTCACTGTAAGTTGGATTAATAAGTGATAACATTCACACCTAATACTAACTGAATGAACCTAAACAGATAAGTGTTTTGTTCTCGCCCATGCCTTGAGCGCTTGTACATGCTAGGATGGGAGTAGTGAGACGCTTTGTTGCGACTTTGCATTCCGTAGTATGCCTCATCTGTATAAGAGGATACTAGTGGCCGCATGAAATCAGTATGGACCCGTGGAGTTTAGCTAACTGCTAGGGTAACTTGTATGTGATAATTGCGATGACACTTTCCCGCTTGCATAGTAGGTTCCTACATGTCATTGTGTGCCTCTAAGATTAGATGTCAAATTTTGTGTTTGGAACCTTTGAGTTAGAATACTTTTAGGATTTTTGGACTTATGGAGATTTGTGCTATGTGATTTTGATTGCCTATTTGGGACTTGAGATTATCTCCTTAGCACGGTAGGAGTGGACCACTTAGGTACCACGCGGTCGGGTGGTAGTGTATTTTCCAATCTTATCATTTTGAGATTCATTGAGACATTGTGGCTGATGCGTCCTTCATGATGGTGGATATGTATCCTTTTTCATTGATGATTAGCATATGTTAGATGATGTTATTTTATGCTTTTATTTGCATATTAGATTTCTTCTACATATGATGTTGTATTTATTAGGAGTGACATTCCTACTATGTTAGTACCGATGATCTCTTTGGTCATTTGGGATGTTGTGCACAGAGGGATGGCTAGGATCCATGATGGTCTAATGATGCTATTGACGGTTGGAAGGAACCGTGCACTTAGTTTATTATGTTTGATCTTTATGACGGATGTATATGTTCTCTATGATGTTGTATCATGTGATTGTTTTTACTTGATGTATCATGGATTAAAATAGGATGATGTACCTTATTCTACATATGTATATTCTTTGTGCCTATCATACCCTGTGACATGTACAGTGGATGATTGTGCATTCTGGAATGTAATTTAGAAAGGACATTTGTATATTGGATGTATCATTATTATTTCATGTGGATGTTGTACTAGATGGATTCATGTATGTAATTCAACGTTAAGGGATCTTTAAAGAATGTAATCTATTATTTATGTTATGTTTACTTTCAGATGGACATTACTATTGCTTCCGTTATTATGCATAAGTTTAATGTGATATTTACTTTCATAAATTTTTTTTAAAAAAAAATTGCTTCTAAACTTAGTGAAATTCTAGGTTAATTCTTTGTATCCCTTGGCGGGGCATTACATTGCGTATATGTGAATATGAGAAAATGTGAGTATAAATTCCAACAAAAATTCGATGCAAATTCTCATTCAACCTTTCAAAATGAACAAATGAGGGTCTCTTAAATAGGCTTTCTCGGAATTCATCAATGGTTGAGATCGATTTCAATCAACGGTCCGGATTAAAGGTGAAGTTCAGTCATAAAGGAAGATTTCCAAATTAACGGGAGTTAACGGATTTAATTTGAGTAAAATAAGGAGTTAACCGATTCAATTTGAGTAAAAAAAAAGTTATATGATTTAACTCATTTTTGATCAATAGTGAACTGGAAATTTCCTTTTTTGAACTGAAGAGAGATTTTGTTGAGATATTTAATTTAATAAAATGAGATATGCTCTCATAATTACTTTTTCTATTTAATTAAATAATCTTTAATTAATTGGAGACACTTTTTTTATTTAATTAAATAACTTCATTTAATTAATTAGGAATGGCTTCTCATTTAATTAAATAACTTTGTTTAATTAATTAGAAGTAAGTACTCCATTTAACAAAATAATTTTGTTTAATTCTTTAAAAATTCTTTTTGAAACTAGTCAACTCAAGTCAACTGTGGTTAAATCTGGTCAAATTTTGGTCATACTTGATCTTTGCGTATGTGAATATGAGAAAATGTGAGTATTAATTCCAGCAACAATTTGATGCAAATTTTCATTCAACCTTTCAAAATGAAGAGATGAGGCCCTCTTAAATAGACTTTCCTAGAATTCATCAACGGTTGAGATCGATTTCAATCAACGGTTAGGATTAAAGGTGAAGTTCAGTCATCAAGGGAGATTTCCAAATTAAAGGGAGTTAACAGATTTAATTTGAGTAAAATAAGGAGTTAACCGATTCAATTTGAGTAGAAAAAGGAGTTAACTGATTTAACTCATTTTTGATCAATAGTGAACTGGAAATTTTCTTTTTTGAACTGAAGAGAGATTTTTTTGAGATATTTAATTTAATAAAATGAGGTATGCTCTCATAATTACTTTTTCTCATAGTAACACGGGGACGCGTCCCCCCCCTTTTTGCCCGACGTCTCGGAGACTTCAACGCACCGGAGACTTGGGGACTCCGTCTCCCCGTCCCCAGTAGTGCCACTAGATTCCACCACCTCCACCGAGGATGGGGGACATCCTACTATTCACTATTTGCAAATTCAACTATTTATGTTTAATGTTCGATGTTCCAATTCAATGCAATGTTTCAAGTATTCACTCTTTTACATCTTTACATCCTATATTGCAATACATATTTTCATAACTAACATTTTTAAATACCATATGCATAGATATATACACCCCTCTTGTCCCCTACCGCCGTCCCCCCACCGTCCCCCCGCCGTCCCCAAATTAAGGCCCCTCTGTCCCCCCGTCCCGAAAACTTGTCCCCCCGTTTCGCCGTCCCCCCGTCCCCCAGGGTGGTGTAACTATGCTTTTTCTATTTAATTAAGTAATCTTTAATTAATTGGAGACACGTTTCTTATTTAATTAATTAGGAATGGCTTCTCATTTAATTAAATAACTTTGTTTAATTAATTAAAAGTAAGTACTCCATTTAATTAAATAATTTCGTTTAATTATTTCAAAATTCTTTTCAAAACTAGTCAACTCAAGTCAACTGTGGTTAAATCTGGTCATCTTTTGGTCAAACTTGATCTTTGCATATGTGAATATGAGCAAATGTGAGTATGAATTCCAACAACAATTCGATGCAAATCCACATTCAACCTTTCAAAATGAAGAGATGAGGGTCTCTTAAATAGACTTTCCTGAAATTCATCAACAGTTGAGATCGATTTCAATCAACGGTAAGGATTAAAGGTGAAGTTCAGTCATAAAGGGAGATTTTCAAATTAAAGGGAGTTAGCAGATTTAATTTGAGTAAAATAAGGAGTTAACTGATTCAATTTGAGTAGAAAAAGGAGTTAACTGATTTAACTCATTTTTGATCAATAGTGAATTGGAAATTTCTCTTTTTGAACTGAAGAGAGATTTTGTTGAGATATTTAATTTAATAAAATGAGATATGCTTTCATAATTACTTTTTCTATTTAATTAAGTAATCTTTAATTAATTAGAGACACTTTTCTTATTTAATTAAATAACTTCATTTAATTAATTAGGAATGGCTTCTCATTTAATTAAATAACTTTGTTTACCTAATTAAAAGTAAGTACTCCATTTAATTAAATAATTTTGTGTAATTATTTCAAAATTCTTTTCAAAACTACTCAAGTCAACCATGGTTAAATTTGGTCAACTTTTGGTCAAACTTGATCTTTGCGTATGTGAATATGAGCAAATGTGAGTATGAATTCCAGCAACAATTCGATGCAAATTCTCATTCAACCTTTCAAAATGAAGAAATGAGGCTCTCTTAAATAGACTTTCTTAGAATTCATCAACGGTTGAGATCGATTTCAATCAACGGTCAGGATTAAAGGTGAAGTTCAGTCATAAGGAAGATTTCCAAATTAAAAGGAGTTAACAGATTTAATTTGAGTAAAATAAATAGTTAACTGATTCAATTTGAGTAAAAAAAGGACTTAACTGATTTAACTAATTTTTGATCAATAATGAACTGAAAATTTCTCTTTTTGAATTGAAGAGAGATTTTGTTGAGATATTTAATTTAATAAAATGAGATATGCCCTCATAATTACTTTTTCTATTTAATTAAGTAATCTTTAATTAATTAGAGATACTTTTCTTATTTAATTAAATAACTTCATTTAATTAATTAAGAATGGCTTCTCATTTAATTAAATAAATTTGTTTAATTAATTAGAAGTAAGTACTCCATTTAATTAAATAATTTTATTTAATTATTTCAATTTTTTTTTCAAATCAATTCAACTCAAGTCAATTATTGTTAAATCTGGTCAAATTTTTGTCAAACTTGATCTTTGCGTATGTGAATATGAGAAAATGTGAGTATGAATTCCAGCAACAATACGACGCAAATTCTCATTCAACCTTTGAAAATGAAGAGATGAGGGTCTCTTAAATAGACTTTACTAGAATTCATCAATGGTTGAGATCGATTTCAATCCACGGTCAGGATTAAAGGTGAAGTTCAGTCATAAAGCGAGATTTTCAAATTAAAGGGAGTTAACAGATTTAATTTGACGAAAATAAGGAGTTAACTGATTCAATTTGAGTAGAAAAAAGAGTTAACTCATTTAACTCATTTTTGATCAATAGTGAATTGAAAATTTCCCTTTTTGAACTGAAGAGAGATTTTTTTGAGATATTTAATTTAATAAAATGAAATATGCTCTCATAATTACTTTTTCTATTTAATTAAGTAATCTTTAATTAATTAAAGACACATTTTTCATATTTAATTAAATAATTTCATTTAATTAATTAGGAATGACTTCTCATTTAATTAAATAACTTTGTTTAATTAAATAGAAGTAAGTACTCCATTTAATTAAATAATTTTTTATAATTATTTCAAAAAAATTTTCGAAACTAGTCAACTCAAGTCAACCGTGGTTAAATCTGGTCAACTTTTGGTCAAACTTGATCTCTGCGTATGTGAATATGAGCAAATGTGAGTATGAATTCCAACAACAATTCAATGCAAATTCTTATTCTACATTTCAAAATGAAGAGATGAGGGTCTCTTAAATAGACTTTCCTGGAATTCATCAACAATTGAGATCGATTTCAATCAACGGTCAGGATTAAAGGTTAAGTTCAGTCATAAAGGGAGATTTTCAAATTAAAGGGAGTTAACAGATTTAATTTGAGTAAAATAAGGAGTTAATTGATTTAATTTGAATAGAAAAATGAGTTAACTGATTTAACTCCTTTTTTAGCAATAGTGAACTGAAAATTTCTTTTTTTGAACTGAAGAGATATTTTGTAGAGATATTTAATTTAATAAAATGAGATATGCTCTCATAATTACTTTTTTTATTTAATTAAATAATCTTTAATTAATTAGAGACACTTTTCTTATTTAATTAAATAACTTCATTTAATTAATTATGAATGGCTTCTCATTTAATTAAATAACTTTGTTTAATTAATTAGAAGTAAGTACTCCATTTAATTAAATAATTTCGTTTAATTATTTCAAAATTCGTTTCGGAACTAGTCTATTGTTGTTAAATCTGGTTGACTTTTGATCAAACTTGATCTCTGTGTATCTGAATATGAGCAAATGTGAGTATGAATTTCAGCAACAATTTAATGCAAATTCTCATTCTACCTTTTTAAATGAAGAGATGAGGGTCTCTTAAAAAGACTTTCCTGGAATTCATTAAAGGTTGAGATCGATTTAAATCAACGGTCAGGATTAAAGGTGAAGTTCAGTCATAAAAGGAGATTTCTAAATTAAAAGGAGTTAATAGATTTAATTTGAGTAAAATAAGGAGTTAACTGATTCAATTTGAGTAGGAAAAGGAGTTAACATATTTAACTCATTTTTGATCAATAGTGAATTGGAAATTTCCTTTTGTGAACTGAAGAGAAATTTTGTTGAGATATTTAATTTAATAAAATGAGATATGCTCTCATTATTACTTTTTCAATTTAATTAAATAATCTTTAATTAATTGGAGACAATTTTCTTATTTAATTAAATAACTGCATTTAATTAGTTAGGAATGGCTTCTCATTGAATTAAATAACTTTGTTTAATTAATTAGAAATAAGTACTCCATTTAATTAAATAATTTCGTTTAATTATTTAAAAATTCTTTTTGAAACTAGTCAACTCAAGTCAATCATGGTTAAATTTGGTCAACTTTTGGTCAAACTTGATCTCTGCGTATGTGAATATAAGCAAATGTGAGTATGAATTCCTGCAACAATTCGATGCAAATTCTCAATCAACCTTTCAAAATGAAGAGACGAGGGTCTCTTAAATAGACTTTCCTAGAATTTATCAATGGTTGACATCGATTTCAATCAACGGTCAAGATTAAAGGTGAAGTTTAGTCATAAAGGGAGATTTTCAAATTAAAGGGAGTTAACAGATTTAATTTGAGTAACATAAGGAGTTAACTGATTCAATTTGAGTAAAAAATGGTGTTAACTGATTTAACTCATTTTTGATCAATAGTGAACTGGAAATTTCCTTTCTTGAACTGAAGAGAGATTTTGTTGAGATATTTAATTTAATAAAATGAGATATCCTCTCATAATTACTTTTTCTATTTAATCAAATAAGCTTTAATTAATTAGAGACACTTTTCTTATTTAATTAAATAATATCATTTAATTAATTGAGAATGGTTTCTCATTTAATTAAATAACTTTGTTTAATTAATTAAAAGTAATTACTCCATTTAAATAAATAATTTTGTTTAATTATTTCAAAATTCTTTTCAAAAATAGTCAACTCAAGTCAACCGTGGTTAAATCAGGTCAACTTTTGGTCAAACTTGATCTTTGTGTATGTGAATATGAGCAAATCTGAGTATGAATTCTAGCAACAATTCGATTCAAATTCTCATTCAACCTTTCAAAATGAAGAGATGAGGGTCTCTTAAATAGACTTTCTTGAAATTCATCAACAGTTGAGATCGATTTCAATCAACGGTCAGGATTAGAGGTGAAGTTCAGTCATAAAGGGAGATTTTCAAATTAAAGGGAGTTAACAGATTTAATTTTAATAAAATAAAGAGTTAACTGATTCAATTTGAGTAGAAAAAGGAGTTAATTGATTTAACCCATTTTTGATCAATAGTGAATTGAAAATTTTTCTTTTTGAACTGAAGAGAGATTTTGTTGAGATATTTAATTTAATAAAATGAGATATGCTCTCATAATTAGTTTTTCTATTTAATTAAATAAACTTTAATTAATTAGAGACAGTTCTCTTATTTAATTAAATAACTTCATTTAATTAAATAGGAATGGCTTCTCATTTAATTAAATAACTTTTTTTAATTAATTAGAAGTAAGTACTCCATTTAACTAAATAATTTTGTTTAATTATTTCAAAATTCTTTTCGAAACTAGTCAATTGTGGTTAAATCTAGTCAACTGTTGGTCAAACTTGATCTCTATGTATCTGAATATGAGCAAATGTGAGTATGAATTTCAGCAACAATTCGATACAAATTCTCATTCTACCTTTTAAAATGAAGAGATGAGGGTCTCTTAAAAAGACTTTCCTCAAATTCATCAACGGTTGAGATCGATTTCAATCAATGGTCAGGATTAAAGGTGAAGTTCAGTCATAAAGGGAGATTTCCAAATTAAAGGGAGTTAACAGATTTAATTTGAGTAAAATAAGGAGTTAACTGATTCAATTTGAGTAGAAAAAGGAGTTAACTGATTTAACTCATTTTTGATCAATAGTGAACTGGAAATTTACCTTTTTGAACTGAATAGAGATTTTGTTGAGATATTTAATTTAATAATATGAGATATGCTCTCATAATTACTTTTTCTATTTAATTAAATAATCTTTAATTAATTAGAGACACTTTTCTTATTTAATTTACTAACTTCATTTAATTAATTAGGCATGACTTCTCATTTAATAAAATAACTTTGTTTAATTAATTAGAAGTAAGTACTCCATTTAATTAAATAATTTCGTTTAATTATTTCTAAATTCTTTTCGAAACTAGTCAACTCAAGTCAATCGTGGTTAAATCTGGTCAATTTTTGGTCAAACTTGATCTTTGCGTATGTGAATATGAGCAAATGTGAGTATGAATTGCAATAACAATTCGATGTAAATTCTCATTTAACCTTTCAAAATGAAGAGATGAGGGTCTCTTAAATAGACTTTCCTGGAATTCATCAACGATTGAGATCGATTTCAATCAACGGTCAGGATTAAAGGTGAAGTTCAGTCATAAAGGGAGATTTTCAAATTAAAACGAGTTAACAGATTTAATTTGAGTAAAATAAGGAGTTAACTAATTCAATTTGAGTAGAAAAAAGAGTTAACTGATTTAACTCATTCTTGATCAATAGTGAACTGGAAATTTCCCTTTTTGAACTGAAGAGATATTTTGTTGAGATATTTAATTTAATAAAATGAGATATGCTCTCATAATTACTTTTTCTATTTAATTAAATAATCTTTAATTAATTAGAGGCACTGTTCTTATTTAATTAAATAACTTCATTTAATTAATTAGGAATGGCTTGTCATTTAATTAAATAATTTTGTTTAGTTAATTAGAAGTAAGTACTCCATTTAATTAAATAATTTCGTTTAATTATTTCAAATTTTTTTTCGAAACTAGTCAACTCAAGTCAACCGTGTTTAAATCTGGTAAACTTCTGGTCAAATTTGATCTCTGCGTATGTGAATATGAGCAAATATGAGTATTAAAATTTTCAGCAACAGTTCGGTAAAAATTCTCATTCAACCTTTCAAAATGAAGAGATGAGGGTCTCTTAAATAGACTTTCCTGGAATTCATCAACGGTTAAGGTCGATTTCAAACAACGGTTAGGATTAAAGGTGAAGTTCAGTCATAAAGGGAGATTTTCAAATTAAAGGGAGTTAACAGATTTAATTTGAGTACAATAAGGAGTTAACTGATTCAATTTGAGTAGAAAAAGGAGTTAACTGATTTAACTCATTTTTTATCAACAGTGAACTGGAAATTTCCCTTTTTGAATTGAAGAGAGATTTTGTTGAGATATTTAATTTAATAAAATGAGATATGCTCTTATAATTACTTTTTCTATTTATTTAAATAATCTTTAATTAATTAGAGACACTTTTCTTATTTAATTAAATAACTTCATTTAATTAATTAGGAATGGCTTCTCATTTAATTAAATAACTTTGTTTAATTAATTAGAAGTAAGTACTTCATTTAATTAAAATTTTTTATTTAATTATTTCAAAATTCTTTTTAAAACTAATCAACTCAAGTCAACTGTTGTTAAATCTGGTCAACTTTTGGTCAAACTTGATCTCTGTGTATGTGAATATGAGCAAATGTGAGTATGAATTTTAGCAATAATTCGACGCAAATACTCATTCAACCTTTCAAAATGAAGAGATGAGGGTCTTTTAAATAGACTTTCTTGGAATTCATCAACGGTTGAGATCGATTTCAATCAACGGTCAGGATTAAAGGTGAAGTTAGGTTATAAACGGAGATTTCTAAATTAAAGGGAGTTAACAGATTTAATTTGAGTAAAATAAGGAGTTAACTAATTCAATTTGCGTAGAAAAAGGAGTTAACTGATTTAACTCATTTTTGATCAATAGTGAACTGAAAATTTCCTTTTTTGAACTGAAGAGAGATTTTGTTGAGATATTTAATTTAATAAAATGAAATATGCTCTCATAATTACTTTTTCTATTTAATTGAATAATCTTTAATTAATTAGAGACACTTTTCTTATTTAATTAAATAACTTCATTTAATTAATTATGAATGGCTTCTCATTTAATTAAATAACTTTGTTTAATTAATTAGAAGTAAGTACTCCATTTAATTAAATAATTTCGTTGAATTATTTCAAAATTCTTTTCGAAACTAGTCAACTCAAGTCAACCATGGTTAAATCTGGTCAACTTTTGGCCAAACTTGATATTTGCGTATGTGAATATAAGCAAATGTGAGTATGAATTCCAAAAATATTTTGACGCAAATTCTTATTCAACCTTTCAAAATGAAGAGATGAGGGTCTCTTAAATAGACTTTCTTTGAATTTATCAATGGTTGAGATCGATCTTAATCAATGGTCAGGATTAAAGGTGAAGTTCAGTCATAAAAAGAGATTTCCAAATTAAAGGGAGTTAACAGATTTAATTTGAGTAAAATAAGGAGTTAACTGATTTAATTTGAGTAAAAAAAAGAGTTAACTGATTTAACTCATTTTTTATCAATAGTGAACTGAAAATTTCCTTTTTTGAACTGAAAAGAGATTTTGTTGAGATATTTAATTTAATAAAATGATATATGCTCTCATAATTACTTTTTCTATTTAATTTAAATTTTTTTAATTAATTAGAGACACTTTTCTTATTTAAATGAATAACTTCATTTAATTAATTTGGAATGGCTTCTCATTTAATAAAATAACTTTGTTTAATTAATTAGAAGTAAGTACTCCATTTAATTAAATAATTTCGTTTAATTATTTCAAAATTCTTTTCGAAACTAGTCAGCTTAAGTCAACCGTGGTTAAATTTGGTCAACTTTTGGTCAAACTTGATCTCTGCGTATGTGAAAATGAGCAAATGTGACTAAGAATAAAAGGGAGATTTCCAAATTAAAGGGAGTTAACAGATTTAATTTGAATAAAATAAGGAGTTAACTGATTCAATTTGAGTAGAAAATAGAGTTAACTGATTTAACTCATTTTTGATCAATAGTGAATTGGAAATTTTCCTTTTTGAACTAAAGAGAGAGTTTGTTGAGATATTTAATTTAATAAAATGAGATATGCTCTCGTAATTACTTTTTCTATTTAATTAAATAATCTTTAATTAAATGATTTCGTTTAATTATTTTAAACTTCTTTTTGAAACTGGTCAATTCAAGTCAACCTTGGTTAAATTTGGTCAGCTTTTGGTCAAACTTGATCTCTGCGTATGTGAATATGAGCGAATGTGAATATGAATTCCAGCAACTCAAAATGAAAACATGAGAGTCTCTTAAATAGACTTTACTAGAATTCATCAACGGTTGAGTTCGATTTCAATCAGCGTTCAGGATTAAAGGTGAAGTTCAGTCATAAAGGGAGATTTCCAAATTAAAGAGAGTTAACAGATTTAATTTTAGTAAAATAAAGAGTTAACTGATTCAATTTGAGTAGAAAAAGGAGTTAACTGATTTAACTCATTTTTGATCAATATTGAACTGAAAATTTCCCTTTTTGAATTGAAGAGACAGTTTGTTGAGATATTTAATTTAATAAAATGAGATATGCTCTCAAAATTACTTTTTCTATTTAATTAAACAATCTTTAATTAATTAGAGGCACTTTTCTTATTTAATTAAATAACTTAATTTAATTAATTAGGAATGACTTCTCATTTAATTAAATAACTTTGTTTAATTAATTAGAAGTAAGTACTCTATTTAATTAAAAAATTTTGTTTAATTATTTCAAATAAAATTTCGAAACTAGTCAACTCAAGTCAACTGTGGTTAAATTTGGTCAACTTTTGGTTAAACGTGATCTTGGCGTATGTGAATATGAGCAAATGTGAGTATGAATTCCAGAAACAATTCAATGCAAATTCTCATTCAACCTTTCAAAATGAAGAGATGAGGGTCTCTTATATAGTCTTTCCTGGAATTCATCAATGGTTGAGATTGATTTCAATCAACGGTCAGGATTAAAGGTGAAGTTTAGTCATAAAGGTAGATTTCCAAATTAAAGGGAGTTAACAAATTTAATTTGAGTAAAATAAGGTGTTAACTGATTCAATTTGACTAGAAAAAGGAGTTAACTGATTTAACTCGTTTTTTATAAACAGTGAACTGAAAATTTCCCGTTTTGAATTGAAGAGAGATTTTGTTGAGATATTTAATTTTATAAAATGACATATGCTCTCATAATTACTTTTTCTATTTAATTAAATAATCTTTAATTAATTGGACACTTTTCTTATTTAATTAAATAACTTCATTTAATTAATCAGGAATGATTTCTCATTTAATTAAATAATTTTTGTTTCATTAATTAGAAGTAAGTAATCTATTTAATTAAATAATTTCGTTTAATTATTTCAAAATTCTTTTCGAAACTAGTCAACTCAAGTCAACTGTGGTTAAATCTGGTCAACTTTTGGTCAAACTTGATCTTTGCGTATGTGAATATGAGCAAATGTGAGTATGAATTCCAGCAACAATTCGATGCAAATTCTTATTCAACCTTTCAAAATGAAAAGATGAGGCTCTCTTAAATAGACTTTCGTGGAATTCATCAATGGTTGAGATCGATTTCAATCAACGATCAGTATTAAAGGTGAAGTTCAGTCATAAAGGGAGATTTCCAAATTAAAAGGAGTTAACAGATTTAATTTGAGTAAAATAAGGAGTTAACTGATTCAATTTGATTAGAAAAAGGAGTTAACTGATTTAACTCATTTTTTTATCAATAATGAACTGAAAATTTCCCTTTTTGAACTTAAGAGAGATTTTGTTGAGATATTTAATTTAATAAAATGAGATATGCTCTCATAATTACTTTTTCTATTTCATTAAATAATCTTTAATTAATTAGAGACACTTTTCTTATTTAATTAAATAACTTCATTTAATTAATTAGGAATGACTTCTAATTTAATTAAATAACTTTATTTAATTAATTAGAAGTAAGTACTCCATCTGATTAAATAGTTTCATTTAATTATCTCAAAAAAAATTTCGAAACTTGTCAGCTCAATTCAACCATGGTTAAATCTGGTCAAGTTTTGGTCAAACTTAATCTTTGCGTATGTGAATATGAGAAAATGTGACTTTGAAGTTCAGCAACAATTTGATGCAAATTCTCATTCAACATTTCAAAATGAAGAGATTAGGGTTTCTTAAATATACTTTCCTAGAATTTGTCAATGGTTGAGATCGATTTCAATCAATGGTTAGGATTAAAGGTGAAGTTCATTCATGAAGGGAGATTTTCAAATTAAAGGGAGTTAACAGATTTAATTTGAGTAAAATAAGGAGTTAACTGATTCAATTTGAGTAGAAAAAGGAGTTAGCTGATTTAACTCATTTTTTATCAATAGTGAACTCTAAATTTACCTTTTTGAACTGAAGAGAGATTTTTTTGAGATATTTAATTTAAGAAAATGAGATATGCTCTCATAATTACTTTTTTTATTTAATTAAGTAATCTTTAATTAATTAGAGACAATTTTCTTATTTAATTAAATAACTTCATTTAATTAATTAGGAATGGCTTCTCATTTAATTAAATAACTTTGTTTAATTAATTAGAAGTAAGTAGTCCATTTAATTAAATAATTTTGATTAATTATTTTAAATTTTTTTTCAAAATTAGTCAACTCAAGTCAACCGTGGTTAAATCTGGTCAAGTTTTGGTCAAACTTGATCTTTGCGTATGTGAATATGAGCAAATGTGAGTATGAATTCCAGCAACAATTTGATGCAAATTTTCATTCAACCTTTCAAAATGAAGAGATGAGGGTCTCTTAAATAGATTGTCTTAGAATTCATCAACGATTGAGATCGATTTCAATCAACGGTCAGGATTAAAGGTGAAGTTCAGTCATAAAGGGAGATTTACAAATTAAAGGGAGTTAACAGATTTAATTTGAGTAAAATAAAGAGTTAACTGATTCAATTTGAGTAGAAAAGGGAGTTAACTGATTTAACTCATTTTTGATCAATAGTGAACTGAAAATTTCCCTTTTTGAACTGAAGAGAGATTTTGTTGAGATATTTAATTTAATAAAATGAGATATGCTCTCATAATTAGATTTTTTATTTAATTAAATAATCTTTAATTAATTAGAGACACTTTTCTTATTTGATTAAATAACTTCATTTAATTAATTAGGAATGGCTACTCATTGAATTAAATAAATTTGTTTAATTAATTAGAAGTAAGTACTCCATTTAATTAAATAATTTTGTTTAATTATTTCAAAAAAAATTTGAAACTAGTCAACTCAAGTCAACCGTGGTTAAATCTGGTCAACTTTTGGTCAAACTTGATATTTGCGTATGTGAATATGAGCAAATGTGAGTATGAATTCTAGCAACAATTCAATGCAAATTCTCATTCAACCTTTCAAAATGAAGAGATGATGGTCTCTTAAATAGACTTTCCTGAAATTCGTCAACGGTTGAGATCGATTTCAATCAACGGTTAGGATTAAAGGTGAAGTTCAGTCATAAAGGGAGATTTCCAAATTAAAGGGAGTTAACAGATTTAATTTGAGTAAAATGAAGAGTTAACTGATTCAATTTGAGTAGAAAAAGGAATTAACTAATTTAACTCATTTTTGATCAATAGTAAACTGAAAATTTCCCTTTTTGAACTGAAGAGTGATTTTTTTGAGATATTTAATTTAATAAAATGAGATATGATCTCATAATTACTTTTTCTATTAAATTAAATAATTTTTAATTAATTAGAGACACTTTTCTCATTTAATTAAATAACTTCATTTAATTAATTAGGAATGGCTTCTCATTCAATTAAATAACTTTGTTTAATTAATTGAAAGTAAGTACTACATTTAATTAAATAATTTTATTTAATTATTTTAAAATTCTTTTCGAAACTAGTCAACTCAAGTCAACCGTGGTTAAATTTGTTCAACTTTTGGTCCAACTTGATCTTTGCATATGTGAATATGAGCAAATGTGAGTATGAATTCCAGCAACAATTCGATGCAAATTCTCATTCAACCTTTCAAAATGAAGAGATGAGGGTCTCTTAAATAGACTTTTTTTGAATTCATTGACAATTGACATCGATTTCAATCGACGGTCATGATTAAAGGTGAAGTTCAGTCATAAAGGAAGATTTGCAAATTAAAGGGAGTTAACAGATTTAATTTGAGTAAAATGAGGAGTTAACTGATTCCATTTGAGTAGAAAAAGGAGTTAGCTGATTTAACTCATTTTTGATCAATAGTGAACTTAAAATTTCCCTTTTTGAACTGAAGAGAGATTTTGTTGATATATTTAATTTAATAAAATAAGATATGCTCTCATAATTACTTTTTTTATTTAATTAAATAATGTTTAATTAATTAGAGACACTTTTCTTATTTAATTAAATTACTTCATTTAATTAATTAGGAATGGCTTCTCATTTAATTAAATCACTTTTTTTAATTAATTAGAAGTAAGTGCTACATTTAATTAAATAATTTCGTTTAATTATTTAAATTTTTTTTTTGAAACTAGTTAACTCAAGTCAATCATGGTTAAATCTGGTCAACTTTCGGTCAAACTTGATCTTTGCGTATCTGAATATGAGCAAATGTGAGTATGAATTCCAGCAACAATTTGATGTAAATTTTCATTCAACCTTTCAAAATGAAGAGATGAGGGTCTCTTAAATAGACTTTCCTGAAATTCATCAACGGTTGAGATCGAGTTCAATCAATAGTCAGGATTAAAGGTGAAGTTCAGTCATAAAGGGAGATTTCCAAATTAAAGGGAGTTAACAAATTTAATTTGAGTAAAATGAGGAGTTGACTAATTCAATTTGAGTAGAAAAAAGTGTTAACTGATTTAACTCATTTTTGATCAATAGTGAATTGAAAATTTGATTTTTTGAACTGAAGAGAGATTTTGTTGATATATTTAATTTAATAAAATTAGATATGCTCTCATAATTAGTTTTTCTATTTAATTAAGTAATCTTTAATCAATTAGAGGCACTTTTCTTATTTAATTAAATAACTTCATTTAATTAATTAAGAATGGCTTCTCATTTAATTAAATAAATTTGTTTTATTAATTAGAAGTGAGTACTACATTTAATTAAATAATTTGGTTTAATTATCTAAAAATTCTTTTCTAAACTGGTCAGCTCAAGTCAACTGTGGTTAAATCTGGTCAACTTTTGGTCAAACTTGATCTCTGCATATGTGAATATGAGAAAATGTAAGTATGAATTCCAGCAAGAATTTGATGCAAATTCTCATTCAACCTTTCAAAATGAAGAGATGAGGGTCTCTTAAATAGACTCTCTTAGAATTCATCAACGATTGAGATCGATTTCAATCAACGGTCAGTATTAAAGGTGAAGTTCAGTCATAAAGAGAGATTTCCAAATTAAAGGGAGTTAACAGATTTAATTTGAGTAAAATAAGGAGTTAACTTATTCAATTTGAGTAGAAAAAAGAGTTAACTGATTTAACTCATTTTTGATCAAAAGTGAACTGAAAATTTCCTTTTTTGAACTGAAGAGAGATTTTGTTGAGATATTTAATTTAATAAAATGAGATATGCTCTCATAATTAATTTTTTTATTTAATTAAATAATCTTTAATTAATTAGAGGTACTTTTTTTATTTAATTAAATAACTTTATTTAATTAATTATGAATGGCTTCTCATTTAATTAAATAACTTTGTTTAATTAATTAGTAGTAAGTACTTCATTTAATTAAATAATTTCGTTTAATTATTTCAAAATTCTTTTCGAAACCAGTCAACTCAAGTCAACCGTGGTTAAATCTGGTCAACTTTTGTTCGAACTTGATCTTTGCGTATGTGAATATGAGCAAATGTGAGTATGAATTCCAGTAACAATTCGATGCAAATTCTCATTCAACCTTTCAAAATTAAGAGATGAGGATCTCTTAAATAGACTTTCCTAGAATTCATTGAGATCGATTTCAATCTACGGTCAGGATTAAAGGTGAAGTTTAGTCATCAAGGGAGATTTCCAAATTAAAGGGAGTTAACAGATTTAATTTGAGTAAAATAAGGAGTTAACTGATTCAATTTGAGTAGAAAAATGAGTTAACTGATTTAACTCATTTTTGAGCAATAGTGAACTGGAAATTTCAATTTTTGAAGTAAAGAGAGATTTTGTTGAGATATTTAATTTAATAAAATGAGATATGCTCTCATAATTACTTTTTCTATTTAATTAAATAATCTTTAATTAATTAGACACACTTTTCTTATTTAATTAAATAACTTCATTTAATTAATTAGGAATGGCTTCTCATTTAATGAAATAACTTTGTTTAATTAATTAGAAGTAAGTTCTCCATTTAATTAAATAATTTCATTTAATTATTTCAAAATTCTTTTCGAAACTACTCAAGTCAAGTCAACCGTGGTTAAATCTGGTCAACTTTTGGTCAAACATGATCTTTGCATATGTGAATATGAGCAAATGTGAGTATGAATTCAAGCAACAATTCGATGCAAATTCTCATTCAACCTTTCAAAATGAAGAGATGAGGGTCTCTTAAATAGACTTTCCCGGAATTCATCAATGGTTGAGATCGATTTTAATCAGCGGTCAGGATTAAAGGTGAAGTTTAGTCATAAAGAGAGATTTCCAAATTAAAGAGAGTTAACA
Organism: Cupressus sempervirens; assembly: GCA_028749045.1. NCBI lineage: Eukaryota > Viridiplantae > Streptophyta > Pinopsida > Cupressales > Cupressaceae > Cupressus > Cupressus sempervirens. The sequence goes on from CM053787.1 coordinate 102,367,721, forward strand.
GATTTAATTTGAGTAAAATAAGGAGTTAACTGATTGAATTTGAGTAGAAAAAGGAGTTAACTGATTTAACTCATTTTTTATCAATGCTGATCTGGAAATATTCTTTTTGAACTGAAGAGAGATTTTGTTGAGATATTTAATTTAATAAAATGAGATATGCTCTCATAATTACTTTTTCTATTTAATTAAATAATCTTTAATTAATTAGAGACACTTTTCTTATTTAATTAAATAACTTCATTTAATTAATTAGGATTGGCTTCTCATTTAATTAAACAACTTTGTTTAATTAATTAGAAGTAAGTACTCCATTTAATTAAATAATTTCGTTTAATTATCTAAAAATATTTTTTGAAACTAGTCAACTCAAGTCAATCGTGGTTAAATCTGGTCAACTTTTGGTCAAATTTGATCTTTGCGTATGTGAATATGAGAAAATGTGAGTATGAATTTCAGCAACAATTTGATGCAAATTGTCATTCAACCTTTCAAAATGAAGAGATGAGGGTCTCTTAAATAGGCTTTCTTTGAATTCATCAATGGTTGAGATCGATTTCAATCAGTAGTAAAGATTAAAGTTGAAGTTCAGTTGTAACGACCCGCCAAGGGATCCATAGAATTAACCTAGAGTTTCACTGAGTTTGGTAACTTTTTTTTTTTTTTACATAAAAGTAAACTCCATACATAACTTATTCACAATAACGGAAGGAATAGCAATGTCCATCTGAAAAGTAAACATAACATACATAACAGATTAAATTCTTTAAGATCCCTTAACGTTGAATTACATACATAAATCCATCTAGTACAACATCCACACGAAATAATAATGATAAGTCCAATGTTTAAACATTACATTTCTGAATGCTCAATCATCCTCTATACATGTCACAGGGTATGACAAGCTCAAAGAATATACATATGTAGAAAGAGGTACATCATCCCATTCCAATCAATGATACATCAAAGTAGAGATAATCACATGATACATCATCATAGAAGACATATACATCCATCATAAATATCAAACAAAATAAACTAAGTGCACGGTTCCTCCCAACCGTTAATAGCATCATTAGACCATCGTGTGCCCTAGCCATCCCTCCATGCGTAACATCCCAAATCACCGAAGAGATCATCAGTATTAACATAGTAGGAATGTCACTCCTAACATATACAACATCATATGTAGAAAGTAATCTAACATGAAAATATAAGCATAAGATATCTAACATCATCTAACATATGCTAATAATCAATGAAAGGATACATATCCACCATCACGAAGGAAGCATCATCCACGATGTCTCAATGAATCTCAAATGATAAGAGTGGAAAATACACTACCACCCGACCGCATGGTACCTAAGTGGTCCACTCCCACTGTGCTGAGGAGATAGTCTCAAGTCCCAAACAGGCTATCCATAACACATAGCACAAATCTCTATATTCCAAGAATCCTAAAAGTATACTAACTCAAAGGTTCCAATCACGAAAATGACATCTACTTCCCAGAGGCACACAATGACATGTAGGAACCTACTATGCAAGTGGGAAAGTGTCATCGCATTTATCACGTACAAGTTACCCTGGTAGTTAGCTAAACTCCACGGGTCCATACCGATGTCATGCGGCCACTAGTATCCTCTCATACTGACAAGGCATACTATGGAATGCAAGGTCACAACCATGCGTTCTCACTACTCCCATCCTACCCTATACAAGCACTCAAGGCATGGGCGAGAACCAAAAATCTTATCTTTTTAGGTTCATTTAGTTATTTGAAATCGCACGGCGATTAAAGTGCCGCATTGCAGGTACACTACGGATCATAGGTATACTGCGATCGCAGGTACCCTACGATCATGCAGGCCTGCGGTGGGTGGGGTACGAAGTACCCGCCTGCCCAACGTTTTATATTTATATTTTAACAATCGCTTACGTGATTTCCATACAGACTTTGCGATTTGGTTTTAAAGTTTCTTAAACGTTTTCGCCCACGGTATGTAATTGGTTTTTTTTTTAACAAATATATATATTATATATACAGAATTAAAAATATCACAATATATGAACATATATACATATATATATATATATAATTGCATATATATATATATATGTATGTATGTATGTATGTATGTATGTATGTATAAGCAAATTGACAATTTATGATTTCAATTTCAATTTTTTTTAGAATTCCTCCATAGATCTTTGATCTCCAAAATTTCCAATAATTAACCTAATGGGTTTGGCTATGAATCTCAACCCTAGCCCCGTTTTCTCTTTTTTTTAAATCCATGCATATAAAATTTCCAAATTTAATTGCCCAAATTGAAAATGCATACAATAAAAATATGCAATTCTTCAGAAGACATATGGAAGACACGAAGAAGACAGGAATCCATGATGTGGAAATAGCATAAGAAAAATCACATGAATCTACCCAGATTCTGATGCTCATTCGCTCTTCCTCAAAAAAACCCGCAGAGCAAGCTCCCTTCTTCAGAGTTCTTGAGTCCTCCAATGCTCCAATTGCTCTCCACCCTCTCCCTAAGCTTCTATGAATGCCTGAATATAAAGAGCTCTCAAGGAACTCTTGGAATGCTTCTTGAAACCGTTGAAAGGTGTCACCAACTAAGCATGGGTCTTTTCCAACCTTTTTTTTGATGAGTCATAGAGTTGTAGACACCATGTGCTTAATTGATGCACTAACCCCTGTGTTGTTGACACATGTTAATTCCCATGCAAGCTTATAACTCCCATTTACTTTTTAAATAATTTCTATTTAAATTTTATAACTTTCATTTTAATTTTTATAACTTTTATTATTATTATTTTATTTTTTACTTTATTATTATTTTACAATTATTATTAATTTTAATTTCTAGTTTTCTTTTATTTAATTCCTTTTCTCCAATAATTCACATTTAATTAATTACAATCAAAATATCAAAGATCATGATATTTTATTAATTTTCTCAAATAAATAATTTATTAATTAAATCTATTTGTTAAGATTTAATGAATGGAAAATTCACCATAGACCTCCAAGATAAAATATGAAAACCCATCATAGAAAAAATCATACAAAATAAATCTAAAGGGTTAAAAATCACGAAATATGTCATTTGACACATTCGATGGGTATTCAACTTTGATACTTGTCCTAACTCACTAGGAAAAATGGTTTTTAGGTTTGGGATTTGGACTTGAGAATTTATCTCCCTTCTCTTATCATTGAGATAGTATAATAGGGTACGCTCATCCTGGCAATTCAGGGAAGTCGATAACCGGTACCTGCAACCTGTAGAAAAACCCATGTATGTACATACAATATATAATGCTAAGCTAAACAGACAATGGCAGGAAGTGGTGCATCGTGTAGATCTCGACTAAGCAAGTGACTACGACTCCCTTCCTTAACCACATCAGTAACGCCATACAATAAGAAAACATGCACACCATACACATGAGAGTATGGGGTAAGTATCCATAATAAAACACATAAGATAATAAACCATCTAACTAATCATCAGTAATAACTGAAAATGATGTAATGATCATCATACATACATGAAATGTAGAGTCTAAATGATCTCATCATATATCAATTGAATCCCTATCATAATCTCTAATAGTGTTAAAACAACCACTAATCCATCAACATAATACTAGTCCATCAAAGTATGATAATAATAGCAACAATAAGTCTAGAAAAGATGTGAATGAGGGTAGGCACTACATCCACCCCCCATTGAATTAGTCTTACTCTTGGAAGCCTACAAACAAATGGGGATATAACTCCCTCAATCTAGCTGCATGCTCCCAAGTAGATGAAGAATCATCAGTAGGGTCCCATTGGACCCTTACCTGCTCGATGGTTCGACCCCTGAGGGTCAATTCCTGCTGCTCCAGAATATGAACTGGCTCCAAAGCCAGCTGCCCATCCTCTACCTGCAATGCATTCCAATCAAGAACATGCACAATATTAGGAATATACTGCCTAAGCACTGAAACATGGAAAACATCATGAATGCGAGCTAGGCTGGGTGGTAGAGCAAGACGGTAAGCAACCGGGCCAATCCTCTCCAAAATCTCGAATGGTCCCACAAAGCGAGGTGCTAGCTTAGAACCCTTTCCGTGCTAGATCAGACTCTTTCACGGTCATACTCTCAAGAAAATCTTATTACCCACAGAAAACTGCTTATCAATCCTATGAGCATCGACATACTTCTTCTGCCTATCTTGTGCCGTAGTCAAATGCTCGCGGATACGCACTACCTGATGCTCCATATCACGAAGCATCTCAGGACCCAATAGAATGCGATCCTCGAGGCTATCCCAACTCAATGGTGTACGACAAGGATGTCCATATAAGGCCTGAAAAGGTGCCATGCCAATAGAACTATGATACCCATTATTGTAAGAAAACTCCACTAGGTAGAGATAGTCCTCCCAATGTGTCTACCTATCCATCACATACATCTGTAACATATCCTCCAAAACCTGGTTCACCCTCTCTGTCTGACCATCAGTCTCTAGATGATATGCCGAACTAAAGTTTAGCTGCACTCCAAGCTCATGCTGCAACAATGTCGAAAATGCAGATGTGAATACAGGATTCCTGTCAGAAATGATCTTTCTAGGAATACCATGTAATCTCACAATGTCACGCATGAAGACATTCGCTATAGAAGCTACTGTGTAGGAAGACCTGATTGGTGAAAAATGTGCCACCTTAGTCAACCGATCAATGGTAACAATGATAGCGTCATGACGTCGAACTGTCATAGGTAATCCTACTATAAAATCCATGGAGATGATATCCCATTTACAAGAAGGAAAGAGATTAGGCTGCAATAGTCCTACTGCGTGCTGGTGTTTTGCCTTGACTCTTTGACACTCAAGACACCTAGCCAAAAAATCAACAATATCTTGCTTCATCCCAGACCAAAAGAACAAATGTCTCAAATCAGCATGCATCTTCTTGACACCTGGATGTGCTGAGTAAGGTGTACGATGGGCTTCTGCCAGAATCAAGGTGCGAAGCTCATCTAGTAATGGCACATAAATCCTCCCCAAATGTCTCAAAAGACCATCTGATTCTCGAATGTAACCTACAAACTTACCTTCCAAAGATCTTCCTGAATCTATCTCTTTGCACACTTCCTGATACTAGGAATCCGTAGGAAGTGCCTGAAGAATCCGACTCCTCAAATCCACACTAAGAGTCATTGATGTTACCACATGTCTCCTGCGACTCAACTGCCACCACATTCTCTTTTCCCTGAATATACTTAACCTCAAAATCATACTCGCATAAAAATTCCATCCATCGTTTCTGGCAAGCATTCAAATTAAGCTGAGTAAAAATGTATTGAAGACTACGATGATTGCCATGTAGCTCAAACCTGTGCCCCAACAAGAAATGTCTCCACCTTGTCAAAGCATGAACTACTGATACTAACTCAAGATCATGTGTAGGGTAATTTAACTCATGATCCTTGAGCTTGCGTGATTCATACGCAATCACTCGTCCATTCTGAATCAACACTTCTCTGATTCCTTCAAGAGAAGCATCTGTACACACCATGAAATCACCTTCTGGATCAGGTACAACTAAAATTGGTGCACTAGTCAAAAGCTCCTTGAGCCTCTGAAATGCTTCCTCACATTTCTCTGTCCACACAAACTTCTTACCTTTCCTTTGAAGAGAAGTGATAGGATGTGCTATCCTAGAGAAGTTCTGGACAAATCTATGATAATAACTAGCTAAACCCATAAAACTACAAATCTCTGACACAATACTCGAGGTAGGCCAATCTATTATCGCCTGAATCTTTGTAGGATCCACTAAAATACCATCACTTGAGATAACATGCCCTAAATACTGAATCTTTGATTTGAAGAATTAACACTTAGCGGCATTGGCATAAAGCTGATTGCCTCTCAAACACTGCAATACCAACCACAGGTGTTCCTCATGCTCCTTCTGAGTCTTAGAAAATATCAATATGTCATCAAGAAACACGAGAACAAACCTGTCAAGATATGATCGAAAAACACCATTCATCAAACTCATGAACACTAATGGAGCATTAGTCAACCCAAAAGGTACCACTGTGAACTCATAATGCCTATAGTGCATTCGAAAAGTGGTCTTGTGAATATCTGCTTCCTTAATACGAAGCTGGTGGTATCCTGACTTAAGGTCAATCTTGGAGAATACTGTAGCTCCCTTGATCTGATCAAATAAGTCATCAATCCTAGGCAAAGGATACCTGATCTTAATAGTCACCTTGTTCAACTGTCTATAGTCAATACAAAGGCACAAAGAACCGTCTTTCTTCTTCACAAAGAGTATTGGAGCTCCCCATGGTGACACACTAGGTCGAATACTCCCTTTGGCCAGAAGTTCCTCTAGCTGAAGATGTAGCTCACCCAGTTCCTGAGTAGTCATACGATAAGGAGCTTTAGAGATAGGCTCCGCTCCAGGAATTAGATCAATGCTAAAATCAATGTCCCTCTTTGGAGGCATGCCTGGAATCTCACTTGGAAAGACATCTGCGTACTCCTATAAAATCGGGTGATCTAAAGTCTTCCTCATAGGATCTTCCTCATCAAGATCATTTACCATAATAGCAAATATCTGACATCCCTTATGAAAACTTCGCTTCAATTGCATAGCAGAAATCATCTGCAGAGATATAAGCCTCAGTATCCCAACTATCTTCACATCATTCCCTTGGTCATCTTGGCACAAAATAATCTTCTTCCTACAATCTATACTGGCTCTATGAGATCCAAGTTAGTCCATGCCTAGAACCCATCATAGGAACCAAGGGGTATGACTTAAAGATCCACTGCTGTATCAAAGCTCCCTAAGCTAAGCCCACACCTATAAACTACAGAATCCATGGAGACCTTAATCCCTGAGGCTAGTTCCACTTGCCAACCATGATCTTGCTTCACCGCATCCAACTTACACTTAGAAACTATAGATGGTAAAATAAATGAATTTGTAGCTCCTGAGTCAAACAATACTAAAAGAGATATACCTCGAATAACACCTGTGATCTCAACCACTATTCCCTGATGATCTGCCTGACGTTGATCAACTGCTGCAAAAACTCTATGAGCTCTCCCTGCATCACTAACTGTGGTTTCTGAAGCTGTAGGCCTAGGTCCTAAAAACTGAGGTGCTCGATGTGGACACTGAGCTGCATAATGTCCAATCTGACCACATGAAAAGCATTCTGTATTCCTGCCAGATCCTCTTCCCATAGGTGGTACATTAGATTGCTGGCGACTGTTCCTGCTTACAAAAGACTGGCTACTTTGAGCTGGCTAATTGGACTGATACTATTTATTGCATTGAGCATTGCAGTTGTTCTTAAAGTTAGAACCTTTGCCGCCACCTTGAGCCTGAGAATTTGATACCTTTTGCTACTGGGTCTGCTGAGACTGCTGCTGATACTGTTTTCCCTTAGAAAAGAAAGGCTTCTTGTTACCACCTGAATTGAAGTCGCCTTTAGATCCTGATGCTACTGGTGCTCCTATAAAACCACTTTGACCAAGGTTGACACTTTGTTCAACAAGGATTGCTCGATGTACCGCATCCTTGAGATTTTTTGGCTCAAATACCTTGACACCCCCAATTATACGGTTATTCAAACCCCTAATAAAGTGTTGTTTCAACTGAGCTGAATTTTCACTGAACCTTGAAAAAGGCATAAGCTCATAAAACATACGCTCATACTCAGTCACTGACATAGTGTACTAGTCGAGATTATGAAACTCATCTGCCCTTTGTAGTTTCCATTCCTGTGGTAGGAATTGTTCATGGAAACTCTCTAAGAATAGTTCCCATGTGACACTGCTCATATCGATTCCCAGCTTCTTCTCCTCAATCGTCCACCAAGTGGCCCCAAAATTCTCTAAATTAGTGATCACAAACCTTGCCTTAACATTGCTATCGAACTCCTGCATAGCAAAAATCTTGTCAAGGGAAATAAGCCACTGCTCAGCCACATAACCAGAACCTTTCCCATTGAAAGGCTTGACCTTGGATCTTGAAAGATCCTTCATCTGAGTGAACACAATGCACCTCTCACAATCCTTCCGAGGACTTATAGATCTGGGTCTATGCTCTTGTTCTGTCTGATGTACTTTAGGCTATTCTTGAACAGGAGGTAGACGTTCTAAAATAGTCTGCATCAACTGTCTCAAACCAACCTCTTCAGACTCGGCTTGGTCCTCTCTACGGCTCTCTCCTACTGCCTATAAGAGTGCTCTTCCCTGCTCTCTACACGAGCCGATCCCTCATAGGCAGACTCATGGGCCCTGACAGCTCTACCACGACCACGGCCTCTTCCTCAGCCTCTACCACAGCCTCTAACAGAAGACCCGGTCCCAGACCCCATCCTAGTTCAAGTTGAAGAGATACACTTAATAGTTCACAGTTCTAGTTGTTCCAAAATACCCAGAGCTCCCAATGTAAAAATTCAGGCTCTGATACCAAATGTAACGCCCCGCCAAGGGATCCAAAGAATTAACCTAGAGTTTCACTGAGTTTGGTAACATTTTTTTTTTTTTACATGAAAGTAAATACCATACATAACTTATTCACAATAATGGAAGCAATAGCAATGTCCATCTGAAAAGTAAACATAACATACATAACATATTACATTATTTAAGATCCCTTAACGTTGAATTACATACATGAATCCATCTAGTACAACATCCACATGAAATAATAATGATAAGTCCAATGTTTAAACATTACATTTCCAAATGCTCAATCATCCTCTGTACATGTCACAGGGTATGACAAGCTCAAAGAATATACATATGTAGAATAAGGTACATCATCCCATTCCAATACATGATACATCAAAGTAGAGATAATCACATGATACATCATCATAGAAGACATATACATCCATCATAAAGATCAAACAAAATAAACTAAGTGCACAGTTCCTCCCAACTGTTAATAGCATCATTAGACCATCATGGGCCTTAGCCATCCCTCCGTGCATAACATCCCAAATCATCGAAGAGATCATCGGTATTAACATAGTAGAAATGTCACTCCTAACATATACAACATCATATGTAGAAAGTAATCTAACATTCAAATATAAGCATAAGATAACGTCATCTAACATATGCTAATCATCAATGGAAGGATACATATCCACCATTACGAAGGACGCATCAGCCACGATGTCTCAATGAATCTCAAATGATAAGAGTGGAAAATACACTACCACCTGACCGCGTGGTACCTAAGTGGTCCACTCCCATCGTGCTGAGGAGATAGTCTCAAGTCCCAAACAGGCTATCCATAACACATAGCACAAATCTCTATAGTCCAGGAATCCTAAAATTATACTAACTCAAAGGTTCCAATCACGAAACTAACATCTACTTCCTAGAGGCACACAATGACATGTAGGAACCTACTATGCAAGCTGGAAAGTGTCATCGCATTTATCACGTACGAGTTACTTTGGTAGTTAACTAAACTCCACAGGTCCATACTGATCTCATGCGACCACTAGTATCCTCTCATACTGACAAGGCATACTATGGAATGGAAGGTCGCAACCATGCGTTCTCACTACTCCCATCCTAGCCTATACAAGCACTCAAGGCATGGGCGAGAACCAAAAATCTTATCTTTTTAGGTTCATTTAGTTAGTATTAGGTGTGAATGTTATCACTTATTAATCCAACTTACAATGAGTTACCGTGGCAGCCTCTTAGGGCCCCGGCCCCCATTGCAAGCCACTTCTCGTCACTACATGCAGATATCCTACCCTAATGCTCATGGAATCATAAATCTCAAAATCAAAAAATAATCCATAATAAAATCATCAAATATGCATAAAAGCATCAAATCTCCATGAGCAAACATCCATAGAAAATCATGACCACAACAACTCTCTATTGACAGCTGAAGCATCACTGATAATCAAAAGTATTCAATGGTTCTCAATAACCAAAATATATATCAATCATATTGATCGAAAACTCCAAAAATGGTTGAGTCAAACATGTCACAACATGACATCATCAAGAATAAATCCACATTTGAGTCCCATCATGGCGACTAGAAAATAACCAAGGATAACTTATCGATGACCAAAATAATGGTTAGGTCAAGTGTCTCATACACAAGAATCTCAACTATAACAATCAGTAATCACATCCAATACATAGAGCATTCCATCACATAACCATGGTTGGGTTTATAAAAATCGAGATTAAAACATCATCATGACATCACAATCACAAAACTCCCAAGCCTCTGGTAGACGTCCTATAACTGGTCAACACTAGTCAACCCAAAACCCAAAACAATAGCATAGAGAATACACAATGTAAACACATGTTTTGGTTTTGCTAAGTTTTCAAATTAAAAGTCTCAGTTTACGTATTCCCAAATTAACATCAAGTGTAGAAATTTCACGTTTTATTTAACCCATGTATTCGTTTGATAGATAAAAGTTTCTCCATCAAACTCAAATTTCTAATTGATTTATATGACATCGTTTGAAGATTGACATTCTCAATGAATCAAAAATTTTGATTATATATTCTAATAATTAATCTTAATTAAAAACTAAGTTTAATTAAATTAATTGTTAATAACTCTTCATAATTGACAAGCTTAATAGAATTATTTTACTCATTAAAAAAGTGATCCATTAATTGAGAACTTTATAATAATCATTTATAATTAATAATATATATATATATATATATATATATATCTTTACATACATAAATATATATATATATATAACAACATTTAATAATTAATAATATTGCAACTTATAAAAAAATGAAATCGAAATTCATATCCAAATCGTATATGAAATAATTGTTGGAAATATAATTTAAAACCAACACATGTATCACAATGCGATTTGAAATCGCGCAGCGATTAAAGTGTTGCACCGCAAGTACACTGTGGATCGCAGGTATACTGCGGTCGCAGGTACCCTGCGATCACGCAGGCCTGCGGTGGGTGGGGTACGAAGTACCCGCCCGCCCAACATTATATATATATATATATATATATATATATATATTAACAATCACTTACGCGATTTCCATACAGACTTTGCGATTTGGTTTTAACATTTCTTAAACGTTTTCACCCACAGTATGTAATCGGTTTTTTTTTTAACAAATATATATATTATATATACAGAATTAAAAATATCACAATATATGAACATATATATATATATGTATGTATGTATGTATAAGCAAATTGACAATTTATGATTTAAATTTCAATTTTTTTAAGAATTCCTCCATAGATCTTTGATCTCCAAAATTTTCAATAATTAACGTAATGGATTTGGTTATGAATCTCAACCCTAGCCCCGTTTTCTCTTTTTTTTAAATCCATGCATATAAAATTCCCAAATTTAATTTCCCAAATTGAAAATGCATACAATAAAAATATGAAATTCCTCAGAAGACATATGGAAGACACGAAGAAGACAGGAATGCATGATGCGAAAATAGTATAAAAAAAATCACAAGAATCTACCCGAATTCTGATGCTAATTCGCTCTTCCTCAAAAAAACCCGCAGAGCAAGCTCCCTTCTTCAAAGTTCTTGAGTCCTCCAATGCTCCAATTGCTCTCCACCCTCTCCCTAAGCTTTTACGAATGCTTGAATATAAAGAGCTCTCAAGAAACCTTTGGAATGCTTCTTGAAACTGCTGAAAGGTGTTACCAACTTTCATTTTAATTTTTATAACTTTTATTATTATTATTTTATTTTTTACTTTATTATTATTTTACAATTATTATTAATTTTAATTTCTAGTTTTCTTTTATTTAATTCCTTTTCTCCAATAATTCACATTTAATTAATTACAATCAAAATATCAAAGATCATGATATTTTATTAATTTTGTCAAATAAATAATTTATTAATTAAATCTATTTGTTAAGATTTAATGAATGGAAAATTCACCATAGACCTCCAAGATAAAATATGAAAACCCATCATAGAACAAATCATACAAAATAAATCTAAAGGGTTAAAAATCATGAAATATGTCATCCGACACATTCGGTAGGTATTCAACTTTGATACTTGTCCTAACTCACTAGGACAAATGGTTTTTAGGTTTGGAATTTGGACTTGAGAATTTATCTCCCTTCTCTTATCATTGAGATAGTATAATAGGGTACGCTCATCTTGGCAATTCAAGGAAGTCGATACCAGGTACCTGCAACCTGCAGAAAAACCCATGCATATACATACAATATATAATGCTAACCTAAACAGAAAATCGCAGGAAGTGGTGCATCGTGTAGATCTCGACTAAGCAGATGACTACGACTCCCTTCCTTAACCACATCAGAAATTCCATACAATAAGAAAACACGCACACGATACACATGCAAGTATGGGATAAGTATCCATAATAAAACATAAGATAATAAACCATCTAACTAATCATCAGTAATAACTAAAAACGATGTAATGATCATCATACATACATGAAATGTAGAGTCTAAATGATCTCATCATATATCAACTGAATCCCTATCATAATCTCTGATAGTGTCAAAACAACCACTAATCCATCAACATAATACTAGTCCATCAAAGTCTGATAATAATAGCAACAATAAGTCTAGAAAAGATGTGAACAAGGGTAGGCACTACATCAGCCATAAAGGGAGATTTCCAAATTAAAGGGAGTTAACAGATTTAATTTGAGTAAAATAAGGAGTTAACTGATTCAATTTGAGTAGAAAAAGGAGTTAACTGATTTAACTCATTTTTGATCAATAGAGAATTGAAAATTTCTCTTTTTGAACTGAAGAGAGATTTTGTTAAGATATTTAATTTAATAAAATGAGATATGCTCTCATAATTACTTTTTCTATTTAATTAAATAATCTTTAATTAATTAGAGACACTTTTCTTATTTAATTAAATAACTTCATCTAATTAATTAAGAATGGCTTCTCATTTAATTAAATAACTTTGTTTAATTAATTAGAATTAAGTACTCCATTTAATTAAATAATTTCGTTTAATTATTTCAAAATTCTTTTCGAAAATAGTCAACTCAAGTCAACTGTGGTTAAATCTAGTCAACTTTTGGTCAAACTTAATCTTTGCGTATGTGAATATGACCAAATGTGAGTATGAATTCCAACAACAATTCGATGCTAATTCTCATTCAACCTTTCAAAATGAAGAGATGAGGGTCTCTTAAATAGACTTTCTTGGAATTCATCAACGGTTGAGATCGATTTCAATCAACGGTCAGGATTAAAGGTGAAGTTCAGTCATAAAAGGAGATTTCCAAATTAAAGGGAGTTAACAGATTTAATTTGAGTAAAATACGGAGTTAACTGATTCAATTTGAGTAGAAAAAGGAGTTAATTGATTTAACTCATTTTTTATCAATAGTGAACTGGAAATTTCCCTTTTTGAACTGAAGAGAGATTTTGTTGAGATATATAATTTAATCAAATGAGATATGCTCTCATAATTACTTTTTCTATTTAATTAAATAATCTTTAATTAATTAGAGACACTTTTCTTATTTAATTAAATAACTTCATTTAATTAATTAGGGATGGATTCTCATTTAATTAAATAACTTTGTTTAATTAATTAGAAGTAAGTACTATATTTAATTAAATAATTTTGTTTAATTATTTTAAATTTTTTTTCGAAACTAGTGAACTCAAGTCAACCGTGGTTAAATCTGGTCAACTTTTGGTCAAACTTGACCTTTGCGTATGTGAATATGAGCAAATGTGAGTATGAATTCCAGCAACAATTTGATGCAAATTCTCATTCAACCTTTCAAAATGAAGAGATGAGGGTCTCTTAAATAGACTTTTTTGGAATTCATCAACGGTTGAGATCGATTTCAATCAACGGTCAAGATTAAAGGTGAAGTTCAGTCATAAAGGAAGATTTCCAAATTAAATGGAGTTAACAGATTTAATTTGAGTAAAATAAGGAGTTAACTGATTAAATTTGAGTAGAAAAATGAGTTAACTGATTTAACTCATTTTTGATCAATAGTGAACTGGAAATTTCCCTTTTTGAACTGAAGAGAGATTTTGTTGAGATATTTAATTTAATAAAATGAGATATGCTCTCATAATTACTTTTTCTATTTAATTAAATAATCTCTAATTAATTAGAGACACTTTTCTTATTTAATTAAATAACTTCACTTAATTAATTAGGAATGGCTTCTCATTTAATTAAATAACTTTGTTTAATTAATTAGAAGTAAGTACTAAATTTAATTAAATAATTTTGTTCAATTATTTCAAAATATTTTTTGAAACTAGTCAACTCAAGTCAATCGTGGTTAAATTTGGTCAACTTTTGGTCAAACTTGATCTTTGCGTATGTGAATATGAGCAAATGTGAGTATGAATTCCAGCAACAATTTGATGCAAATTCTCATTCAACCTTTCAAAATGAAGAGATGAGGGTCTCTTAAATAGACTTTCTTGGAATTTATCAACAGTTGAGATCGATTTCAATCAACGGTTAGGATTAAAGGTGAAGTTCAGTCATCAAGGGACATTTACAAATTAAAGGGAGTTAATAGATTTAATTTGAGTAAAATAATGATTTAAATGATTCAATTTGAGTAGAAAAAGGAGTTAACTGATTTAACTCATGTTTGATCAATAGTGAACTGAAAATTTCCCTTTTTGAATTGAAGAGAGATTTTGTTGAGATATTTAATTTAAAAAAATGAGATATGCTCTCATAATTACTTTTTCTATTTAATTAAATAATCTTTAATTAATTAGAGACACTTTTGTTATATAATTAAATAACGTCATTTAATTAATTAGGAATGGCTTCTCATTAGATTAAATAACTTTGTTTAATTAATTAGAAGTAAGTACTCCATTTAATTAAATAATTTCTTTTAATTATTTTAAAATTCTTTTCAAAAGTAGTCAACTTAAGTCAACTGTGGTTAAATCTGGTCAACTTTTAGTCAAACTGGATCTTTGTGTTATGTGAATATGAGCAAATGTGAGTATTAATTCCAACAACAATTCGATGCAAATTCTCATTCAACCTTTCAAAATGAAGAGATGAGGGTCTCTTAAATAGACTTTCTTGGAATTCATCAACGGTCGAGATCGATTTCAATCAGCGGTCAGGATTAAAGTTGAAGTTTAGTCATAAAGGGAGATTTCCAAATTAAAGGGAGTTAACAGATTTAATTTGATTAAAATAAGGAGTTAACTGATTCAATTTGAGTAGAGAGAGGAGTTTACTGAATTAATTCATTTTTGATCACTAGTGAACTGAAAATTTCCCTTTTTGAACAAAAGAGAGATTTTATTGAGATATTTAATTTAATAAAATGAGATATGCTCCCATAATTACTTTTTCTATTTAATTAAATAATCTTTAATTAATTAGAGACACTTTTCTTATTTAATTAAATAACTTCATTTAATTAATTAGGAATGGGTTCTCATTTAATTAAATAACTTTGTTTAATTAATTAGAAGTAAGTACTCCATTTAATTAAATAATTTCATTTAATTATTTCAAATTTTTTTTTGAAACTAGTCAACTCAAGTCAACCGTGGTTAAATCTGGTCAACTTTTGGTCAAACTTGATCTTTGCGTATGTGAATATGAGCAAATGTGAGTATGAATTCCAGCAACAATTTGATGCAAATTCTCATTCAACCTTTCAAAATGAAGAGATGAGGGTCTCTTCAATAGACTTTCTTGGAATTCATCAACGGTCGAGATCGATTTCAATTAACGGTCAGGATTAAAGGTGAAGTTCAGTCATAAAGGGAGATTTCCAAATTAAAGGGAGTTAAGAGATTTAATTTGAGTAAAATAAGGAGGTAACTGATTCAATTTGAGTAGAGAGAGGAGTTAACTGAATTAATTCATTTTTTATCAATAGTGAACTGAAATTTTTTCTTTTTGAACTGAAGAGAGATTTTGTTGAGATATTTAATTTAATAAAATGAGATATGCTCTCATAATTAGTTTTCCTATTTAATTATATAATCTTTAATTAATTAGAGACACTTTTTTTATTTAATTAAATAACTTCATTTAATTAATTAGGAATGGCTTCTCATTTAATTAAATAACTTTGTTTATTTAATTAGAAGTAAGTACTCCATTTAATTAAATAATTTTGTTTAATTATTTCAAAAAAAATTTGAAACTAGTCAACTCAAGTCTACTGTGGTTAAATCTGGTCAACTTTTGGTCAAACTTGATCTTTGTCTACGTGAATATGAACAAATGTGACTATGAATTCCAGCAACAATTCGATACAAATTCTCATTCAACCTTTCAAAATGAAGAGATGAGGGTCTCTTAAATAGACTTTCCTAGAATTCATCAACTGTTGAGATCGATTTCAATTAACGGTCAGGATTAAAGGTGAAGTTTAGTCATAAAGGGAGATTTCCAAATTAAAGGGAGTTAACAGATTTAATTTGAGTAAAATAAGGAGTTAACTGATTTAATTCATTTTTGATCAATAGTGAACTGGAAATTTTCCTTTTTGAACTGAAGAGAGATTTTGTTGAGATATTTAATTAATAAAATGAGATATGCTCTCATAATTACGTTTTCTATTTAATTAAATAATCTTTAATTAATTAGAGACACTTTTCTTATTTAATTAAATAACTTCATTTTATTAATTAAGAATGGCTTCTCATCTAATTAAATAACTTTGTTTAATTAATTAGAAGT
Organism: Cupressus sempervirens; assembly: GCA_028749045.1. Classification (NCBI taxonomy): domain Eukaryota; kingdom Viridiplantae; phylum Streptophyta; class Pinopsida; order Cupressales; family Cupressaceae; genus Cupressus; species Cupressus sempervirens. The sequence goes on from CM053787.1 coordinate 102,384,506, forward strand.
AAGTACTCCATTTAAATAAATAATTTCGTTTAATTATTTCAATTTTTTTTTCCAAACTAGTCAACTCAAGTCAACTGTGTTTAAATCTGGTCAACTTTTGGTCAAACTTGATATTTGCCAATGTGAATACGAGCAAATGTGAGTATGAATTCCAGCAATGATTCGATGCAAATTCTCATTCAACCTTTCGAAATGAAGAGATGATGGTCTCTTAAATAGACTTTCCTAGAATTCATCAACGGTTGAGATCGATTTCAATCAACGGTCAGGATTAAAGGTGATGTTCAGTCATAAAGGAAGATTTGCAAATTAAAGGAAGTTAACAGATTTAATTTGAGTAAAATAAAGAGTTAACTGGTTCAATTGAGTAGAAAAAGGAGTTAACTGATTTAACTCATTTTTGATCAATAGTGAACTAGAAATTTCCCTTTTTGAACTGAAGAGAGATTTTGTTGAGATATTTAATTTAATAAAATGAGATATGCTCTCATAATTACTTTTTCTATTTAATTAAATAATCTTTAATTAATTAGAGACACTTTTCTTATTTAATTAAATAACTTCATTTCATTAATTATGAATGGCTTCTCATTGAATTAAATAACTTTTTTTTGTTCATTAGAAGTAAGTACTCCATTTAATTAAAGAATTTCGTTTAATTATTTCAAAAAAAATTTCAAAATTAGTCAACTCAAGTCAACCATAGTTAAATCTGGTCAACTTTTGGTCAAACTTGATCTTTGTGTATGTGAATATGAGCAAATGTGACTATGAATTCGAGCAACAATTCGATGCAAATTCTGATTCAACCTTTCAAAATGAAGAGATGAGGGTCTGTTAAATAGACTTTCCTGGAATTCATCAACGGTTGAGATCGATTTCAATCAACAGTCAGGATTAAAGGTGAAGTTCAGTTATAAAGGGAGATTTTCAAATTATAAGGAGTTTACATATTTAATTTGAGTAAAATAAGGAGTTAACTAATTCAGTTTGAGTAGAAAAAGGAGTTAATTGATTTAACTCATTTTTTATCAATAGTGAACTGAAAATTTCCCTTTTTGAACTGAAGAGAGATTTTGTTGAGATATTTAATTTAATAAAATGAGATATGCTCTCATAATTACTTTTTCCATTTAATTAAATAATCTTTAATTAGATAGAGGCACTTTTCTTATTTAATTAAATAACTTTATTTAATAATTAGGAATGGCTTTTCATTTAATTAAATAACTTTGTTTAGTTAATTAGAAGTAAGTACTCCATCTAATTAAATAATTTTGTTTAATTATTTCAAAATTCTTTTCGAAACTAGTCAACTCAAGTCAACCGTGGTTAAATCTGGTGAACTTTTGGTCAATCTTGATCTTTGTGTATGTGAATTGTAATGTCCCGCCAAGGGATCCAAATAATTTTACTAAGTTTGCCAAACATTTTTTTTTTATACATGAAAGATAAAACCATTCATAACATTTGCAGAAGCAATAGCAACAATTCAATTGAAAATAAACATAACATATATACATAACAGGCTACATTCTTTTAAGATCCCTTAATGTTGTATCACATTTAAATTAACTATTCATCTAACATCCCATCCTTATGAAATAACAATGATACATCTGATATACTTAAACAATATACAAGTGTCCTTTTGTAATTATATTTTAGTTTAGCTCAATCATCCACTGTACATATCACAGGGTATGAAAAGCTTAAAAGAATAAACATCCAAGTAAATAAAGTACATCATCATCATCTAATATTAATCCATGATTCAAGATCATCACAAAAGATATAAACATCCATCACAAAAGATAACCATATATCACAAACATAAATAACTAAGTGCACGGTTCCTCCCAACCGTAAATAGCATCATTAGACCATCGTGGATCCTAGCCATCCCTCTGTGTGTAACATTCCAAAGCATCGAAGAGATCATCGATATTAACATAGTAGGAATGTCACTCCTAAAACATCCTACTAACATGCAAAGTAAAGCATAATAAATCATCAACATAAGAAACATACCAGTAAATACATCCATCATAAGGTATATTATCTATCATAATGCTCCAAGAACATAATGAAGAATAAATACCAACCAAGGATACTCCAGCCACGGTGCCTCGGACGGATCTCAAATGATAAGAGTGAAAATACACTACCACCCGACCGCGTGGAACCTAAGTGGTCCACTCCCACCGTGCTGAGGAGATAATCTCAAGTCCTAAACATGCTATCTATAACACATAGCACAAATCTTTAGAAGTCCAGGAATCTTAAAAGTATACTAACTCAAAGGTTCCATCACACAAAACTGACATCTAATTTCCAGAGGCACACAATAACATGTAGGAAACCTACTCTGCAAGCGAGAAAGTGTCATCGCAATTATCACGTACAAGTTATCCTGGCAATTAGCTAAACTCCACGGGTCCATACTAATCTCATGCAGCCACTAGTATCCTCTCATATTGACGAGGCATACTATAGAATGCACGGTCACAACCATGCATTCTCACTACTCCCATCCTAGCCTATACAAGTGCTCAAGGCATGGGCGAGAACCAAAACAATTATCTTTTTAGGTTTATTTAAACCCCATTTAGTGTGTAAATATTATCACTTATTAACCAAACTTACACTGAGTTACCCTGGCAGTCACTTAGGGCCCCGACCTCCATTGCAAGCCACTTCCCGACACTACAAGTAGATTACCTACCCTAAGCTCATGGAATCATAAATCTCAAAATCATAAAGGATAATCCATAATAAAATCATCAAATATGCATAAAAGCATCAAATATCCATAATAAGAATCATCAAATCTCCAAGATAAGAATAATCAAATCTCCATGAGCATCTGAAAAAGCATCCATAGAAAATCATGACCACAACAGTTCTCTATTGGCAACTGAAGACATCACTGATAATCATAAGTATCCATTGGTTCTTAATAACCAAAATATATCTCAAGATATATCACAATATCCATTGGTTCTCAACAAGCAACCAAGAATATCTCAAAATCATATTGATCGAAGACTCCAAAATGGTTGAGTCAAACATGTCACAACATGACATCATCAAGAAATAAATCCATATTTCAGTCCCATCATGGCGACTAGAAAATAATCCAAGGATAACTGAACAATGACTCAAAAATGATTAGCTCAATTGTCTCATACACATACCTCTCAGCTTCACACATGAAGATTGAAACAACCATTAGTAAATACAAATATTTCATAGAGCATACGATCACAGTACCATGGTTGGGCTTATAAAGATCGAGACAAAATAAGATCAACATGCCATCACATCTCATAACTCCCAAGCCTCTGGTAACAACATAGGACTGGTCAACACTAGTCAACCCAAAACTCAAAACAAGAAGCATATAAAATACACGATGCAAACACATATTTTGGTTTACTAAATTCACATAGTTGAATAATGTGTAGGGGTTTCTAATTTTCTGTTTGCAAGTATACTTCAAGTGTTTTAAGTTTTATCATTTGACCTTCAAGTCAACCCAATTTTTTCGATAGCATTATCCTTCCATTATTAAGAATTACATTCTAAGAATAAATTAAGGATAAATATTCACTAAATTGATCATCATTGACCTTAATTAAATTGTCCTTTATATTTAACCATGATCCATATTCTAATTGATTAACTTTTCAACTTTTTTAGGATCATTATTCGTTATAAATTATAAGAGAGCCAATTATCAATTTTTGAACAAGAAGATTATAACTTATTAAAATGATCAATTAACATCAATTCACAATCCTTGACCTTTTATTATTCTAATAATTCTCAATTATATATTACTAAGTCTTCACTATTAAAATATCTAAAGTCATTATTCAAGTCATAGATTAAGACCTATCAACTTGATATCAATACTTTTAAAATCTCATTAAAATAATTATATCAATTAAATCTCTATTAAATAACTTAATTATTAATTAAATCTCATTAACTCTCATTAATTGATTTAATTAATAATTGCATAACCATAGCAACGTTCCAATTAATATCAGTTGACTAATAACTAACTAGAATTCTGTAAGATAAAAGTCAACTATAATTCAATACTCAAATGTTCATATTAATAATGCAATAATAATAACTTGTCAATATTTATTAGCAAGCTATATTGAGAATAAATCTATAATGACCCCATTCATCTTCTTTCAAAGAATACCGACATTCTCTTGACAAATTCGTATTATCATCAATCTTTTCAAATAAGACTCTATCGCACAACTTAATTATTAATATCATAGTTATAATATCAACTCAATGAATATCAATTGATCAAAAATCAATTATAATCCAACTCCAAAAATTATTATCTTTTACCAAACTTTAATCAATAAATAATCTCCACTAGATTAACTCTAATCAAATTTGTTGATATCTATTTAAACCATTATTTATTAATAGTTTGCTAGTCCTTACAAACATTAATAAATAATAAACTCTTCAAACTATACATACTCGATCTATAGAATCCTTCCATAAACTCATTAGTTAATATTTGGCTAACTCTTATGTCACGCCCAAAACTATGAGGCAAAACACACACAATTTTTTTAAAAAAAATTATAATTGTTAATTAAAGTGCTCAAGTTGAAATGATTGAGATAACAGTATAAGTACAGGTTCTCTACATTACGTCTTAAGATTATAAACATGAGGATGATTACATCATTAAGATTTTGAAACTTCTGTTATAAGATTTATATCGATCATAGTCACGTTATTATGTTAACTTCACAACAACATACTAAAATTATTTAAATGACAATCTAAATAAATTTTAGGTTAAAATTAATTGGAATAGCTAATACAACTAACTTTAAACCAAAAACTTTAAAATAATACAACTATTCTAACATGATCATTTACTAATTTTATTAACAATTAAACAAACAAAATAAATAACATATACCTAAACTAACATACTAACTTAATGCTAAATCTAAAACTAACTAAATTAATAAAATCTAACTACAAAGAATATAAATTAACCACTAACTTATTTAAACATTTTAATAAAACACAAAATTAAAATAAATAATAAACTAACTAACATACTAACCTAACTCTAACATAATACCTAACACCTATACTAACTTCTAACTCTACTCCCCTAACTTAACTCCCACTCCATATCCCATCCACCCACCGGTCACATCGACCTGCCAAACCCCAGACCCCTACGCAATTTTCAAGCACTGCCATTAGTACAACGCCCTGCCCAAGGAAATCAGGCGCAGGTCCTTCCCTATGCAAGGTGATGGCGAGACAAAATATGGGAATAACAAAAATTTTAAACAAATCTATCACAAACCCAACATTTACCATGACAAGAGGGCTAGCACAAATCAAGACAAGGTGGAGGTACGGTGACGTCACCAAGTGGCAGCAAATATTGACTTTGCAAGGTTAAAACACATTTTTTTTTTTAAAACCCTCTTTCCAAACTGACGTCCAAGGAGGGAGATCAGGTATTTATGTTAAAAAGTTTTATGGGTAGTCAATAGATATTTAGGATATTTAGAGATCATTATCAAGTTATTTTAGTTATTCATATTTAATTCATTGATGATTAATTTCAAATTTAGATTCAAAAATAAGGAATCACAGAGAATATTCTCTGTTACACAAATAAACTTATTTCTTCTTCCATGCAAAATCCAGAGAGCATTTTGCTCTTGGAATTTTTTTTTTTTAGCTTTATTTTTCTAAGTTTGTATTTTAAAACAATGTATAATTTTTTTCTCCCTTTTTTTTTTTAGGATTTAAAGCATATATTTACTGATATCTCAAACAACTTAAATTGAATCATCAACCAAAAATCATTTGTTCTTCTATAAAACTTGGATTGAAAAAATTCAACCTTTGTCATAAATTTCCTTTTTAAAGAAAATCTATAAGGACTTGTACTAACCTTAACATACCAAGGATTTAAATTTTGCATTAATTTCAATAATGTAATTTATCGTTTGATTCTGATAATCATAAAAAAATTGAATCTACATGCATGATCATAAATTTCCATTTTCAACATATGTGAAATTTTGCCAAATTAATCAACATCAATACCATCATAATTTGATGTGCATCCATCCAATTTAAAATTTATGATTAAATCACAAGACATGCAATTATACTCAACATCAATTTTATTGGCCAACCTGATTCAAAGGCTCAGCTAGGAAAGAATCAGGAAGAAAATCCGACTTCATTGCCATTACAACTAAGTTTAAAATACAATTTACAATAGGATCTCAATCCCAAATTTCAACAATTATATCAAATTTTCTTCATGATCATAATCAAGGAGTTTGTACTATTTTTTGAATCTCATTTCAAGGACCATGGAGGAAACCAATATCTGATTGGGTGACAACCAAGCAGAACCAAAAGAAAATCAAACATGCATAATCATATATGGTTTACACAATAGGATTCACAATGAATCAAGACTAGGGAAAGGTGGATTCTTCCAATAGGAGAAGTCAAGCACAACACCAATTCAGATGCCCAATCGGGACTAATAACCAAGAACTTCCGTTCTTCCATTTAAACATGCCATACTCATACCAGGTTTGTGCTGACGGGTAGGGGCCCATAACACCCTACCCTTTCTCCCTCTTCTCATCTTGAGAAGAGACTCTACACTAGTTGGAGTCCAACTAAACAGACCTTTCCCAAAATTGGTTACTTCTGCCCTCTCCAAGGGTGAGTAATACCAAAACACCCATGTAAAGAAAACTCAAAATTGCAAACATAAACAAGAAAGGAAAACAACCAAAATGACATGGTTTTCAAATCTTCCCACATACCCACAACCATACAACAGTGAAACAATAACAAGGTAACATGAACATGAAACCAAACATAAAAACTAAATAAGGGAGATGAGAATTTCCTACCTTCACAAAGAGGTAATGGCAATGAACAAGTTTGAGTAGAGTATCCCTTTCCTTCCTTCAAGCTTCAAGAAATCTTCTCTAAATGTAGAGATTGGGTAATAACCAACTAGTCCAAGGAAGGCCTCTAAATAAGCCTCCAACTCAACCACCCAAAAGGAGCAATAACTATTTCCACCCACTAGCAACTCTAGAAACTCCTAACTCAACCTACACTATGGTTAAACCCTAAGTGGTGATGAGGTGAGGTACTCAAGATAGCCATGGTCAATTTTCGCACAAAGGCAAAAAGGGACTTTTTGAGTGACCTCAAAAGTCAAAAAAGGGGGCTTAGGGGTTGGAAAAGACCCCTAACCCATACCCATACCCTTTGATTAGAATAATAACATGATTAAAAGCCTTAGGAAAGAGGTTTAGAGGCAAATAAAATTTAGGAATAAAATAGGTCCATCTAACTACTCTAACTTGCAAATTAAGCACTAATCCAGATTAGGGATGACTAACCTTAATTAAGAATCTAATAGAAAACTGACACTAACTTAAACCAACTTGATTCAAAGGTTAAACAATTAACCCTAAATAGCCACTGAAGCACATAACCATTTTACGAGTGTCAAGCGACACTGAAAGAACGTAATTACGAACATTAACATTCACTAAACAAAGAAGATGCATACATACATCTCACAATACAAATACATGAATTACGAATAACAAGGTTTTCAAATTTAGCACATGGAGATCAGTTCTGTTCCTCTGTAGGGTTTCTTGGCTAAATATCTGCACACTCATTGTACACATCAGTAGTCCTGTAAAATCATATGTACATAAATGTATACGTATTCAAAAATTCACATAAATTAAAACATACATCAATAAGGGTTTCTTTATCTTACTTAATTCTTAATCATTTAAAATCTCTTAAATCAAAGTCTCGATCCTACATTTACTGATTTCATCAACATACATATACATGAAACATTAAATGACAATCATCAAATATATCTGAAAATAACATCACACAACATGAAATAATAAAATATGTTCTAAGCATCAGATAATGTCTCGACATCTCGAGTCGTGAATAACAAAATAAGGGTAATGTATCACTATGCTACGATGGGTCGGGGCGAGGCCTCACATCTTAACTCCATTAAGGTATTTAAACGTATTAACCAATAACATAATAATTCAGTCTTAATCCAATATCATTCAGAGTTTTTAAATTTAAATCAACATAATATAAATTATCATCTTACAATTATTTAATCAATATTAAAATCAACCATTAGACTCCATTTTCTAATTGTTCTAATAATATTTTGTCTATATAAACGTTGTTTGAAAGAGATCCCTATCACAAACCAATAAGACTCATTATAGATTTTAACATGAATAATCTCCAAATTCTTAACATTATCATCTTCATTAAACAAATCTAAAATTGTTTAATATATATTAAATAGTATTCAATATACATTATAAAAAGTCCACTATATAAACTATATTAAAATCTCTTTTGTTTTAATTTTCTCTTATTTAAAAAAATTCATTTACTTAGATTGACTAATAATTAATTACACTTCTTCTACTTTTAGCTAATCTTAATTAAATTAGATTTAATTAGATTAGATAATAAACCATATAAAACTAATGCATTTTAATAAGATTATAATAAAAAAAAATTCAATAATATCTTTAATTCATTCCATGCGTTGATATATTATTTTATGAAGTTTAAGCATAAAGAATTTTTGGTTATGGAAAATGGAAAAATATCTATTTTTGAATAAAATAGTCCCAGTACGACGGCCATATCTCCTTAATAAACCATTGGATCAGGCTGAAATTGAAATATGTTGGACAGGGCCAAGTTGTGCCAATTTTGACTAGAGCGATCGAATAAATTCGATCTCGATAAAAAGTTATGAATGACTGAGTTTGGGTCTATCCAAGAGGCAGCGATAGGACAATTTGTGATGAATTAAGAATTTTCTCTTAAAATAATTTTTCTCTAAATTTAACCATAAAAGGGTTTGTTCATACGCATCTAAAAATATAATTGATAGAAAGATTACATCTAATCATTCAAATTTTCACCATAAAATTTCTATTTTAATTCCAAATCTTGTCTTTCTAATTTAATATAAATTCGAACCCAAACCCGATTAAAATCTAATTTCTTTCTCATTTGGAACTAGGGTTTTTCTATTATTTTTTTCTCATCCAAATAAAAAAATCTAGATTCCAATTTCAAATACAAAGAGTATTCAGACACATAAAACAGATATGATGAAGACAGGAAGAGAAAGAGTGCAAAGGGAATATGAGAATATCACGAGTGCACTTGGACACTGATGCTAATTTGTCATGTCTCAGAAGTTCATAGAAAATCCCTTCCTTCTCCATCATTCGTAATTCTTTCAAGAATCCAAGCCGATCGAATCCTCCAAGTGATTAGAAATGCTAGAAGGAGCATAGAAGCAAGTAGAAAATATATGAGCATATAAATCTTCTCCCATGCATGTAAGCTTTGAAGCTTCTATTTTAGCTTGTAGCTCGTGGCTTCCATTAAGCTTTTCATTTAAGCTTTTATGAATGCCTGAATATCAAGAGCTCTCAAGAAACCTTTGGATTGCTTCTTGAAACCACTGAAAAGTGTCACCAACTAAGCATGGGTCTTTTCCAATTGTTTTTGATGAGTCATAGAATTGTAGACACCTTGTGCTTAATTGATGCATTAACTCCCATGTTGTTGATGCATGTTAATTCTCATGCAAGCTTGTAACTTCAATTTACTTTACTCTTTCTAATTTAATTTATTTATTTATTAAGTCTCATGCACTAACTTTAATATCTCCACTTTTCAATCTTAATATATTTATATTTTAATCATATGAGATTTAGAATCTTTTAATAATTTAAAATATATTTTCCACTTTTAAATTTCATTTTCCAAAACTTTATTGCTAAAATATTTATTAGCATTAATAATAATATTATTTAGTCATTTATTTAAAAATGAGCTCCAAATATATTATTATTAAAATAAATATTGTCACATTTCAAATTTAATATTATAACTTTTATCCTCCAATTTAATTATTTTATTTTAAAATTTAATTATTTTATTTAATTAATTTTTTAATTAATTAAATAAAATAAATATTAAAATATCATATTAATTTTTTTTATTTAATTAAATCTTATGATTAGGCTTAATTAATAAAAAATACTCCAAAGACTCACAAAGGTAAAAATACAAAAAACCCATCATAGTCAAAATACATATAAAATCAAATCAAGGGTTTAAATCATGAATTACGTCATCCAACGTATTCGGAGGGTACTCAACTCAGATACTTGTCCTAATTTTTCAATTAGAACAAATGACTTAAAGAGTTGGAATTTGGACTTGAGAATTTATCTCCCCTATCTTATCATTGAGATAATGTGATAGGGTACGCTCATCCTGGCAATTCAAGGAAGTCAATACCTGGTACGTGCAACTTACATAAAAATTATGCATGTACAAACACAATATATATTAAACTAAACAGATAATGGTAGGAAGTGGTGCATCGTGTAGATCCCGACTAGCAGGTGACTACGACTCCCTTCCTTAACCACATCAGACACGCCATACAAAAGCAAACACGCAAGGCAAACACGCACACCATAAACATGCAAGTATGGGGTAAGTATCCATAAGAAAGTACATATGATAATAAATCATCTTACTAATCATCATTAATAATTAAAAGCAATGTAATAATTATTATCAATAATTGTGAACACTAAAAATAATCATCATACATACCTGAAATGTAGAGTCTAAGTAATCTCATCACATAATAAACTGAATCCATAGCACAATATCTGATAATCTCAAAATAATGCTGCTAACAAACAACATAAAACTGGTTCTAAAAGAGTTTAGCAACGATAACAAAATGCGAACTAGAGGCAGGCACTACATGAATATTAGCAAATGTGAGTATGAATTCTAGCAACAATTCGATGCAAATTTCTCATTCAACCTTTCAAAATGAAGAGATGAGGGTCTCTTAAATAGACTTTCCTGGAATTCATCAACGGTTGAGATCGATTTAAAACAATGGTCAGGATTAAAGGTGAAGTTCAGTCATAAAGGGAGATTTCCAAATTAAAACGAGTTAATAAAATTAATTTGAGTAAAATAAGGAGTTAACTGATTCAATTTGAGTAGAAAAAGGAGTTAACTCATTTAACTCATTTTTTATCAATAGTGAACTGGAAATTTCCCTTTTTGAACTGAAGAGAGATTTTGTTGAGATATTTAATTTAATAAAATGAGATATGCTCTCATAATTAATTTTTTTATTTAATTAAATAATCTTTAATTAATTAGAGACACATTTCTTAATTAATTAAATAACTTCATTTAATTAATTAGGAATGGTTTCTAATTTAATTAAATAACATTGTTTAGTTAATTAGAAGTAAGTACTCTATTTAATTAAATAATTTTGTTTAATTATTTCAAAAAAAAATATGAAACTAGTCAACTCAAATCAACCGTGGTTAAATCTTGTGAACTTTTGGTCAAACTTGATATTTGCGTATGTGACTATGACCAAATGTGAATATGAATTCTAGAAACAATTCGATGCAAATTCCCATTCAACCTTTCAAAATGAAGAGATGAGGGTCTCTTAAATAGACTTTCTTGGAATTCATCAATGGTTGAGATCGATTTCAATCAACGGTCAGGATTAAAGGTGAAGTTCAGTCATAAAGGGAGATTTCCAAATTAAAGGGAGTTAACAGATTTAATTTAAGTAAAATAAGGAGTTAACTGATTCAATTTGAGTAGAAAAATGAGTTAACTCATTTAACTCATTTTTTATCAATAGTGAACTGAAAATTTCTCTTTTTGAACTGAAGAGAGATTTTGTTGAGATATTTAATTTTAAAAAAATGAGAAATGCTCTCATAATTACTTTTTCTATTTAATTAAATAATCTTTTATTAATTAGAGACACTTTTCTTATTTAATTAAATAAATTCATTTAATTAATTAGGAATGGCTTCTCATTTAATTAAATAACTTTGTTTAGTTAATTAGAAATAAATACTCCATTTAATTAAATAATTTTGTTTAATTGATTCAAAATTCTTTTCGAAACTAGTCAACTCAAGTCAACCCTGGTTAAATCTGGTCAACTTTTGGTCAACCTTGATCTTTGCGTATGTGAATATGAGCAAATGTGAGTATGAATTCTAGCAACAATTCGTTGCAAATTCTCATTCAACCTTTCAAAATGAAGAGATGAGGGTCTCTTAAATAGACTTTCCTGGAATTCATCAACGGTTGAGATCGATTTCAATCAACGGTCGGGATTAAAAGTGAAGTTCAGTCATAAAGGAAGATTTTCAAATTAAAAGGAGTTAATAGATTTAATTTGAGTAAAATAAAGAGTTAACTGATTCAATATGAGTAGAAAAAGGAGTTAACTAATTTAACTCATTTTTTATCAATAGTGAATTGAAAATTTTCCTTTTTGAACTGAAGAGAGATTTTGTTGAGATATTTAATTTAATAAAATGAGATATGGTCTCATAATTACTTTTTGTATTTAATTAAATAATTTTTAATTAATTAGAGACACTTTTATTATTTAATTAAATAACTTCATTTAATTAATTAGGAATGGCTTCTCATTTAATTAAATAACTTTGTTTAATTAATAAGAAGTAAGTACTCCATTTAATTAAATAATTTCGTATAATTATTTCAAATTGTTTTTCAAAACTAGTCAAATTAAGTCAACTGTGGTTAAATCTGGTCAACTTTTGGTCAAACTTAATCTTTGCGTATGTGAATATGAGCAAATGTGAGTATGAATTTCAGCAACAATTCGATGCAAATTCTCATTCAACCTTTCAAAATGAAGAGATGAGGGTCTCTTAAATAGACTTTCTTGGAATTCATCAACGATTGAGATCGATTTCAATCAATGGTCAAGATTAAAGGTGAAGTTCAGTCATAAAAGATGATTTCCAAATTAAAAAGAGTTGACAGATTTAATTTGAGTAAAATATGGAGTTAACTGATTCAATTTGTGTAGAAAAAGGAGTTAACTAATTTAACTAATTTTTTATTAATAGTGAATCAGAAATTTTCATTTTTGAACTGAAAAGAGATTTTGTTGAGATATTTAATTTAATAAAATAAGATATGGTCTCATAATTACTTTTTCTATTTAATTAAATAATCTTTAATTAATTAGAGACACTTTTTTTATTTAATTAAATAACTTCATTTAATTAATTAGGAATGCCTTCTCATTTAATTAAATAATTTTATTTAGTTAATTAGAAGTAATTACTCCATTTAATTAAATAATTTCGTTTAATTATTTCAAAATTCTTTTCGAAACTAGTGAACTCAAGTCAACTGTGGTTAAATCTGGTCAACTTTTTGTCAAACTTGATCATTGCGTATGTGAATATGAGCAAATGTGAGTATGAATTCCAGCAACAATTCGATGCAAATTCTCATTCAACCTTTCAAAATGAAGAGAAGAGGGTCTCTTAAATAGACTTTCCTTGAATTCATCAACATTTGAGATCGATTTCAATCAACAGTCAGGATTAAAGGTGGAGTTCAGTCATAAAGGGAGATTTCCAAATTAAAGAGAGTTGACATATTTAATTTGAGTAAAATAAGGAGTTAACTGATTCAATTTGAGTGAAAAAAAGAGTTAACTGATTTAACTCATTTTTTATGAATAGTGAACTGAAAATTTCCCTTTTTGAACTGAAGAGAGATTTTGTTGAGATATTTAATTTAATAAAATGAGATATGCTTTCATAATTACTTTTTCTATTTAATTAAATAATCTTTAATTAATTAGATACACTTTTCTTATTTAATTAAATAGCTTTATTTAATTAATTAGGAATGGCTTCTCATTTAATTAAATAACTTTGTTTAGTTAATTAAAAGTAAGTACTCCATTTAATTAAATAATTTCATTTAATCATTTTAGAATTTTTTTCAAAACTAGTCAACTCAAGTCAACCGTGGTTAAATTTGGTCAACTTTTGGTCAAATTTGATCTTTGTGTATGTGAATATGAGCAAATGTGAGTATGAATTCTAGCAACAATTCGATGCAAATTCTCATTCAACCTTTCAAAATGAATAGATGAGTGTCTTTTAAATAGACTTTCCTGAAATTCATCAAAAGTTTATATCGATTTCAATCAACGGTCAGGATTAAAGGTGAAGTTCAGTCATAAAGGGAGATTTTCAAATTAAAGGGAGTTAACAGATTTAATTTGACTAAAATAAGGAGTTAACTGATTCAATTTGAGTAGAAAAAGGAGTTAACTGATTTAACTCATTTTTGATCAATAGTGAACTAAAAATTTCTCTTTTTGAACTGAAGAGAGATTTTGTTAAGATATTTAATTTAATAAAATGAGATATGCTCTCATAATTACTTTTTCTATTTAATCAAATAATCTTTAATTAATTAGAGACACTTTTCTTATTTAATTAAATAACTTCATTTAATTAATTAGGAATGGCTTCTAATTTAATTAAATAACTTTGTTTAATTAATTAGAAGTAAGTACTCCATTTAATTAAATAATTTTGTTTAATTATTTTTAAAAAAAATTGACTCAAGTCAACCGTGGTTAAATCTGGTAAACTTTTGGTCAAACTTGATCTTTGCATATGTGAGTATGAACAAATGTGAGTATGAATTCCATCAACAATTCGAGGCAAATTCTCATTCAACCATTCAAAATGAAGAGATGAGGGTCTCTTAAATAGACTTTCTTAGAATTCACCAACGGTTGAGATTGATTTCAATCAACGGTTAGGATTAAAGGTGAAGTTCAGTCGTAAAGGAAGATTTTCAACTCAAGTCAACTCAAGTCAACCGTGGTTAAATCTGGTCAACTCAAGTCAATCGTGGTTAAATCTGGTCTACTTTTGGTCAAACTTGATCTTTGCGTATATGAATATGAGAAAATTTGTGTATGAATTCCAACAACAATTCGATGCAAATTCTCATTCAACCTTTCAAAATGAAGAGATGAGGGTCTTTTAAATAGACTTTCTCAGAATTCATCAATGGTTGAGATCAATTTCAATAAACGGTTAGGATTAAAGGTGAAGTACAGTCATAAAGGGAGATTTTCAAATTAAAGGGAGTTAACGGATTTAATTTTAGTAAAATAAAGAGTAAACCGATTCAATTTGAGTAGAAAAAGGAGTTAACCGATTTAACTCATTTTTTATCAATAGTGAACTGGAAATTTCTCTTTTTGAACTGAAGAGAGATTTTGTTAAGATATTTAATTTGAAAAAATGAGATATGCTCTCATGATTACTTTTTCTATTTAATTAAATAATCTTTAATTAATTAGAGACGCTCTTCTTATTTAATTAAATAACTTCATTTAATTAATTAGGAATCGCTTCTCATTTAATTAAATAACATTGTTTAATTTATTACAAGTAAGTACTCCATTTAATTAAATAATTTCATTTAATTATTTCAATTTTTTTTTCGAAACTAGTCAACTCAAGTCAACTGTGGTTAAATTTGGTCAACTTTTGGACAAACTTGATCTTTGCATCTGTGAATATGAGCAAATGTGAGTATGAATTCCAGCAACAATTCGATGCAAATTCTCATTCAACCTTTCAAAATGAAGAGATGAGGGTCTGTAAAATAAACTTTCCTTGAATTTATCAATGGTTGAGATTGATTTCAATCAATCGTCAGGATGAAAGGTGAAGTTCAGTCATAAAGGGAGATTTCTAAATTAAAGGGAGTTAACGGATTTAATTTGAGTACGTTAAGGAGTTAACTGATTCAATTTGAGTAGAAAAAGGAGTTAACCGATTTAACTCATTTTTGATCAATATTGAACTGGAAATTTCCCTTTTTTGAACTGATGAGAGATTTTGTTGAGATATTTAATTTAATAAAAATGAGATATGCTCTCATAATTACTTTTTCTATTTAATTAAATAATTTTTAATTAATTAGAGACACTTTTTTTGTTTAATTAAATAACTTCATTTAATTAATTAAGAATTGCTTCTCATTTAATTATATAACTTTGTTTAATTAATTAGAAGTAAGTCCTCCATTTAATTAAATAATTTCGTTTAATTATTTGAATTTTTTTTCGAAACTAGTCAAATCAAGTAAACTGTGGTTAAATGTAGTCAACTTTTGGTCAAAATTGATCTTTGCGTATGTGAATATGAGCAAATGTGAGTATGAATTTCAACAACAATTCGATGGAAATTCTCATTCAAATTTTCAAAATGAAGAGATGAGGGTCTTTTAAATAGACTTTCCTAAAATTCATCAACGGTTGAGATCGATTTCAATCAAAGGTCAGGATTAAAGATGAAGTTTAGTCATAAATGGAGATTTCCAAATTAAAGGGAGTTAACAGATTTAATTTTAGTAAAATAAGGAGTTAACTGATTCAATTTGAGTAGAAAAAGGAGTTAACTGATTTAACTCATTTTTGATCAATAGTGAACTGAAAATTTATCTTTTTGAACTGAAGAGATATTTTGTTGAGATATTTAATTTAATAAAATGAGATATGCTCTCATAATTACTTTTTCTATTTAGTTAAATAATCTTTAATTAATTAGAGACACTTTTCTTATTTAATTAAATAACTTGATTTAATTAATTAGAAATGGCTTCTCATTTAATTAAATAACTTTTCTTAATTAATTAAAAGTAAGTACTCCATTTAATTAAATAATTTCGTTTAATTATTTCAATTTTTTTTTCAAAACTAGTCAACTCAAGTCAACCGTGGTTAAATCTGGTCCACTTTGGCTCAAACATGATCTTTGGGTATGTGAATATGAAGAAATGTGAGTAGGAATTCAAGCAACAATTCAATGCAAATTCTCATTCAACCTTTCAAAATGAATAGATGAGGGTCTCTTAAATAGACTTTTTTGAAATTCATCAATGGTTGAGATCGATTTCAATCAACGGTTAAGATTAAAGGTGAAGTTTAGTCATAAAGCGAGATTTCCAAATTAAATGGAGTTAACGGATTTAATTTGAGTAAAATAAGGAGTTAACTGATTCAATTTGAGTAGAGAAAGGAGTTACCTGATTTAACATATTTTTGATCAATAGTGAACTAGAAATTTCCCTTTTTGAACTGAAGAGAGATTTTGTTGAGATATTTAATTTAATAAAATGAGATATGCTCTCATAATTACTTTTTCTATTTAGTTAAATAATTTTTAATTAATTAGAGACACTTTTCTTATTTAATTAAATAACTTCATTTAATTAATTAGGAATCACTTCTCATTTAATTAAATAACTTTATTTAATTAAATAAAAGTAAGTACTCCATTTAATTAAATAATTTCGTTTAATTATTTCAAAATTTTTTTCGAAACTAGTCAACTCAAGTCAACCGTGGTTAAATCTGGTCAACTTTTGGTCAAACTTGATGTTTGCGTATGTGAATATGAGAAAATGTGAGTATGAATTCCAACAACACTGCGATGCAAATTCTCATTCAACCTTTCAAAATGAACAGATAAGGGTCTCTTAAATAGACTTTCTTGGAATTCATCAACGGTTGAGATCGATTTCAATCAACGGTTAGGATTAAAGGTAAAGTTCAGTCATAAAGGGAGATTTTCAAATTAAAGGGAGTTAACAAATTTAATTTGAGTAAAATATGGAGTTAACTTATTCAATTTGAGTAGAAAAAGGAGTTAACTCATTTAACTCATTTTTGATCAATAGTGAACTGAAAATTTCCCTTTTTGAACTGAATAGAGATTTTGTTGAAATATATAATTTAATAAAATAAAATATGCTCTCATAATTACTTTTTCTATTTAATTGAATAATCTTTAATTAATTAGAGACACTTTTCTTATTTAATTAAATAACTTGATTTAATTAATTAGGAATGGCTTCTCATTTAATTAAATAACTTTATTTAATTAATTAGAAGTAAGTACTCCATTTAATTAAATAATTTCATTTAATTATTTCAAAATTCTTTTCGAAACTAGTCAACTCAAGTCAACCGTGGTTAAATTTGGTCAAGTTTCGGTCAAACTTGATCTTTGCGTATGTGAATATGAGGAAATGTGAGTATGAATTTCAGCAACAATTCGATGCAAATTCTCATTCAACCTTTCAAAATGAAGAGATGAGGGTCTCTTAAATAGACTTTCTTGGAATTCATCAACGGTCGAGATCGATTTCAATCAACGGTCAGGATTAAAGGTGAAGTTCAGTCATAAAGGAAGATTTCCAAATTAAAGGGAGTTAACATATTTAATTTGAGTAAAATAAGGAGTTAACTGATTCAATTTGAGTACAAAAAGTAGTTAACCAATTTAACTCATTTTTGATCAATATTGAACTGAAAATTTCTCTTTTTGAACTGAAGAGAGATTTTGTTGAGATATTTAATTTAATAAAATGAGATATGCTCTCCTAATTACTTTTTCTATTTAATTAAATAATCTTTAATTAATTAGAGGCACTTTTCTTGTTTAATTAAATAACTTCATTTAATTAATTAAGAATGGGTTCTCATTTAATTATATAACTTTGTTTAATTAATTAGAAGTAAGTCCTCCATTTAATTAAATAGTTTAGTTTAATTATTTCAAAATTCTTTTTGAAACTAGTCAACTCAAGTCAATCGTGGTTAAATCTAGTCAACTTTTGGTCAAATTTGATCTTTGCATATGTGAATATGAGCAAATGTGAGTATGAATTTCAGCAACAATTCGATGCAAATTTTCATTCAACCTTTCAAAATGAAGAGATGAGGGTCTTTTAAATAGACTTTCCTGGAATTCATCAACGGTTGAGATCCATTTCAATCAAAGGTCAGGATTAAAGGTGAAGTTCAGTCATAAAGGGAGGATTCGAAATTAAAGGGAGTTAACAGATTTAATTTGAGTAAAATAAGGAGTTAATTGATTCAATTTGAGTAGAAAAAATAGTTAACTGATTTAACTCATTTTTTATCAATAGTGAACTGAAGATTTCCCCTTTTGAGCTGAAGAGAGATTTTGTTGAGATATTTAATTTAATAAAATGAGATATGCTCTCATAATTACTTTTTCTATTTAGTTAAATAATCTTTAATTAATTAGAGACACTTTTCTTAATTAATTAAATAACTTCATTTAATTAATTAGGAATGGCTTCTCATTTAATTAAATAACTTTGTTTAATTAATTAGAAGTAAGTAGTCCATTTAATTAAATAATTTCATTTAATTATTTCAAAATTCTTTTCAAAACTAGTCAACTCAAGTCAACCGTGGTTAAATCTGGTCAACTTTGGGTCAAACTTGATCTTTGGGTATGTGAATATGAGCAAATGTGAGTATGAATTCCAGCAACAATTCGATGCAAATTCTCATTCAACCTTTCAAAATGAAGAGATGAGGGTCTTTTAAATAGACTTTCCTAGAATTCATCAACGGTTGAGATCGATTTCAATCAAAGGTCAGGATTAAAGGTGAAGTTCAGTCATAAAGGGAGAATTCGAAATTAAAGGGAGTTAACGGATTTAATTTGAGTAAAATAAGGAGTTAACTGATTCAATTTGAGTAGAAAAAAGAGTTGACTGATTTAACTCATTTTTTATCAATAGTGAACTATAAATTTCCCTTTTTGAACTGAAGAGAGATTTTTTTGATATATTTAATTTAATAAAATGAGATATGCTCTCATAATTACTTTTTCTATTTAATTAAATAATTTTTAATTAATTAGAGACACTTTTCTTATTTAATTAAATAACTTCATTTAGTTAATTAGGAATTGCTTCTCATTTAATTAAATAACTTTGTTTAATTAATTAGAAGTAAGTACTCCATTTAATTAAATAATTTCATTTAATTATTTCAAAATTCTTTTCAAAATTAGTCAACTCAAGTCAACCGTGGTTAAATCTGGTCAACTTTTGGTCAAACTTGTTCTTTGCGTATGTGAATATGAGCAAATGTGAGTATGAATTTCAGCAACAATTCGATAAAAATTCTCATTCAACCTTTACAAATCAACAGATGAGGGTCTCTTAAATAGACTTTCCTGGAACTCATCAACGGTTGAGATCGATTTCAATCAGCGGTCAGGTTTAAAAGTGAAGTTCAGTCATAAAGGGAGATTTCCAAATTAAAGGGAGTTAACAGATTTAATTTGAGTAAAATAAGGAGTTACATGATTCAATTTCAGTAGAGAAAGGAGTTAACTGATTTAACTTATTTTTGATCAATACTGAACTGGAAATTTCCCTTTTTGAACTGAAGAGAGATTTTGTTGAGATATTTAATTTAATAAAATGAGATATGCTCTCATAATTACTTTTTCTATTTAAATAAATAATCTTTAATTAATTAGAGACACTTTTCTTATTTAATTAAATAACTTCATTTAATTAATTAGGAATCGCTTCTCATTTAATTAAATAACTTTGTTTAACTAATTAAAAGTAAGTACTCCATTTAATTAAATAATTTCGTTTAATTATTTCAAAATTAAAGGGAGTTAACAGATTGAATTTGAGTAAAATAAAGAGTTAACTGATTCTATTTGAGTAGAAAAAAGAGTTAACTGATTTAACTCATTTTTGATCAATACTGAACTGAAAATTTGCCTCTTTGAACTGAAGAGAGATTTTGTTGAGATATTTAATTTAATAAAATGAAATATGCTCTCATAATTACTTTCTCTATTTAATTGAATAATCTTTAATTAATTAGAGACACGTTTCTTATTTAATTAAATAACTTGATTTAATTAATTAGGAATGGCTTCTCATTTAATTAAATAACTTTGTTTAATTAATTAGAAGTAAGTACTCCATTTAATTAAATAATTTTTTAAAATTATTTCAAAATTCTTTTCAAAATTAGTCAACTCAAGTCAACCTTGGTTAAATCTGGTCAACTTTTGGTCAAATTTGATCTTTGCGTATGTGAATATGAGGAAATGTGAGTATGAATTCCAGCAACAATTCGATGCAAATTCTCATTCAACCTTTCAAAATGAAGAGATGAGGGTCTCTTAAATAGACTTTATTGGAATTCATCAATGGTTGAGATCGATTTCAATCAACGGTCAAGATTAAAGGTGAAGTTCAGTCATAAAGGGAGATTTTCAAATTAAAGGGAGTTAACAGATTTAATTTGAGTAAAATAAGGAGTTAACTGATTCAATTTGAGTACAAAAAGGAGTTAACTAATTTAACTCATTTTTGATCAATAGTGAACTGAAAATTTCCCTTTTTGAACTGAAGAGAGATTTTGTTGAGATATTTAATTTAATAAAATGAGATATTCTCTCATAATTACTTTTTCCATTTAATTGGATAATCTTTAATTAATTAGAGACACTTATCTTATTTAATTAAATAACTTCATTTAATTAATTAGGAATGGCTTCTCATTTAATTGAATAACTTTTTTTAATTAATTAGAAGTAAGTACTCCATTTAATTAAATAATTTTCTTTAATTATTTAAAAATTCTTTTCGAAACTAGTCAACTCAAGTCAACGGTGGTTAAATATGGTCAACTTTTGGTCAAAGTTGATTTTTGTGTATGTGAATATGAGCAAATGTGAGTATGAATTCCAGCAACAATTCAATGCAAATTCTCATTCAACCTTTCAAAATGAAGAGATGAGGGTCTCTTAAATAGACTTTCCTGAAATTCATCAACGGTTGAGATCGATTTCAATCAACAGTCATGATTAAATGTGAAGTTCAGTCATAAAGGGAGATTTTCAAATTAAAGCAAGTTAACAGATTTAATTTGAGTAAAATAAGGAGTTAATTGATTCAATTTGAGTGGAAAAAGGAATTAACTTATTTAACTCATTTTTTATCTATAGTGAACTTGAAATTTCCCTTTTCGAACTGAAGATAGATTTTGTTGAGATATTTAATTTAATAAAATGAGATATGCTCTCATAATTGCTTTTTCTATTTAATTAAATAATCTTTAATTAATTAGAAACACTTTTCTTATTTAATTAAATAACTTCAGTTAATTAATTTGGAATGGCTTCTTAGTTAATTAAATAACTTTGTTTAATTAATTAGAAGTAAGTACTCCATTTAATTAAATAATTTTGTTTAATTATTTCAAAATTCTTTTCAAAACAAGTCAACTCAAGTCAACCGTGGTTAAATCTGGTCAACTTTTGGTCAAACTTGATCTTTGCATATGTGACTATGAGCAAATGTGAGTATGAATTTCGGCAACAATTCGATGCAAATTCTCATTCAACCTTTCAAAATGAAGAGATGAGGGTCTCTTAAATAGACTTTCTTGGAATTCATCAACGGTTGAGATCGATTTCAATCAACGGTCAGGATTAAAGTTGAAGTTGAATCATAAAGGGAGATTTCCAAATTAAAGGGAGTTAACAGATTTAATTTGAGTAAAATAAGGA
>CM053787.1:103009462-103256962 GCA_028749045.1 Cupressus sempervirens
TGAAAAGTGTCTCTAATTAATTAAAGATTACTTAATTAAATAGAAAATGTAATTATGAGAGCATATCTCATTTTATTAAATTAAATATCTCAACAAAATCTCTCTTCAGTTCAAAAAGAGAAATTTCCAGTTCACTATTGATCAAAAATGAGTTAAATCAGTTAACTACTTTTTCTACTCAAATTGAATCATTTAACTCTTTATTTTACTCAACTTAAATCTGTTAATTCCTTTTAATTTAAAAATCTCCCTTTATGACTGAACTTTACCTTTAATCCTGACTGCTGATTGAAATCGATCTCAACCATTGATTAATTCCAAGAAAGTCTATTTAAGAGAGCCTCATCTCTTCACTTTGAAAGGTTGAATGAAAATTTGCATCGAATTGTTGCTAGAATTCATACTCAGAGTTGCTCATATTCACATACGCAAAGATCAAGTTTGATCGAAAGTTGATCAGATTTAACCACGGTTGACTTGAGTTGACTAATTTTGAAAAGAATTTTGAATTAATTAAAAGAAATTATTTATTTAAATGGGGTACTTACTTCTAATTAATTAAACAAAGTTATTTAATTAAATGAGAAGCCATTCCTAATTAATTAAATGAAGTTATTTAATTAAATAAAAAAAGTGTCTCTAATTAATTAAAGATTACTTAATTAAATGAAAAAAGCGATTATTAGAGCATATCTCATTTGATTAAATTAAATATCTCAACAAAATCTCTCTTTAGTTCAAAAAGGAAATTTTCAGTTCGCTATTGATAAAAAATAAGTTAAATCAGTTAACTCCTTTTTCTACTCAAATTGAATCAGTTAACTCCTTATTTTACTCAAATTAAATCTGTTAACTCCCTTTAATGTAAAAAGCTCCCTTTATGACTAAACTTGACCTTTAATCCTGACCGTTGATTGAAATCGATCTCAATCGTTGATGAATTCTAGGAAAATCTATTTAATAGACCCTCATCTATTCATTTTGAAAGGTTGAATGAGAATTTGCATCGAATTGTTGCTGGAATTCATACTCATAATTGCTCATATTCACATACGCAAAGATCAATTTTGACCAAAAGTTGACCAATTTTTTAACTACGATTGACTTGAGTTGACTAGTTTCGAAAAGAATTTTGAAATAATTGAACAAAATTATTTAATTAAATGGAGTTCTTACTTCTAATTAATTAAACAAAGTTATTTAATTAAATGAGAAGCCATTCCTAATTAATTAAATGAATGTATTTAATTAAATAAGAAAAGTGTCTCTAATTAATTAAAGATTACTTAATTTGGAAATCTTCCTTTATGACTGAACTTCACCTTTAATCCTGACCGTTGATTGAAATCAATCTCAGCCGTTGTTGAATTCCAAGAAAGTTCATTTAAGAGACCCTCATCTCTTCATTTTGAAAGGTTGAATGAGAATTTGCATCGAATTGTTGCTGGAATTCATACTCACATTTGCTCATATTCACATACACAAAGATCAAGTTTCACCAAAAGGTGACCAGATTTAACGAGAGTTGACTTGAGTTGACTAGTTTCAAATTTTTTTTTGAAATAACTAAACAAAATTATCTAATTAAATGGTGTACTTACTTCTAATTAATTAAACAAAGTTATTTAATTAAATGAGAAGCCATTCTTAATTAATTAAATAAAGTTATTTAATTAAACAAGAAAAATGTCTCTAATTAATTAAAGAATACTTAATTAAATAGAAAAATTAATTATGAGAGCATATCTCATTTTATTAAATTAAATATCTCAACTAAATCTTGCTTCAGTTCAAAAAGAGAAATTTCCAGTTCAGTATTGATAAAAAATGAGTTAAATTAGTTATCTCCTTTTTCTACTCAAATTGAATCAGTTAACTCTTTATTTTACTCAAATTAAATCTGTTAACACCTTTTAATTTGGAAATCTCCCTTTATGACTGTACTTCACCTTTAATCTTGACTGTTGATTGAAATCGATATCAACCGTTGATGAATTCCAGGAAAGTCTATTTAAGAAAACCTCATCTCTTCATTTTGAAAGGTTGAATGAGAATTTGCATCGAATTGTTGCTAGAATTCATACTCACATTTGATCATATTCACATACGCAAAGATCATATTTGACCAAAAGTTGATCAGATTTAACCACGGTTGACTTGAGTTGACTAGTTTCGAAAAGAATTTTGAAATAATTAAACGAAAGTATTTAATTAAATGGAATACTTACTTTTAATTAATTAAACAAAGTTATTTAATTAAATGAGAAGTCATTCCTAATTAATTAAATGAAGTTATTTAATTAAATAAGAAGAGTGTCTCTAATTAATTAAAGATTATTTAATTAAATAGAAAAAGTAATTATGAGACCATATCTCATTTTATTAAATTAAATATCTCAACAAAATCTCTCTTCAGTTTAAAAAGTGAAATTTTCAGTTCACTATTGATAAAAAATGAGTTAAATCAGTTAACTACATTTTCTACTCAAATTTAATTAGTTAACTCCTTATTTTACTCAAATTAAATCTATTAACTCCCTTTAATTTGGAAATCTCCCTTAATGACTAAACTTCAACTTTAATCCTAACCATTGATTGTAATCAATCTCAACCGTCGATGAATTCCAATAAAGTCTATTTAAGAGACCCTCATCTCTTCATTTTGAAAGGTTAAATGAGAATTTGCATCGATTTGTTGCTAGAATTCATACTCACATTTTCTCATATTCACATACGCAAAGATCAATTAAAGATTATTTAAGTAAATAGAAAAATTAATTATGAGAGCATATCTCCTTTTATTAAATTAAATATCTTAACAAAATCTCTCCTTAGTTCAAAAAGGAAAATTTTCAATTCACTATTGATCAAAAATGAGTTAAATCAGTTAACTCCTTTTCCTACTCAAATTGAATCAGTTAACTCCTTATTTTACTCGAATTAAATCTGTTGACTCCCTTTAATTTGAAAATCTCCCTTTATGACTGAACCTCACCTTTAATCTTGACCGTTGATTGAAATCGATCTCAACCGTTGATGAATTCCAAGAAAGTCTATTTAAGAGACCCTCATCTCTTCATTTTGAAAGGTTGAATCAGAATTTGCATCGAATTGTTGTTAGAATTCATACTCACATTTGCTCATATTCACATACGCAAAGATCAAGTTTGACCAAAAGTTGACCAGATTTAACCACGGTTGACTTGAGTTGACTAGTTTCGAAAAAAAAATTGAAATAATTAAATGAAATTATTTAATTAAATGGAGTAATTACTTCTAGTTAATTGAACAAATTTATTAAATTAAATGAGAAGCCATCCCTAATTAATTAAATGAAGTTATTTAATTAAATAAGAAAATTGCATCTAATTAATTAAAGATTACTTAATTAAATAGAAAACGTAATTATCAGAGCATATCCCATTTTATTAATTTAAATATCTCAACAAAATCTCTCTTCAGTTCAAAAAGAGAAATTTCGAGTTCACTATTGATAAAAAATGAGTTAAATCCGTTAACTCCTTTTTCTACTCAAATTGAATCAGTTAACTCCTTATTTTACTCAAATTAAATTTGTTAACTCCCTTTAATTTGGAAATCTCCCTTTATGACTGAACTTCACCTTTAATCCTGACCAAAACTTGACCATATTTAAGCACGGTTGATTTGAGTTGACTAGTTTCGAAAAGAATTTTGAAATAATTAAATGAAATTATTTAATTAAATGGAGTACTTACTTCTAATTAATTAAACAAAGTTATTTAATTAAATGACAAGCCATTCCTAATTAATTAAATGAAGTTATTTAATTAAATAAGAAAAGTGTCTCTAATTAATTATATCTCATTTTATTAAATTACATATCTCAATAAAATCTCTCTTCAGTTCAAAAATGAAAATTTTTAGTTCACTATTGATTAAAAATGAGTTAAATCAGTTAACTCCTTTTTCTACTCAAATTGAATCAGTTAAATCCTTATTTTACTCAAATTAAATCTGTTAACCCCTTTTAATTTAAAAATCTTTGTTTATTACTGAACTTTACGTTTAACCCTGACTGTTGATTGAAATCGATCTCAACCGTTGATGAATTCCAAGAAAGTCTATTTAAGAGACCCTCATCTCTTCATTTTGAAAGGTTGAATGAGAATTTGCATCAAATTGTTGCTGGAATTTATACTCACATTTGCTCATATTCACATATGCAAAAATTAAGTTTGACTAAAAGTTGACTAGATTTGACCACAGTTGACTTGAGTTGACTAGTTTCGAAAAGAATTTTGAAATAATTAAATGAAATTATTTAATTAAATGGAGTACTTACTTATAATTGATTAAACAAAGTTATTTAATTAAATGAGAAGCCATTCCTAATTAATTAAATGAAGTTATTTAATTAAATAAGAAAAGTGTCTCTAATTAATTAATGATTACTTAATTATATAGAAAAAGTAATAATGAGAGTATATCTCATTTTCTTAAATTAAATATCAAAACAAAATCTCTCTTCAGTTCAAAAAGGGAAATTTCCAGTTCACTATTGATCAAAAAATGAGTTAAATGAGTTAACTCCTTTTTCTACTCAAATTGAATCAGTTAACTCCTTATTTTACTTAAATTAAATCTGTTAACTCCCTTTAATTTGAAAATCTTTCTTTATGACTAAACTTCAACTTTAATCCTGACCGTTGATTAAAATCGATCTCAACCGTTGACGAATTTCAGGAAAGTCTATTTAAGAGACCCTCATCTCTTCATTTTGAAAGGTTGAATGAGAATTTGCATCGAATTGTTGCTGGAATTCATACTGACATTTTCTCATATTCACATATGCAAAGATCAAGTTTGATCAAAAGTTGATCAGATTTAACCACGGTTGACTTGAGTTGACTAGTTTCAAAAAAAAATTGAAATATTAAAATGAAATTATTTAATTAAATGGAGTACTTACTTCTAATTAATTAAACAAAGTTATTTAATTAAATGAGAAGCCATTCCTAATTAATAAAATGAAGTTGTTTAGTTAAGTAAGAAAAGTGTCTCTAATTAATTAAAGATTACTTAATTAAATAGAAAAAGTAATTATGAGAGCATATCTCATTTAATTAAATTAAATATCTCAACAAAATCTCTCTTCAATTCAAAAAGAAAAATTTCTATTTCACTATTGATAAAAAATGAGTTAACTCAGTTAACTCCTTTTCCTACTCATATTGAATTAGTTAATTCTTTATTTTACTGAAATTAAATCTATTAACACGCTTTAATTTGGAAATCTCTCTTTATGACTAAACTTCACCTTTAATCATGACCATTGATTGAAATCGATCTCAACCGTTAATGAATTCTAGGAAAGTCTATTTAAGAGACACTCATCTCTTCATTTTGAAATATTGAATGAGAATTTGCATCGAATTGTTGCTGGAATTCATGATCACATTTTCTCATATTCACATACACAAAGATCAAGTTTGACCAAAAGTTGATCAGATTTAACTACAGTTGACTTGAGTTGACTAGTTTTAAAAAGAATTTTTAAATAATTAAACAAAATTATTTAATTAAATAGAGTACTTACTTCTAATTTATTAAACAAAGTTATTTAATTAAATCAGAAGCCATTACTAATTAATTAAATGAAGTTATTTAATTAAATAAGAAAAGTGTCTCTAAGTAATTAAAGATTACTTAATTAAATAGAAAAAGTAATTATGAGAGCACATCTCATTTTATTAAATTAAATATCTTAACAAAATCTCTCTTCAGTTCAAAAAGGGAAATTTTCAGTTCACTATTGATTAAAAATGAGTTAAATCAGTTAACTCCTTTTTCTATTCAAATTGAATTAGTTAACTCCTTATTTTACTCAAATTAAATCTGTTAACTCCCTTTAATTTGGAAATCTCCCTTTATGACTGAACTTCACCTTTAATCCTGACTATTGATTGAAATCGATATCAACTGTTGATGAATTCCAAGAAAGTCTATTTAAGAGACCCTCATCTCTTCATTTTGAAAAGTTGAATGAGAATTTGCATTGAATTTTTGCTGGAATTCATACTCACATTTTCTCATATTCACATACACAAAGATCAAGTTTCACCAAGAGTTGACCACATTTGACCACGGTTGAGTTGAATTGACTAGTTTTGAAAAAAAAATTAAAAAAATTAAATAAAATTATTTAATTAAATGGAGTACGTACTTCTAATTAATTAAACAAAGTTATTTAATTAAATGAGAAGCCATTCCTAATTAATTAAATGAAGTTATTTAATTAAATAAGAAAAGTGTCATATAATTAATTAAAGATTACTTAATTAAATAGAAAAAGTAATTATGAGAGCATATCTCATTTGATTAAATTAAATATCTCAACAAAATCTCTCTTTAGTTCAAAAAGTGAAACTTTCAGTTCACTATTGATCAAAAATGAGTTAAATCAGTTGACTCTTTTTTTTACTCAAATTGAATCAGTTAACTCCTTATTTTACTCAAATTAAATATAGTGTCTGCCCTTGGTTCACATTTTGTTATCGTTGCTGAACTCTTTTAGAACTAGTTTTATGTTGCTGGTTAGTAGCATTCTTTTGAGATTATCAGATATTGTGCTATGGATTCAGTTTATTATGTGATGAGATTACTTAGACTCTACATTTCATGTATGAATGATGATTATTTTTAGTGTTCACAATTATTGATGATGATTATTACATTGCTTTTAATTATTAATGATGATTAGTAAGAAGATTTATTATCATATGTGATTTCTTATGGATACTTATCCCATACTTGCATGTGTATGGTGTGCGTGTTTGCCTTGCATCTTTGCTTTTATATGGCGTGTCTGATGTGGTTACGGAAGGGAGTCGTAGTCACCTGCTAGTCAGGATCTACACGATGCACCACTTCGTACCATTGTCTATTTAGTTTAGTATATATTGTGTTTGTACATGCATGGTTTTTATGCAAGTTGCAGGTACCAGGTATCGACTTCCCTGAATTGTCAAGATGAGTGTAGCCTATCACATTATCTCAATGATAAGAGAGGGGAGATAAATTCTCAAGTCCAAATCCCAACGCTTTGAGCCATTTGTCCTAATTGGAAAATTAGGACAAGTATCTGAGTTGAATACCCACTGAATGTGTCAGATGACATATTTTGTGATTTTTAACCCTTTAGATTTATTTTGTATGATTTCATCTATGATGGGTTTTCATATTTTATCTTGGAGCTCTATGGTGAATTTTTTATTAATTAAGTCTTAATAAATAGATTTAATTAATAAATTATTTATTTGAGAAAATTAATAAAATATCATAATCTTTAATATTTTGATTGTAATTAATTAAATGTGTATTATTGGAGAAAATGAATTAAATAAAAGAAAACTAGAAGTTAAAATTAATAATAATTATAAAATAATAATAAAGTAATAAATAAAATAATAATAATAAAATTTATAAAAATTAAAATAAAAGTTATAAAATTTAAATAGAGATTATTTAAAAATTAAATTAGAGTTATAAGCTTGCATGAGAATTAACATGTGTCAACAACATGGGGGTTAGTGCATCAATTAAGCACAAGGTGTCTACAACTCTATGACTCATCAAAAAGGTTGGAAAAGACCCATGCTTAGTTGGTAACACCTTTCACCGGTTTCAAGAAGCAATTCAAAGGTTTCTTGAAAGCTCTTTATATTCAAGCATTCATAGAAGCTTAAGGAGGGGGTGGAGAGCAATTGAAACATGGGAGGACTCAAGAACTCTTAAGAAGGGAGCTTGCTCTACGGGTTTTCTGAGGAAGAGCGAATTAGCATCAGAATCCGGATAGATTCTTGTGATTTTTTTTATGTTATTTCTGCATCATGCATTCCTGTCTTCTTCGTGTCTTCCATATGTCTTCTAAGGAATTTCATATTTTTATTGTATGCATTTTCAATTTGGGCAATTAAATTTATTTGAAAAATTTATATACATGGATTTAAAAAAAAAAAAAAGGAAAACGGGTTTGGGTTCGAATTAGAATCAATTAAAATAGATTTGAAAATGGTTTCAAGATTTATGGCCAAATCCATTAGTGAATTTATTGAATAAATTTAGAGAACAATTACCTTTTAAGAAGAAATTTTTTAATTGTCCTGTCGATGCCCCTTGGATAGACCCGAACTCAGTTATTCATAACTTTTTATCGTGATATAATTTATTCGATCGCTCTAGTCAAAATTGGCGCAACTTGGCCCTCTCCAACATATTTCAATTTTAGCTCGATCCAACAGTTCATTAGGGAGATATGACTGTCGTACTGAGACTGTTTTATTCAAAGACAGGTATTTCTCCATTTCCTATAACCAAGAATTTTTTATGCTTAAACTTCACAAAAATAATATATCAAAGCATGGAATGAATTAAGATATTATGGAAATCTTCTCTTATTAGAATCTTATTAATATGCATTAGTTTTATATGATTTATTATCTAATCTAATTAAATCAAATTATTTAAGATTAGTTAATAGTAGAAGAAGTGTAATTAATTATTAGTCAATCTGAATAAATAGATTTTTAAATGAGAGAAAATTAAAAGAAAAGAGATTTTTAATATAGTTTATATAGTGGACTTTTTGTAATGTATATTAAATACTATTTAATATATATTAAATAATTTAGAGATGGTAATTTTATATTACGTTTTTAAATGAAGAGACTTTAAATTTAATTGACATGAAGTCACTATTATAACATTGTTATAATTTGAATTACTATGGTATTATTAATATGTTATATGTTATTAACTAAATTATTGATATACCTTAATGGTATTAAGAGTTAACTAATGAAGCTTATGTAAAGTTCTCTAGATCGATTAATAATAGTTTTGATGAGTTTATTATTTATTAATGTTTGTTGGGACTAAAAAACTATTAATAAATAATAGTGTAAATGGTTTAAATAGTTATCAATTAATACGATCAGAGTTAATCTAAAGAAGATTAGTTAATGATTGAAGTACTGTAAAAGATATTAATCAAATTGAATTGGTTAATAATTTGGAGTATTAATTAATTGAATTATCGTACATAGGGGAAACTTATTTGAGATAATAATACTTGGTATTGGAGATTTATTATAACTTATTATTAAAATAAAATGCGAACATTGTTGAAAGAATGACAAATGTGGTCATTATAGATTTATTAATAAGATTTCCAATATAGCTTGTTATTAAATATTAACAAGTTATTATTATTGAACTATGAAGATGAATATTTGTGTACTAAATTATAGATGACTTTTAACTTACAAAATTATAGTTAGTTATTAGTCAACTGATATTAATTGGAATGTTGCTTGGATATGTAATTATTAATTAAATTAATTAGAGTTAATTAGATTTAATTAATAATCAAGTTATGTAATAGTGTTTTAATTGATATGCTAATATCGATTCCTCTAGCAAAGTTGTGAAGTATTTACATCGAAGTTGATAAGTTGTACTCTCATGACTTGAATAACAACCTTAAATGTTTTAATGGTGAGACTTAGTATTATTGAATTGGAAACTAGGTCATGGATGGTGTACCTATGTTAATTATTTGATCTAATTGATCATTTTAATAAAGTTATAATTCTTCTTAGTCCGATAATTAGTTCTTTTATAAATGAATAATGATCCTTGATTTATGAAGGAGAGTTAATCAATTAGAATATGGATCTTAGTTAAATAAAGAAAGTAATTTAATTAAAAGTCAGTGATGATCAGTGTAATGAGTAAATAATTATCCTTAAGTTATTCTTAGAACAATGCTATCGGAGAACAAATTGGTTGACTTGTACGTCAAATGATAACTTTATACACTTGAAAGTATACTTGCAAATAGAAAATTGGAAACCCTTACATATTATTCAACTATGTGAATTTAGTAAACCAAAACATGTGTTTGCATCATGTATTCTATATGCTTCTTGTTTTGGGTTTTGGGTTGACTAGTGTTGACCAGTCCTAGGATGTTACCAGAGGCTCGGGGGTTATGAGATGTGATGGCATGTTGATCTTATTTGGTCTTGATCTTTATAAGCCCAACCATGGTAATGTGATCGTATGCTCTATGAAATGTTTGTATTTACTGATTGTTATTGTTCATCAGTCTTCATGTGTGAAGCTGAGAGGTATGCGTATGAGACACTTGAGCTAATCATTTTTGAGTCATCAATCAATTATCCTGGGATTATTTTCTAGTCACCATGATGGGACTGAAATATGGATTTATTTCTTGATGATGTCATGTTGTGACATGTTTGACTCAACCATTTTGGAGTCTTCGATCAGTATGATTTTGAGATATTATTGGTTGCTTGTTGAGAACCATTTATCTTGAGATATATTTTGGTTATTGAGAACCAATTGTTACTTATGATTATCAGTGATGCCTTCAATTGCCAATAGAGAACTGTTGTGATCATGATTTTTTATGGATGCTTTTTCAGATGCTCATGGAGATTTGATGATTCTTATCATGGAGATTTGATGATTCTTATTATGAATATTTGATGCTTTTCTGCATATTTGATGATTTTCTTATGGATTATCTTTTATGATTTTGAGATTTAATGATAAAAAAATGGGTTAAATCAGTAAATTCCTTTTTTTAGTCAAATTGAATCAATTAACACCTTATTTTACTCAAATTAAATCTGTTAACTCTCTTTAATTTGGAAATCTCCGTTTACGACTGAACTTCACCTTTAATCCTAACCGTTGATTGAAATCGATCTCAATCGTTGATGAATTCCAAGAAAGTCTATTTAAGAGACCCTCATCTCTCACTTTTGAAATGTTGAATGAGAATTTCCATCGAATTGTTGCTGGAATTCATACTCACATTTTCTCATATTCACAAACGCAAATATCAAGTTTGACCAACAGTTGACCACATTTGACCACGATTGAGTTGAATTGACTAGTTTTGAAAAGAATTTTGAAATAATTAAATGAAATTATTTAATTAAATGGAATACTTACTTCTAATTAATTAAACAAAGTTATTTAATTAAATGAGAAGCCATTCCTAATTAATTAAATAAAGTTATTTGATTAAATAAGAAAAGTGTCTATAATTAATTAAAGATTACTTAATTAAATAGAAAAAGTAATTATGAGAGCATATCTCATTTTATTAAATTAAATATCTCATCAAAATCTCTCTTTAGTTCAAAAAGGGAAATTTCCAGTTCACTATTGATAAAAAATGAGTCAAATTAGTAAACTCCTTTTTCTACTCAAATTGAATCAGTTAACTCCTTATTTTACTCAAATTAAATCTGTTAACTCCCTTTAATTTGGAAATCTCCCTTTATGACTGAACTTCACCTTTAATCCTAACCGTTGATTGAAATCGATCTAAACTGTTGATAAATTTCAGGAAAGTCTATTTAAGAGACCCTCATCTTTTCATTTTCAAAGGTTGAATGAGAATTTGCATTAAATTGTTGTTGGAATTCATACTCACATTTGCTCATATTCACATACGCAAATATCAAGTTTGACCAAAAGTTGACCACATTTGACCATGGTTGAGTTGAATTGACTAATTTTGAAAAGAATTTTGAAATAATTAAATAAAATTATTTAATTAAATGGAGTACTTACTTCTAATTAATTAAACAAATTTATTTAATAAAATGAGAAGCCATTCCTAATTAATTAAATGAAGTTATTTAATTAAATAAGAAAAGTGTCTATAAGTAATTAAAGATTACTTAATTAAATAGAAAAAGTAATTATGAGAGCATATCTCATTTTATTAAATTAAATCTCTCATCAAAATCTCTCTTCAGATCAAAAAGGGAAATTTTCAGTTCACTATTGATAAAAAATGAGTTAAATCAGTTAACTCCTTTTTCTACTCAAATTGAATTAGTTAACTCTTTATTTCACTCAAATTAAATCTGTTAACTCCCTTTAATTTGAAAATCTCCCTTTATGACTAAACTTCACCTTTAATCCTAACCGTTGATTAAAATCGATCTCAACCATTGATAAATTTTAGGAAAGTCTATTTAAGAGACCCTCATCTCTTCATTTTGAAAGGTTGAATGAGAATTTGCATCGAATTGTTGGTGGAATTCATGCTCACATTTGCTCATATTCACATATGCAAAGATCAAGTTTGATCAAAAGTTGACCAGATTTGATCACGGTTGATTTGAGTTGACTAGTTTTGAAAAGAATTTTGAAATAATTAAACTAAATTATTTAATTAAATGGAGTACTTACTTCTAATTAATTAAACAAAGTTATTTAATTAAATGAGAAGCCATTCCTAATTAATTAAATGAAGTTATTTAATTAAATAAGAAAAGTGTCTCTAATTAATTAAAGATTACTTAATTAAATAGAAAAAGTAATTATGAGAGCATATCTAATTTTATTAAATTAAATATTTCAACAAAATCTCTCTTCAGTTCAAAAAAGGAAATTTCCAGTTCACTAATGATAAAAAATGAGTTAAATCAGTCAACTCCTTTTTCTAGTCAAATTGAATCAGTTAACACCTTATTTTACTCAAATTAAATCAGTTAACTCCCTTTAATTTGGAAATCTCTGTTTATAACTGAACTTCACCTTTAATCCTGACCGTTGATTGAAATCGATCTCAATCGTTGATGAATTCCAAGAAAGTCTATTTAAGAGACCCTCATCTCTTACTTTTGAAACGTTGAATGAGAATTTGCATTGAATTGTTGCTCGAATTCATACTCACATTTGTTCATATTCACATACGGAAAGATCTAGTTTGACAAAAAGTTGACCAAATTTGACCACGGTTGATTTGAATTGGCTAGTTTAAAAAATAAAATTAAAATAATTAAATGAAATTATTTAATTAAATGGAGTACTTACTTTTAATTAATTAAACAAAGTTATTTAATTAAATGAGAAGCCATTCCTAATTAATTAAATGAAGTTATTTAATTAAATAAGAAAAGTGTCTATAATTAATTAAAGATTACTTAATTAAATAGAAAGAGTAATTATGAGAGCATATTTCTTTTTATTAAATTAAATATCTCAACAAAATCTCTCTTCAGTTCAAAAAGAAAAATTTTCAATTCACTATTGATAAAAAATGAGTTAAATCAGTTAACTCCTTTTTCTACTCAAATTGAATCAGTTAACTCCTTATTTTACTCAAATTAAATCTATTAACTCTTTTTAATTTGAAAATCTCTCTTTATCACTGAAATTCACCTTTAATCCTGACCGTTGATTGAAATCGATCTCAACCGTTGATGAATTTCAAGAAAGTTTATTTAAGAGACCCTCATCAATTCATTTTGAAAGGTTGAATTAGAATTTGCATCGAATTGTTGTTGGAATTGATACTCACATTTGCTAATATTCACATACGTAAATATTGAGTTTGACCAAAAGTTGAGTTGATTTGACCACAGTTGACTTGAGTTGACTAGTTTCAAAAAGAATTTTGAAATAATTAAACGAAATTATTTAATTAAATGGAGTACTTACTTATAATTAAATAATTATATTTATTTAATCAAATGAGAAGCCATTCCTAATTAATTAATGAAGTTATTTAATTAAATAACAAAAGTGCCTCTAATTAATTAAAGATTACTTAATTAAATAGAAAAAGTAATTATGAGAGCATATCTCATTTTATTAAATTAATTATCTCAACAAAATCTCTCTTTAGTTCAAAAAGAAAAATTTCCAATTCACTATTGATAAAAAATGAGTTAAATCAGTTAACTCCTTTTTCTACTCAAATTTTATCAGTTAACTCCTTATTTTACTCAAATTAAATCTATTAACTTGCTTTAATTTGGAAATCTCCCTTTATGACCGAACTTCACCTATAATCCTGACCGTTGATTGAAATCAATCTCAACCGTTGATGAATTTCGAGAAAGTCTATTTAAGAAAACCTCATCTCTTCATTTTGAAAGGTTGAATGAGAATTTTTATCGAATTGTTGCTGGAATTCATACTCACATTTGCTCATATTCAAATATGCAAAGATCAAATTTGACCAAAAGTTGACCAGATTTAACCACAATGGACTTGAATTGACTAGTTTCGAAAAGAATTTTGAAATAATTAAACGAAATTATTTAATTAAATGGAGTGCTTACTTATAATTAATTAAAAAATGTTATTTAATTAAATGAGAACCCATTCCTAATTAATTAAATGAAGTTATTTAATTAAATAAGAAAATTGCCTCTAATTAATTAAATATTACTTAATTAAATAGAAAAAGAAATTATGAGAGCATATCTCATTTTATTAAATTAAATATCTCAGCAAAATCTCTCTTCAGTTCATAAAGAGAAATTTTTAGTTCACTATTGATAAAAAATGAGCTAAATCAGTTAACTACTTTTTTTACTCAAATTAAATCAGTTAACTCTTTATTTTACTCAAATTAAATCTGTTAACACCCTTTAATTTAGAAATATCCCTTTATGATTGAACTTCACCTTTAATCCTAACCGTTGATTGAAATTGATCTCAACCGTTGATAAATTTTAGGAAAGTCTATTTAAGAGACTCTTATCTCTTCATTTTAAAAGGCTGAATGAGAATTTGCATCGAATTGTTGTTAGAATTTATGCTCACATTTGCTCATATTCACATACGCAAAGATCAAGTTTGATCAAAAGTTGACCAGGTTTGACCACGGTTGATTTGAGTTGACTAATTTTGAAATTTTTTTTGAAATAATTAAATGAAATAATTTAATTAAATGGAGTACTTACTTCTAATTATTTGAAAAAGGTTATTTAATTAAATTAGAAGCCATTCCTAATTAATTAAATGAAGTTATTTAATTAAAAAAGAAAACTGTCTAATTAATTAAAGATTACTTAATTAAATAGAAAAATTAATTATGAGAGCATATCTAATTTTATTAAATTAAACATCTCAAGAAAATCTCTCTTTAGTTCAAAAAGGGAAATTTCCAGTTCACTAATGATCATAAATGAGTTAAATCAGTCAACTCTTTTTTCTAGTCAAATTAAATCAGTTAACTCCTTATTTTACTCAAATTAAATCTGTTAACTCTTTTTAATTTGGAAATCTCCTTGTATGACTGAACTTCACATTTAATCTTGACCGTTGATTGAAATCGATCTCAACCGTTGATGAATTACAAAAAAGTCTATTTAAGAGA
Organism: Cupressus sempervirens; assembly: GCA_028749045.1. NCBI lineage: Eukaryota > Viridiplantae > Streptophyta > Pinopsida > Cupressales > Cupressaceae > Cupressus > Cupressus sempervirens. The sequence goes on from CM053787.1 coordinate 103,024,665, forward strand.
CCCTCATCTCTTCATTTTAAAAGGTTGAGTGAGAATTTGCATCGAATTGTTGCTAGAATTCATAATCACATTTGCTCATATACACATACACAAAGATCAAGTTCGACCAAAAATTGACTAGATTTAACCACGGTTGACTTGAGTTGACTCGTTTCGAAAAGAATTTTGAAATAATTAAATAAAATTATTTAATTAAATGGAGTACTTACTTCTAATTAATTAAACAAAGTTATTTGATTAAATGACAAGCCATTCCTAATTAATTTAATGAAGTTATTTAATTAAATAAGAAAAGTGTCTCTAATTAATTAAAGATTATTTAATTAAATAGAAAAAGTAATTATGAGAGCATATCTCATTTTATTAAATTAAATATCTCAACAAAATCTCTCTTCGGTTCAAGAAGGGAAATTTGCAGTTCACTATTGATAAAAAATGAGTTAAATCAATTAAATCCTTATTCTACTCAAATAGAATCAGTTAACTCCTTATTTTACTCAAATTAAATTTGTTAACTCCCTTTAATTTGGAAATCTACCTTTATGACTGAACTTCACCTTTAATCCTAACCGTTGATTGAGATCGATCTCAACCATTGATGAATTCCAGGAAAGTCTATTTAAGAGACCCTCATCTCTTCATTTTGAAAGGTTGAATGAGAGTTTGCATCGAATTGTTGCTGGAATTCATATTAACATTTGCTTATATTCACATACGCAAAGATCAAGTTTGACCAAAAGTTGACCAAATTTAACCACGATTGACTTGAGTTGACTAGTTTCGAATGTTTTTTTGAAATAAATAAATAAAAATATTTAATTAAATGGAGTACTTACTTCTAATTAATTAAATAAAGTTATTTAATTAAATGAGAAGCCATTCGTAATTAATTAAATGATGTTATTTAATTAAATTAGAAAAGTGTTTCTAATTAATTAAAAATTATTTAATTAAATAGAAGAAGTAATTATAAAAGCATATCTCATTATATTAAATTAAATATCACAACAAAATCTCTCTTCAGTTCAAGAAGGAAAATTTTCATTTTACTATTGATAAAAAATGACTTAAATCAATTAACTCATTTTTCTACTCAAATTGAATCAATTAACTCCTTATTTTACTCAAATGAAATCTGTTAACTCCCTTTAATTTGAAAATCTTTCTTTATGATTGAACTTCACCTTTAACCCTGACCGTTGACTAAAATCGATCTCAACCGTTGATGAATTCCCAAAAAGTCTATTTAAGAGACCCTCATCTCTTCATTTTGAAAGGTTGAGTGAGAATTTGCATCGAATTGTTGCTAGAATTCATACTCACATTTGCTCATATACACATACGCAAAGATAAAGTTTGACAAAAAACTGACCAGATTTAACAACGGTTGGCTTGAGTTGACTCATTTCGAAAAGAATTTTGAAATATTTAAATGAAATTATTTAATTAAATGGAGTTCTTACTTCTTATTAATTAAACAAAGTTAATTAAATGAGAAGCCATTCCTAATTAATTAAATGAAGTTATTTAATTAAATAAGAAAATTGTCTCTAATTAATTAAAGATTATTTAATTAAATAAAAAAAGTAATTATGAGAGCATATCTCATTTTATTAAATTAAATATTTCCACCAAATCTCTCTTTAGTTGAAAAAAGGAAATTTTCAGTTCACTATTGATGAAAAATGAGTTAAATCAGTTAACTCCTTTTTCTACTCAAATTGAATCAGTTAACTCCTTATTTTATTCAAATTAAATTTGTTAACTCCTTTTAATTTGAAAATCTCCCTTTATGACTGAACTTCGCCTTTGATCCTGACCTTTGATTGAAATCGATCTCAACCGTTGATGAATTCCAGAAAAGTCTATTTAAGAGACCCTCATCTCTTCATTTTGAAAGGTTGAATGAGAATTTGTATCAAATTGATGCTAGAATTCGTACTCACATTTGCTCATATACACATACGCAAAGATCAAGTTTGACAAAAAATTGACCAGATTTAACCACAGTTGACTTGAGTTGACTCATTTCGAAAAGAATTTTGAAATAATTAAATAAAATTATTTAATTAAATGGAGTTCTTACTACTTATTAATTAAACAAATTTATTTAATCAAATGAGAAGCCATTCTTAATTAATTAAACGAAGTTATTTAATTAAATAAGAAAATTGTCTCTAATTAATTAAAGATTATTTAATTAAATAGAAAAAGTAATTATGAGAGCATACCTCATTTTATTAAATTAAATATCTAAACAAAATCTCTCTTCAGTTCAAAAAGGGAAATTTTCAGTTCAGTACTGATAAAAAATGACTTAAATCAGTTAAATCCTTTTTCTACTCAAATTGAATCAGTTAACTCCTTATTTTACTCAAATTAAATCTATTAATTCCCTTTAATTTGGAAATCTTCCTTTATGATTGAACTTCACCTTTAATCCTGACCGTTGATTGAAATCGATCTCAACCTTTGATGAATTCCCAAAAAGTCTATTTTAGAGACCCTCATCTCTTCATTTTGAAAGGTTGAGTGAGAATTTGCATCAAATTGTTGCTAGAATTCATACTCACATTTTCTCATATACACATACGCAAAGATCAATTTTGACCAAAAATTGATCAGATTTAACCACCGTTGACTTGAGTTGACTCGTTTCAAAAAGAATTTTTGAATAATTAAATGAAATTATTTAATTAAATAGAGTACTTACTTCTAATTAATTAAACAAAGTTATTTAATTAAATGAGAAGCCATTCCTAATTAATTAAATAAGGTTACTTAATTAAATAAGAAAAGTGTCTCTAATTGATTAAAGATTATTTAATTAAATAGAAAAAGTAATTATTAGAGCATATCTCATTTTATTAAATTAAATATCTCAAAAAAATCTCTCTTCAGTTCAAAAAGAGAAATTTCCAGTTCAGTATTGATAAAAGATGAGTTAAACCAGTTAACTCCTTTTTCTACTCAAATTGAAACAATTAGCTCGATATTTTACTCAAATTAAATCTGTTAACTCCCTTTAATTTGGAAATCTCCTTTTATGACTGAACTTCACCTTTAACCCTAACCGTTGATTGAAATCTATCTCAACCTTTGATGAATTCTCAAAAAGTCTATTTAAGAGAACCTCATCTCTTCATTTTGAAAGGTTAAATGAGAATTTGCATCGAATTGTTGTTGGAATTCATACTCACATTTGCTCATAGTCACATAAGAGAAGATCAAATTTGACCAAAAGTTGACCAGATTTAACTACGGTTGATTTGAATTAACTAGTTTCGAAAAAAAATTTGAAATTATTTAATTGAATGGAGTACTTACTTTTAATTAGTTAAATAAAGTTATTTAATTAAATGACAAGCCATTCCTAATTAATTAAATGAAGTAATTTAATTAAATAAGAAATGTGTCTGTAATTAATTAAAAATTATTTAATTAAATAGAAAAAGTAATTATGAGAGCATATCTCATTTTATTAAATTAAATATCTCAATAAAATTTCTTTTCAGTTCAAAAAGGGAAATTTCCAGTTCACTATTGATAAAAAATGAGATAAATTAGTTAACTCTTTTTTCTACACAAATTGAATCAGTTAACTTTTTATTTTACTGAAATTAAATCTGTTAACTCCCTTTAATTTGGAAATCTCTGTTTATTACTGAAATTCACCTTTAATCCTGATCCTTGATTGAAATTGATCTCAATCATTGATGAAGTCCAGGAAAGTCTATTTAAGAGACCCTCATCTCTTCATTTTGAAAGGTTGAATGAGTATTTGAATCGAATTGTTTCTGGAATTCATACTCACATTTTCTCATATTCACGTATGCAAAGATCAAATTTGACCAAAAGTTGACCAGATTTAATCACGGTTGACTTGAGTTGACTGGTTTTGAAAATAATTTTGAAATAATTAACCAAAATTATTTAATTAAATGGAGTACTTACTTATAATTGATTAAACAAAGTTTTTAAATTAAATGAGAAGCCATTCATAATTAATTAAATGAAGTTATTTAATTAAATAAGAAAAGTGTCTCTAATTAATTAAAGATTATTTAATTAAATAGAAAAATTAATTATCAGAGCATATGTCATTTTACTAAATTAAATATCTCAACAAAATCTCTCTTCAGTTCAAAAAGGGAAATTTCTAATTCACTATTGATCAAAAATGAGTTAAATCAGTTAACTCATTTTTCTACTCAAATTGAATCAGTTAACTCCTTATTTTACTCAAATTAAATCTGTTAACTCCATTTAATTTGGAAATCTCCCTTTATGACTGAACTTCACCTTTAATCCTGACCGTTGATTGAAATCGATATCAACCATTGATGAATTCTAGAAAAGTCTATTTAAGAGACCCTCAACTCTTCATTTTGAAAGGTTGAATGAGAATTTGCATCGAATTGTTGCTGGAATTCATACTCACATTTGCTCATATTCACATACGCAAAAATCAAGTTTGACCAAAAGTTGACCAGATTTAACCAAGGTTGAGTTGAGTTGACTAGTTTCGAAAAGAATTTTGAAATAATTAAACAAAATTATTTAATTAAATGGAGTACTTACTTCTAATTAATTAAAGAAGTTATTTAATTAAATGAAAAGCCATTCCTAATAAATTAAATGAAGTTATTTAATTAAATAAGAAAAGTGTCTCTAATAAATTAAAAATTATTTAATTAAATAGAGAAAGTAATTATGAGAGCATATCTAATTTTATTAAATTAAATATCTCAACAAAATCTCTCTTCAATTGAAAAAGGGAAATTTCCAGTTCACTGTTGATCAAAAATGATTTAAATCAGTTAACTCCTTTTTCTACTCAAATTGAATCAGTTAACTCCTTATTTTACTCAAATTAAATCTATTAACTCCCTTTAATTTGGAGATCTCCCTTTATGACTGAACTTCACCTTTAATTTTGACCGTTGATTGAAATCGATCTCAACCGTTGATGAATTTCCAGAAAGTCTATTTAAGAGACCCACATCTATTCATTTTGAAAGGTTGAATGAGAATTTGCATCGAATTGTTGTTGGAATTCATACTCACATTTGCTCATATTCACATACGCAAAGATCAAGTTTGACAAAAAGTTGACCAGCTTTAACTATGGTTGACTTTAGTTGACTAGTTTTGAAAAGAATTTTGAAATAATTAAACAAAATTATTTGATTAAATGAAGTACTTACTTCTAATTAATTAAAAAAAAGTTATTTAATTAAATGAGAAGCCATTCCTAATAAATTAAATGAAGTTATTTAATTAAATAAGTAAAGTGTCTCTAATTAATTAAAGATTATTTAATTAAATAGAAAAAGTAAGTATGAGAGCATATCTCATTTTATTAAATTAAATATCTCAACAAAATCTCTCTTCAGTTCAAAAAAGGAAATTTTCAGTTCACTATTGATCAAAAATGAGTTAAATCAGTTAACTCCTTTTTCTACTTGAATTGAATCAGTTAACTCTTTATTTTACTCAAATTAAATCTATTAACTCTCTTTAATTTTGAAATCTCCCTTTATGACTGAACTTCACCTTTAATCCTGACCGTTGATTTAAATCGATCCCAACCATTGATGAATTCCAAGAAAGTCTATTTAATAGACCCTCATCTCTTCATTTTGAAAGGTTGAATGAGAATTTGCATTGAATTATTGCTGATATTCATCCTCACATTTGCTCATATTCACATATGCAAAGATCAACTTTGACCAAAAGTTGACCAGATTTAACCACGGTTGACATGAGTTGACTAGTTTCAAAGAGAATTTTTAAATAATTAAACAAAATTATTTAATTAAATGGAGTACTTACTTCTAATTAATTAAACAAAGTTATTTAATTAAATGAGAAGCCATTCCTAATAAATTAAATGAAGTTATTTAATTAAATAAGTAAAGTGTCTCTAATTAATTAAAGATTATTTAATTAAATAGAAAAAGTAAGTATGAGAGCATATATCATTTTATTAAATTAAATATCTCAACAAAATCTCTCTTCAGTTCAAAAAGAGAAATTTTCAGTTCACTATTGATAAAAAATGAGTTAAATCAGTTAACTCCCTTTTCTACTCAAATTGAATCAGTTAACTCTTTATTTTAATCAAATTAAATCTGTTAACTCCCTTTAATTTGGAAATCTCTTTTTATGACGGAACTTCACCTTTAATCCTGACCGTTGATTGAAATCGACCTAAACCGTTGATGAATTCTAGTAAAGTCTATTTAAGAGACCCTCATCTCTTAATTTTGAAAGGTTGAATGAGAATTTGAATCGAATTGTTGCTGAAATTCATACTCCCATTTGCTCATATTCACATATGCAAAGATCATGTTTGACCAAAAGTTGACCAAATTTAATCACGGTTGACTTGACTTGACTAGTTTCAAAAAGAATTTTTTAAAAATTAAATGAAATTGTATAATTAAATGGAGTACTTACTTCTAATTATGTAAACAAAGTTATTTAATTAAATCAGAAGTCATTCTTAATTGATTAAATAAAGTTATTTAATTAAATAAGAAAAGTGTGTCTAATTAATTAAAGATTATTTATTTAAATAAAAAAAGTAATTATGAGAGCATATATCATTTTATTAAAATAAATATCTCAACAAAATCTCTCTATAGTTCAAAAAGGAATATTTCCAGTTCACTATTGATCAGGAATGAGTTAAATCAGTTAACTTCTTTTTCTACTCAAATTGAATCAGTTAACTACTTCTTTTACTCAAATTAAATCTGTTAACTCCCTTTAATTTGGAAATCTCCCTTTATGACTGAACTTCCCCTTTAATCCTGACCGTTGATTGAGATCGATCTCAATTGTTGATGAATTCAAGGAAAGTCTATTTAAGAAACCTTCATCTCTTCATTTTGAAAGGTTGAATGAGAATGTGCATCGAATTGTTGCTAGAATTCATACTCATATTTGCTCATATTCACATACGCAAATATCAAGTTTGACAAAAAATTGACCAGATTTAACCACGGTTGACTTGAGTTGACTAGTTTCGAAAAGAATTTTGAAATAATTAAAAAAAATTATATAATTAAATAGAGTACTTATTTCTAATTAATTAAACAAAGGTATTTGATGAAATGAGAAGCTATTCCAAATTAATTAAATAAAGTTATTTAATTAAATAAGAAAAGTGTCTCTAATTAATTAAAGATTATTTAATTAAATAGAAAAAGTAATTATCAGAGCATATCTCATTTTATTAAATTAAATATGTCAACAAAAATCTTTCTTCAGTTCATAAAGGGAAATTTTCAGTTCACTATTGATCGAAAATGAGTTAAATGACTTAACTCCTTTTTCTATTCAAATTGAATCAGTTAACTCCTTATTTTACTCAAATTAAATTTGTTAACTCCCTTTAATTTGGAAATCTCCCTTTATGACTGAACTTCACCTTTAATCTTGACCGTTGATTGAAATCGATCTCAACCGTTCATGATTTTTAGGAAAGTCTATTTAAGAGACTCTGATCTCTTTATTTTGAAAGGTTGAATTAGAATTTGCATCGAATTGTTGCTGGAATTCATAATCACATTTGCTCATATTCACATACACGAAGATCAAGTTTGACCAAAAGTTGACCAGATTTAACCACGGTTGACTTGTGTTGACTAGTTTCGAAAAGAATTTTGAAATAATTAAACAAAATTATTTAATTACATGGAGTACTTACTTCTGATTAATTAAACAAAGTTATTTAATTAAATGAGAAGCCATTGCTAATTAATTAAATGAAGTTATTTATTTAAATAAGAAAAGTGCATGTATTTAATTAAAGATTATTTAATTAAATAGAAAAGGTAATTATGAGAGCATATCTCATTTTATAAAATAAAATATCTCAACAAAATCGCTCTTCAGTTCAAAAAGGGAAATTTTCAGTTCACTATTGATAAAAAACGAGTTAAATCAGTTAACTCCTTTTTCTAGTCATGTAGTGCCTACCCTCATTCATATCTTTTCTGGTCATTGTTATTATCAGACTTTGATAGACTAGTTTTATGTTGATGGATTAGTGGTATTGTTTTGACACTATCAGACATTGTGTTATGGATTCAGTGGTTATATGATGAGATCATTTAGATTTTACATTTCATGCATACATGATGATCATTATACTGTTTTCAGTTATTATTGATGATTAGATGGTGGTTTATTATCTTATGTGTTTTATTATGGATACTTACCCAATACTTGCATGTGTATGGTGTGCGTGTTTTCTTATTGTATGACATTTTTGATGTGGTTAAGGAAGGGAGTCGTAGTCACTTGCTTAGTCAGGATCTACACGATGCACTACTTCCTGCCATTGTCTGTTTAGCTTAGCATTATATATTGTATGTACATGCATTTTTTTGTTTGCAGGTTGTAGGTACCAGGTATCGACTTCCCTGAATTGCCAGGATGAGCGTACCCTATTATACTATCTCAATGATAGGAGAAGGGAGATAAATTCTCAAGTCACAATTCCAAACCTTTAAGCCAATTGTCCTAGTGAGTTAGGACAAGTATCTAAATATTTTACCCGCCGAATGTGTCAGATGACATAATTCATTATTTTTAAACCTTTAGACTGATTTTAAGTGATTTTCTCTATGATGGGTTTTCATATTTTATTTTGGAGGTCTATGGTGAATTTTCTATTAATTAAGTCTTAATAAATGGATTTAATTAATAAATTAATTATTTGAGAAGATTAATATAAAATATCATGTTATTTGATATTTTGATTATAATTAATTAAATGTGAATTATTGAGAAAAAATGAATTAAATAAAAGAAAATTAGAAATTAAAAATAATAATAATAAAGTAATAAATAAATAATAATAAAAAGTTATAAAAGTTAAAATGAAAGTTATAAATATTTAAATAGAAATTATATAAAAAGTGAATTCGAGTTATAAGCTTGCATGGGAGTTAGCACACTTCTCTATTTCTCAAGTGTCAACAACACGGGGGTTAGTGCATCAATTAAGGACATGGTGTCTACAACCCTAAGGCTCATCTTGAAGGTTGGAAAAGACCCATGCTTAGTTGGTGACACCTTTCAGCTATTTTTAGAAATATTCTAAATGTTTCCTGAAAGCTCTTTATATTCAGGCATTCATAGAAGCTTAGACAAAGTGTTTGGAGTGCAATTGGAGCATTGGAGGACTTAAGAATTTTAAAGAAGGGAGAAGCTTGCTCTATGGATTTTCTGAGGAAAAGCGATTTAGCATCAGAATCCGAGTAAATTCTTGTGATTTTACTTATGCTATTTGTGTGCTAAAATGTTGTCACACTTCTATGAATCATTACATGTAAGAAAACTCAAGAATGAGCCCTCACAAATTGATCCATAGCTCTCTACTCATAGAGTGTAAGGGTTTGAAATGGAGGCCCTCAATTTGACCTACTTTTGTGCCCATGCAAGTGCACCATGAGATGAGAGATTCAAAGAGGAAAAGCAAGAATGCTAGTCTCCATGATCTTCAAATATGCATGAAAATAAGATCTAATCTATGAAAGAAAAATCTAATCTATAAATGCAAGATCTAAGCTAAAAGCCCATGATGGGTGCAAGAGAAAAAAAGACAAGAAAATAGAAGTTCTCCACAAAAAGCTTTTGTATTCAAACTCCTTCAAAAATTGGTCTTCAAACCTGCAGCATAATGATAGCATAATCATGGATGTCTACCATGAGGAGAGGGCTCTCCCTTATAAAGGAAATTATGGAGGTGAGAGGCTTCTCACAACCAATATGGGATAATAGAGCTTGATCCATGTGAGACAAAATTCCACCAATGAGAAAAGAGGAGTGGTTGAGAAGAAAGTGGTGATCCATGTGAGACAAGATTTCACCAATTAGAAAAGAGGAGTGGTTGAGGAGAAAGTAGAAAGATAAATCCCACTTAGATCACATTTTTAAGTGTAGAGAAATTAAATAAAAATAATTTATTTTATTTTATTTTTTCATCAAAAGAGATATTTAAGTGGGATTTTTATTTAATTAAAAGGGAGCAAGTTCTTTTTAATTAAATAGAAGATATTTAATTAAATTAAAAGAGAGGTTTTTCTCTTAATTAATTAAATGTGGATGAACTGTTTAATTAAAAAAGAGGTTTTCTTTTAATTAAATGGGGATTTTATTTTATTTAATTAAAAGAGAAGATTTTCTTTTAATTAAATAAGACTTGGAATAAAATGATCAATCTTAGAAATGAAATAAATCTAATTTGATCAAGGAAATTGATTTGAATTGATTTAATAAAATATTACAAACCATTGATTCAGAAAATTTGATAAATTCATCAATTGAATAATGGGGGTCCATAGTCTAGGCGACCATTTTTGGGTGCATACATTTGCCCCTCTTTGACTAATGTGTGATTGATTCGGAAACACATGTAGTCAAAGAAAGAGATTAAATTGTGAGGTCAATTTGGGATTACAAAACAACCTAGATGTGTGGTCGACTCGGGAACACATCAGGACAAAGAATACAAATAAATTTTAACTTGAAAAAGTCGAGTATAAAATTGATAAAACTGAATCAAGGATTGAAATTGATAATTACTGCCCCCTCATGATTGAAATCGAAATGAGATAGAGGAAAAACAAAAAATTGATAAATTTGATCAAATCGAACAAAAGATAAGGTTCTTGATGTAAGATGAAAGACATAAGAATCATAGAACCAAGGTAGATCATCAAGCATGAAATATTATGCCCCAAAGGTGATTTAGAAGAAAAGAAGTGGGAAAAAAGAAAATGGAAGATAGAAGTTTGAAAGATATGGAAAGAAATAGAAATAAGAAAAGAAAATGCTCTAAAAATCAATCAACTATTTAAGATAGAAATTTCGATTGAGATCACAAAAGAAAATAAGGAAATGAAGATCAAAATGTGACCACAATTGATTAAATGTCCACAATAAAGATGAAAGGAGAACCCTCTCAAACTCATAATGCAGCCTAAAAATGCAAACTAACATGAAGTTGAATAATGCAAGCTACATGAAATGCAATGGTGTACTTGCAAAAGAGCAACTGTAACATAGGATTTTGTGTTCATCATTCATTAGAGAATGTAAAAGAACTTATTTTCATCATTGGGCCATTATTAACGGACATCGAAAAATCACACAATCATCACTAGTTACAAATGCAACTATGAAGATATGAATGTGATTTATATTGGATTGAAATGTTGAAAGATTCTAACATAAGTATCAAAGACATAAAGGTCAAGATGACTTCGATGTTAGCTTACCCAATTTAATATAGAAAAACTATGCTCGCATCAAGGCATAGATGCCAAGATGACTATAAGAACGGTTGTGCAAAAACAGTCAAGGATGATGTCTCAAATCTCCTAAGTGTTTCAAGGGGACAACAAAAGACACTCTAGAGTTCAACACCACACCCACAAGCAAAAAAATAAACAAATAAAAATATGTCTCATGCCCCAAGTCTTCTAGCGATGCATCATGGAGAGACTTATCAGACAAAGACACTCAACTAAAATCAATAACAGTTAGTACACAGAGAAAAAAAAATCATGAAATAAGTCAAACATTAAGTGTTGCGTTTAAAAATTTAAGTGTGTTAATTGATACTAAGTTTTGAGGACAAGGATCAAAGGCTTGCAGGAAGGTAAGATCACATGATGATACTGGGTAAGACCAAACCAATAAGTGTTGAAAAACACTCGATGTCAATGGGTGTTGAAAAACACCATTTGCGAGGTGTCCTAAAGACTCACACATCTATGAAACCAAATCTAACATAGTTATGCCCCCTAGACAAAGACCAATTCCAAACCAAGGTAACAAGAACAAGGCATGGTGGAGAAAGGCTAAGTGTCGAGGGCATGTGCTAAGAAACAGGGGTGCAAAGGCCTCAAGTAGCGCCCGTTTCCAGGTTTTCACCACTTGGATTTTTTTTATTTTTTATTTTTCAGGACTTTTTATAATATTTTTTTTTTGTATTTTTGCTACCAAGGCGCCTGTTTCCAAGTTTTCACCAAGGCACTTTTTCTATTTTTTTGAATTTTTGAATTTTTTATTTTTTTTGTATTTTTGGAATATATAATTTTTTTTGAAGATACATCAAAGTGCCTTTTGCTAGGTTGTCACTAAGATGATCATTTTTTTAGGACATTTTTCAATTTTTAGAATTTTTACAATATATCATTTTTTTGAATTTTTTAAAATATATCAATTTTTTTGGATTTTTTTTTTTTTCAGGATCAATAAATATATACAAAGATGCCCCCAGACAGAATGGACATCAAACTTTTAAGCAAGATCACATCGTGCAGTCCCAATGTCTAACAAGGTGGAGGACATAATGTAGCAATAAGCTAATGGATATGATGGATAAGCAAGGAGTGTATGAAGCAAGTGAAAGTGATCTTCGAAGGCTAACTCCTCAAGAGTACCCAAGCTAGGGAAAATTTGTCATGTAAAGAACATTTGGACAAAAAATGAAAGGCCAGCATAGGATAATTCATGAAAGCATAATGTGAAAGTGGGAAAGATGCAATCCAAAAGAGTAGACATGTCAAGAGGCTTCATAGCATCATACTTTACTCTTTTTTATTAGATCAAGACCAAAAGGGTAAATGGGAAAAGGATAGTGAAAGACTAGAATGAATGGAGAAAAATAGATATGAAGGCTAAACATGAAAGGAATGAAAACAAGATCATCATAAGATAGCTCACAAGATATCCAAATGTTTGTGTATAGGTCAAAATTGTCAAGATCAAAGAGAGAAGATGAAATGGATGAAAGATGTAGAAGAACTACGCATGATGCCTGATTGTCAGGTTTTCATCATGGTACTTATCCAAGGTGCCACAAGGGAGTGGTTTTTACCATAGGACAAATTTATTTCTCTTTAGTTTTGCTACCAAGGTGCCTGATTATCAGGTTTTCACCAAGGCACATTTTCAAAAAAAATTCTTTTCTTTTCTTTTTTCAAAATTTTTCAATTTTTCTCATTTTTTTATTTTTTTTGGAAGAAGTCAAGCTTTTGAGGTAATGCTCCTTGAATGTTTAAACCATGATATACAAAGGAATTCAAATGATATGCTCAAAGATGCTAATTATGGAAAGGAAGATGGGAGACAAAAATGGAGGATATGGCTTTATGCAAAGTTAGTGAGATTGAAAAATGGAAATGAAGGCAAGATCAACATCAACACACACCTTGAAGGGTGGTGAGAGGATGTAGAAAATGTGAATGAAGGAATACATGAGTAGAAAGAAGAGGTTTTGGTTTAGGCACATGGAAGAATGGAAGAATGCTTTTGGAAGAAGATGAAGCGGAATTCTTTGGAAGCTTGAATGTCAACTTCAATTGTTGTTCAACATTAGACTCTCTCAAGAGAGACTTTGGAATCCATATATCCATAGGTCTCTTTTCATTTCTTTTTGATGATTTAGAGACAATATCTTCAATGATGGATTTTGGAACCCATACTTGTCTTATAATTTTTTTCTTAGATATCTCTTTTGAATTAATGCCCCCATGTCGATTAGAAGAGACATGGTGGTCTTCTTTTTTATATGGATTCTTGAATTTCTTCTTTTTCTTGTATTGAATATTCAAGTTACTTCCAAAATACTTGGGACTTGTGGAAGAAGAAGGATGATATGATTGGTTTAGGTGAGTGGGAGGATGAAAAGGATTTAAGGATATGCATCTATGTTGATCTTGAGGAAAGATAGGAGAGGGAGGGACGTAAGGACCCAAGATGGATGAAGAATTAGGAGAATTGGGAGGGGAAAGTGAAGGGACATAAGGACCCAAGATGGAAGGAAGACATGAAATATTTAGTATTGATGGGGGAGGTCCAAGGATGGATGTGGAAGATGCAAAAGGGTAATCAATAAGTTCATTAACATTTGTTTGACAATTAAGGACATCAACATCTTTAGAGTGAGCATTAGGATTTTCAATAATATCATGAACATCTTGAATAGGGGCAACTTCTTTGATAGGAGAACTTAAAGCTTGAGAAGACTTAGGAAGAGTAGAAAGTGGAAGGGAACATGGAGTGGTAGAACAAGAAGATGGAAGACTTTTATCTTGACAAGGATCTTTGGATAACATAAGCATAGAATTGTTCTCTTGATTTTCAATAGGCTCAACATTGGAAGTAACAACATCATTTTTAATAACCTTAATGGAAGTATCATCTTTGGAAGGAACAAGTGTCCTTAGGTCATTTTTATTGTCAATAAGCTCAATAGTGCAAGCAGTATCTTGATCTTGCTTAGGAGAAAACTTAAGACATGGTGGACTAAATGAGAAAGGGCATAAGGGATCAAAAGAACCATGAAACATATCAGAAACATCATGAAAATAATTGGATGAAAAGGAGTGTTCTTGATCTTGATCTTTCTTTATATTTTTTTCTTTATCATTTTTAGAGTCCTCTTGACATGAAGCCACTCCTAAGGAGAAGGAAGCATGTTGGAATTGTATGGAAGGCTTTGGACTAGATGATGAAGGACTACCTAAAGTAGGAATTATAGCACATGAAGCCTTAGGATCTTTAGATTTAGCATTATCAAAAGTATTTGCAGCCAGGTGAAGGTTAGCTTGAGTTTCTTTAAGAGGTAGCCCTTGAGGATAATTATAGGGAACTGCATTAAAATCATTAGGATCTTTGTTGGATGAATGATTGGTAGAAGATTTGAGAGACTCGGAATCTTTAGGGAATGTATGGATAGTGGAGGAAGTAGAAGATGGAAGGGGAGCATCAGAAGATAAAGGTTCAACATTAACATGATCTTGCTCAAGAGTGTAATCTTTATGTTCAGCATGAGGGTTCTTAGAAGAGGAACTCTTATCCCATTGATGTTGTATTTCAGCACAAAAAAATGCTTTCTCTTCATCAAAAAATGCAGATTTATCATTTAGGTATTGTTCATAAAATTTATCAATGTTGTTTTCAAGATTTGATTCATGTGGATTCCCATTAATATTTATCTTTGACTCATCCCCTTTAAACATAGGCATAGGACTAGGAGGACTTTTAGGAACTATAGGAATGTAATAATCACCATCATCATAATCATTGTCACTATAAGCATTGTAGATAGGCATATCACAAGACTTTTCATGTTGTTCATTATGGTCTATCTCAATAAGAGGAATAAGACTCTTGGTAGAAGTAGAAGAAGAATGATATCGAAAAGAAGAGGTAGGTGAAAACCTACATGAATGATATTTAGAAGAATCATCATAAGACTTGGAATATGAAGAATGAGAATGATATTTAGAAGAATCATGATAAGACTTAGAAGATGAAGAATGTGAAGGATATTTAGAAGAATCATGATAAGATTTAGAAAATGAAGTATGTGAATGATATTTAGAAGAATTATCGTAAGACTTAGAAGATGAAGAATATGAAGGATATTTAGAAGAATCATGATCAGACTTGGAAGATAAGGAATTTGAACAATATTTAGAAGAATCATGATAAGACTTGGAGGATGAAGAATCTGTATGATATTTAGAAGAATCGTGATAAGACTTGGAAGATAAGGAATTTGAACGATATTTAGAAGAATCATGATAAGACTTGGAGGATGAAGAATCTGTATGATATTTAGAAGAATCATGATAAGACTTGGAAGATGGAAAATATTTGGAAGAAGGATATTGTGATTTAATCTTGCACACGATCCTAGCAAAAGTGTTTGATTTATCCATTTTTTTAATCATTTTTGTTGCAACGTTAGCATCCATGCATCTATTGGAGTGACAACACTTTTCAAATTCAAGAAGGAGGTGGATTTTATCTGAGCTCAAATGAGGATCCCTAAAAAGATATCCAAGATCCATGATTCTAGAAGAAGAAGAATCAAGTATGGAAGAAGAGAAAGAATGAATAGAAGAAGGTAGACTATATGATAATAGGAGGAAAAGAATCAAGAAGACATGAAGAAGAGGAAGAGTGGAAATGACAGATTAGAAAGACATGGAAGATAAAGGAGAAAGAAGACCAAGAGTCATTTTGGAAAATTTGATACCATTTGAGATCATTTGAATGTTGAGCAACTTGTAATCAACATGAAAGAAAAGGCACTAGTTGATAGGATAACCCTAAGAAACGTTGGTACCAAACTAGGATAGTAAAAGCTCTCACTTGTCAAAAAGAGATGTGATAAGATAGAATTTTGCAATAGGTGTAAACCAACACTGCCACAGAGGTGCCCACAACTTTGGGTGAATACCCTAGCACATATGGACCAGGAGGATAATTGACCCAAATTATAAATAATTAAAATTGAATTTTGATGAAAGTGAATGGACAAGAGATTAGTAAGACTCTCTAAGTGTAATATCAAAGGATCCAAGTGTATATCTTTCTTAATAAGGACGGTTTCTAACTTACCAACTCCAAACAAGGTCTCTTGTGAAATCAATGATTACTAATTCAAGAGGTCAAAGCACAATAACCCATGGTGCAAAAAGGCTTTTAACAATGAGAAAAGTAGCCTAATCCAAATAGGACCAACCTAGGGAGACTAGAAATAATGGGATAACAAAGTTATTCGATCGTAAAGTCTCAACTCAAGAACTCAGATTTTGTTCATTTTAAATATCCAACTAGATGTATCAATAGATTCTTTATCATAAACCAAGCACGCAAGATAGAAAATAGGGATTTCAAGCAAACAGTCTTCAAACAATGAACAAGGGGCAAAGCAACCTTGCACATGAGCAATCAAGTGACTTAGTTTATGCTAATCCCTAGGAGAGCTAATTCTATATGTTCTCAAAGAGTTTCACAATCATTGCATACATCCCTAGAAAATAAAAGTTGGCCTCTCTAAGGTTTTTAATAATGGTTTGACTCTGCAACTTTTATGATTCACAGGGGTGACCTCCAATCCCGGCGCACCAAGGTTTTGACATAGTCTGAGAACTTAATCTTCAAGAGCTGCTAGGGAGATCTGACAACCCATAATGAACCATAACCCATGGAGATTTCTTCCACGAGGACATTTATATATTGATTGTTGCAACCACGGCAAAAGTGGCTATTACCGCTTGAGGTTTCATCCACAATTTTCCCTGTATAGGGATTGTCTGCTATGGTTAACCCTCTCTAAAGGTGACTGACTCACAATAGTGGACCACAAGGGGACTTAACTTTCAGATCCAAGGTTTTGACACCTTTTCACTTTTAGCCCAATCAAAGCATGCAGATTAATCTGACATGCTAACTAAGATTATCTCAAGATCTATAATATCAACCCCTAGTAATCTATCAACCTCTCTAGAGAAAGGATGCCTCAATCACCAAGTTGAAGATCCATCTATCTAAAAGATTCTCAAAGTATCCTCCCCACCTACAAGGAATTCGTCTTTGAGAGGAGTTTCACTAGGAACTCACTCCCTCAAGATCCACGAATAGTATTCATGGGGCCTAATTACTATGTGTGTACAGATGTTAATTCTCCAAAAGAAAATCTATCCAAGAATAATCAAAAAGCACAAGGTGGTACACTTAATGCTTTAACTAATGCAAGGTGAGTCCAAAGATGTGGAACACTTAACCCCTCACATAAGCCAAAACGAGTCCACAACTCAAAGATTAGTGAGTTCTAGAAAGCACAAGAGGGTTGCCAAGTAGAGAACTTAACGCTTCTATCCTATACACCCCTCCCCTTTAATGTGGCACTGATCTTTCAACCACAGGGTGGAATGAGGGGCTGGTGGATTCAACGAGTCCAATAACCCAATATAGCTATCTAAATCTATCACTAATAATCAAGCTTGCTAAATAAAAATCAGTGGAGATTACAACCTAGTATCAATTATGCATGTGTTTAAAAAATAAAAGCATAAGCAAAACACACAAGCTAGACACATGAGAGGTTCATTTTAAGGTTCCAAATCAAAGTGTTATCAGCCAAAGAAGAGTACCTGAAGTCCTCGTAACGCGCTTAGTAGATCTTACCTATTTTTAACAACTTTAGCATGTTTTTCTAATGAAATCACAACTTGCTTCTATGTTGTTCCAAAAAAATCAGAAAACACAGAAAAACCCAAAACAGTGAGCAGTTAGCAGAAAAAATCAGAAAAACACAAAAATCCCTGCAAAAAAATACGAATAACCTAGTCAACATGATTAGACCTTTTTTTTTGCTATGATTTCGAACCCAAAAATAGAAATGAAAATAAGAGACCCCTACTAAAAACTAAAGAGATTTCCAAAAATGTAAGAAATTCAAAAAAATCTCTTCATTTGTGCCCTAGGGACCCAATTTTTCAAAATAGGTCAAATTCATCAAATCGAGTTTTTGATCCTTAATATAGCCTCAAAATTAAAAACACAAAGAAAGAAGCCCCCTTAGAATTAAAAATGATTTTTGAAAATGTAAATTTTTCTAAAAAATACGCTGATTTGCGATCAAAAATAGCTTTTTATGAAAAATAAAGAGAAATTCATAACTCACTTAAATCATATCAAAATGCTCTGAAAATCGAACTGGGACATGTTGGGCACATACCCAATCCACAAAAAAAAATTTAGAACCAAAATTTAAGTGATTTAAAAGATATCATTGAATCTTTAAACCAACTAGATTTTTTGCC
Organism: Cupressus sempervirens; assembly: GCA_028749045.1. Taxonomy (NCBI): domain Eukaryota; kingdom Viridiplantae; phylum Streptophyta; class Pinopsida; order Cupressales; family Cupressaceae; genus Cupressus; species Cupressus sempervirens. The sequence goes on from CM053787.1 coordinate 103,043,315, forward strand.
TGCAAACCAATCTATATATGGGTTGGCCTTCAAACCAAAGTGAAAAATTTACAAAAGCACTTGATTAGATCCAATATGCTGCTGTAAAAAATTAGAGATGAAAAATAAAAGCAAATGGAGCTAGAAACTTGATTCAAGCCCCATGGTGGGCGCAAAAAATGTGTGCTAAAATGTTGTCACACTTCTATGAATCATTACATGTAAGAAAACTCAAGAATGAGCCCTCACAAATTGATCCATAGCTCTCTACTCATAGAGTGCAAGGGTTTGCAATGGAGGCCCTCAGTTTGACCTATTTTTGTGCCTATGCAAGTACACCATGAGATGAGATATTCAAAGAGGAAAAGCAAGAATGCTAGTCTCCATGATCTTCGAATATGCATGAAAATAAGATCTAATCTATGAAAGAAAAATCTAATCTATAAATGCAAGATCTAAGCTAAAAGCCCATAATGGGTGCAAGAGAGAAAAAGACAAGAAAATAGAAGTTCTCCATAAAAAGCTTTTGTATTCAAACTCCTTCAAAAATTGGTCTTCAAACCTGCAGCATAACGATAGCATAATCATGGGTGTCTACCATGAGGAGAGGGCTCTTCCTTATAAAAGAAATTATGGAGGTGAGAGGCTTCTCACAACCAATATGGGATAATAGAGCTTGATCCATGTGAGACAAAATTTCACCAATGAGAAAAGAGGAGTGGTTGAGAAGAAAGTGGTGATCCATGTGAGACAAGATTCCACCAATTAGAAAAGAGGAGTGGTTGAGGAGAAAGTGGAAAGATAAATCCCACTTAGATCACACTCTTAAGTGTAGAGAAATTAAATAAAAAGAATTTATTTTATTTTATTTTTTCATTAAAAGAGATATTTAAATGGGATTTTTATTTAATTAAAAGGGAGCAAGTTCTTTTTAATTAAATAGAAGATATTTAATTAAATTAAAAGAGAGGTTTTTCTCTTAATTAATTAAATGTGGATGAACTATTTAATTAAAAGAGAAGTTTTTTTTTAATTAAATAGAGATTTTATTTTATTTAATTAAAAGAGAACATTTTCTTTTAATCAAATAAGACTTGGAATAAAATGATCAATCTTAGAAATGAAATAAATCGAATTTGATCAAGGAAATTGATTTGAATTGATTTAATAAAATATTACAAACCATTGATTCAGAAAATTTGATAAATTGATAAATTGAATAATGGGGGCCCATAGTCTAGGCGACCATTTTTGGGTGCATACACTATTTTCGCATCATGCATTCCCTGTCTTCTTCGTGTCTTCCATATGTCTTTTGAGAAGTTTCATATTTATATATGTGGGTAGATTAATTTAATTGGAGAACTTTATATACATTCTATATTGCAAATATCTTATTCTTAATTGTAGATATAATCTTTGTGAAAAACATACATGGTTATATATTCAGATCTGCATACATATACATATATATAAATATATATTTATATATATGCATATGTATACATTTATTATGAATCTATTATAAAATTTGAATATATATAAATATATATATATATATATATATATATATATATATATATATATATATATATATATATATATATATATATATATATATATATATATATATATATATATATATATATATATATATATACACATATATATATATACACATATACCTATGTATATTTATATATAATGCACCGAATTGAGTGATTAATAAAATCGCAGTGAAAATTTATCAATTCACATCACGATTTATATCGCATGAAAGAAAGTTTAATATGCCATGGGCATGTTTCATACCCCACGCCAACGGAAGGCAGAGGCCTGCCGTCGCAGGTCTACGACGATAGGAGTACCACATACCCACTATCGGCGCAGTGCCTGCAACTGCAGGTACTGCGTACCGCAGCATAAGTTTGGGGGGGGTTTTTAATTGATGTTAATGGTATGCAAAAAAATAATAATAACGTTTATGTTAAAATGTTTACATACAATTCGATTCTAATATGGTGTAAATCGGAATTGTTAATTCAATTTAATCAAAACATAATACATATATATATATATATATATATATATATATATATATATATATATATATATATATATATATATATGAAATATGTAAATATTTTAATTGTAAATTTAAGTTGTTATTTGATCAATGGCTTATATTGATGGTTTATTTTCATAAGATGACTCTTTAATAATTTTCAACTATTTAATAATTTAAATGTTTTAAATTATTAAATAAGGAATTGATAGTTGGGTGGGGGATGTATCAAACAAATGTTATTAATTGAAAAATGGATTTTTAGTTCTAATAAGGAAAACTTTCATTCAAAACAATATATTTGTTCCTCCATTCATTCTTCAGATTTGGAAACATAAACTGAGATCTCTAAATTTAAACTCAAGTTGTGAAACCAAAACATGTGTCTACATTGTGTATTCTTTATGCTATTGTTTTGGGTTTTGGGTTGACTAGTGTTGACCAGTATAGGATGTCTACCAGAGGCTTGGGGGTTATGTGATTGTGGTGACATTATGATGTTTTAATCTTGAACTTTTTAAACCCAACCATGGTTATGTGATGGAATGCTCTATGTATTGATTGTGATTACTGATTGTTATAGTTGAAATTTTTATGTATGAGACACTTGACTTAACCATTATTTTGGTCATCGATCAGTTATCCTTGGTTATTTTCTAGTCGCCATGATGGGACTATTATGTGGATTTATTTTGATGATGTCATGATGTGACATGTTTGACTCAACTATTTTTAGAGTCTTCGATCAGTATGATTGAGATATATATTTTGGTTATTGAGATATATATTTTGGTTATTGAGAACCATTAGATATTTGATTATCAGTGATACTTCAGTTGCCAATAGAGAGCTATTGTGTTCATGATTTTCTATGGATGTTGTTCATGGAGATTTGATGCTTTTATGCATATTTGATGATTTTATGGATTATGTTTTGTGATTTTGAGATTTATGAGTCCATGAGAATTAGGGTAGGATATCTGCATGTAGTGATGGGAAGTGGCTTGTAATGGGGGCCGGGGCCCTAAGAGGCTGCCAGGGTAACTCATTGTAAATTGGATTAATAAGTGATAACATTCACACCTAATACTAACTGAATGAACCTAAAAAGATAAGTGTTTTGTTCTCACCCATGCCTTCAGCGCTTGTACAGGCTAGGATGGGACTAGTGACATGCATGGTTGCGACCTTGCATTCCGTAGTATGCCTCGTCAGTATGAGAGGATACTAGTGGCCGCATGAAATCAGTATGGACCCGTGGAGTTTAGCTAACTGCCAGGGTAACTTGTACATGATAATTGCGATGACACTTTCCCACTTGTGTAGTAGTGACATGCATGGTTGTGACCTTGCATGAAATCAGTATGCCTCGTCAGTATGAGAGGATACTAGTGGCCGCATGAAATCAGTATGGACCCGTGGAGTTTAGCTAACTGCCAGGGTAACTTGTACGTGATAATTGCAATGACACTTTCCCGCTTGCATAGTAGGTTCCTACATGTCATTGTGTGCCTCTAGAGATTAGATGTCAGATTTTGTGTTTGGAACCTTTGAGTTAGTATACTTCTAGGATTCCTAGACTTATAGAGATATGTACTATGTGATTCGATAGCTTGCTTGGGATTTGAGATTATCTCCTTAGCACGGTGGGAGTGGACCACTTAGGTACCATGTAGTCGGGTGGTAGTGTATTTTCCACTCTTATCATTTTGAGATTCATTGAGACATCGTGGCTAATGCATCCTTCATGATGGTGGATATGTATCCTTTTTCATTGATGTTTAGCATATGTTAGATGATGTTATCTTATGCTTTTATTTGCATGTTAGATTATTTTCTACATATGATGTTGTTTTTATTAGGAGTGACATTCCTACTATGTAATACCGATGATCTCTTCGATGATTTGGAATGTTACACACGGAGGGATGGCTAGGATCCACGATGGTCTAATGATGCTATTGACAGTTGGGAGGAACCGTGCACTTAGTTTATTATGTTGATCTATATGATGGATGTATATGTTCTATGATGATGTATCATGTGTATCATGTGACTATCTTTGCCTTGATGTATCATGGATTAGAATAGGATGATGTACCTTATTCTATGTATGTATATTCTTTTCAACTTGTCATACCCTGTGACATGTACAGTGGATAATTGAGTATTTGAAATGTAATGTATAAACATTGGACTTATCATTATTATTTCATGTGGATGTTTTACTAGATGGATTCATGTATGTAATTCTACGTTAAGGGATCTTAAAGAATGTAATCTGTTATTTAAGTTATGATTAATTTCAAATGGACATTACTATTGCTTCCATTATTGTGCATAAGTTATATGTGATGTTTACTTCTATGAAAAAAAAAATGCTACTAAACTTAGTGAAAATTTTAGGTTAATTCTTTGGATCTCTTGGCGGGGCATTACATTTGGTATCAGAGCTCGAGTTTCTACATTGGGAGCTCTGGGTATTCTGGAACAACTAGGACTTTGAACTATTAAGAGTAACTTTCCAACTTGATCTAGGTGAATTGAAACATAGGACTCAAACTATTACTTGAATATTTTTCATACTTCAACACTTAGTTTAAAAACTAGAAATTTTTAACTTAAACCTAGACATAGAACTGAACTTAGTACCTTGTACTGTTGTAGGATGGTATATGGGACTAGTTCTTATGTTAGAGGACGTGGTAGAGGTTGTGGTAGAGGTCATGGATGTGGAAGAACTATCAGTGTCCATGGGTCTACCCATGATGGATCAGCTCATGTAGAGGGCAAGGAAGAGCACTCTAGTAGGCAGCAGGAAGAGAGCCGTAGAGAGGACCAAGCTGATGCAGACTATTCTAGAACGTCTACCTCCTGTTCAATAACATCCTAAAGTGCATCAGACAGAACAAGAGCATAGAATCAGATCTAGAAGTCCTTGAAATTATCGTCAGAGGTCCATTGTGTCCACTCAGATGAAGGATCTTCCAAGATCCAAGATCAAGCCTTTCAATGGGCAAGGTTCTGATTATGTGGCCAAACAGTGGCTTATCTCTCTCGACAGGATTTTTTCCATGTAGGAGTTTGACAGCAATGTTAAGGCAAGGTTTGCAATCACTAATCTAGAGAATTTTGGGGCCACTTGGTGGACGATAGAGGAGAAGAAGTTGGGAATCGATATGAGTAGTGTTACATGGGAGTTATTCCTAGAGAGTTTTTGAGAATGATTCCTACCAGAGGAATGGAAACAACAAAGGGCTGATGAATTTCATAATCTCAGACAGTACACTTTGTCAGTGATCAAGTATGAGCGTAAGTTTTATGAGCTTATGCCTTTTTCAGGGTTCAGTGAAAATTCAGCTCAGTTGATACAACATTTTATTAGGGGTTTGAATAATCGTATTATTGGGGGAGTTAAGGTATTTGAGCCAAAAACCCTCAAGGATGCAGTGCATCAAGCTATCCTTGTTGAGCAAAGTGTCAACCTTGGGCAAGGTGGTTTTGTAGGAGCGCCAGTAGCATCAGGATCTAAAAGCAACTACAATTCAGGTGGTAACAAGAAGTTTTCTTTTTCTAACGGAAAACAGTTTCAGCAGTAGTCTCAACAGACACAGCAACAGAAGAGCTCAAATTCTCAGGCTCAAGGCGGTGGCAAAGGTTCTAACACCAAGAACAACTGCAATGCTCAACGCAATAAACAAAATTAGTCCAATTAGCTAGCTCAGAGTAGCCAGTCTTTTGTGAGCAGGAACAGTCGCCAAAAATCAAATGTACCATCTATGGGAAGAGGTTCTGGCAAAAATACAAAATGTTTTTCATGTGGTCAGATTGGAAATTATGTAGCTCAGTTCCCTCAGTGAGCACCTCAATTTTTAGGATCTAGAACTACTGTTTCAGAGCCTACAGTGGGTGATGCAGGTAGAGCTCATTAAGTTTTTGCAGCAGTTGATTAGCATCAAGCAGATCATCAAGGAACAGTAGTTGAAACCACGGGTGCTATTAGAGGTATATCTCTTTCAGTATTGTTTGATTCAGGAGCTATAGATTCATTTATTTCACCATCTATAGTTTCTAAGTGTAAGCTAAATGCAGTGAAGCAAGATCGTGGTTGGCAAGTGGAACTAACCTTAGGCATTAAGGTCTCCACAGATTCTGTAGTTGATAAGTGTGGGCTTGGTTTAGGAAGCTTTGTTACGACAATGGATCTTTGAGTCATACCCCTTGGTTCCTATGATGTGGTTCTAGGCATGGACTGGCTTGGATCTCATAGAGCCAGTATAGATTGTAGGAAGAATATTATTTTGTGCCAGGAAGACCAAGGGAATGATGTGCAGATAATTGAGATACCGAGGCCTATATCTCTACGGATGATTTTGCAAATTTTTCGTAAGGGATGTCAGATATTTTCTGTTATGGTAAATGATCTTGATGAGGAAGATTCCATGAAGGAGACTTTGGATCACCCAATTTTTCAAGAGCACGCAAATGTTTTTCCAATTGAGATTCCAGGCATGCCTCCAAAGAGGGATATTGACTTTAGTATTGATTTGATTCCTGGAGCAGAGCCTATCTCTAAAGCTCCTTATCGCATGATGACATAGGAATTGGGTGAGCTATGTCTTCAGCTAGAGGAAATTCTGGCCAAAGGGAGCATTTGACCTAGTGTATCACCATGGGGAGCTCCAGTGCTCTTTGTGAAGAAGAAAGATGGTTCTTTGCACCTTTGTATTAACTATAGACAGTTGAATAAGGTGACTATTAAGAATAGGTATCCTTTGCCTAGAATTGATGACTTATTCGATCAAATCAAGGGAGCTACAGTATTCTCCAAAATTGATCTTAAGTCAAGATACCACCAGCTTCGCATTAAGGAAGTAGATATTCACAAGACTGCTTTTCAAACTCGTTATGGGCATTATGAGTTCACAGTGGTACCTTTTGGATTGACTAATGCTCCATCGATTTTCATCAGTTTGATGAATGGTGTGTTTTGATCTTATCTAGACAGGTTTGTACTCGTGTTTCTTGATGAGATATTGATATATTCTAAGACTTAGAAGGAGCATGAGGAACACCTGTAGTTGGTTTTGCAGTGTTTAAGGGACAATTAGCTTTATGCTAATGCAGCTAAGTGCGAATTCTTCAAAATGAAGATTTAGTATTTAGGGCATGTTATTTCAGGTGATGGTATTTTAGTGGATCCTGCAAAGATTCAGGTGATAATAGATTGGCCAACACTGACTAATGTGTCAGAGATTTGTAGTTTCATGGGTTTAGCTAGTTATTATCGCAGATTTGTCGAGAACTTCTCTAGGATAGCACATCCTATCACTTCTCTTCAAAGGAACGGAAAGAAGTTCGTATGGACAGAGAAATGTGAGGAAGCTTTCTAGAAGCTCAAGGAGCTTTTGACCAGTGCACTGATTCTAGCTATACTAGATCCAGAAGGTGATTTCATGGTATGTACAAATGCTTCTCTTGAAGGGATTGGGGTAGTGTTGATGCAGAATGGATGGGTGATTGCGTATGAGTCACGCAAGCTCAAGGATCATGAGTTAAATTATCCTACACATGATCTTGAGTTGGCAGTAGTAGTTCATGCTTTGACAAGGTGGAGACATTTCTTGTTGGGGCATAGGTTTGAGCTACATAGCGATCATCATAGGCTTCAGTACATTTTTACTCATCCTAATTTGAACGCTTGCCAGAGGCGATGGATGGAGTTTCTATGTGAGTATGATTTTGAGGTTAAGTACATTTAGGGTAAGGAGAACGTGGTGGCGGATGCTTTGAGTCGTAGGAGACATGTGGTATCATCGATGACTCTTAGTGTGGATTTGAGGAGTCGGATTCTTCAGGCACTTCCTACGGATTCCTGGTATCAGGAAGTGTGCAGAGAGATTGATTCAGGAAGATCTTTGGAAGGTAAGTTTGCAGGTTACGTTCAAGAGTCAGATGGTCTTTTGAGAAATTTGGGGAGGATTTATGTGCCATTTTCGGATGAGCTTCGCACCTTGATACTGGCAGAAGTCCATCGTACACCTTACTCAGCACATCCAGGTGTCAAGAAGATACATGCTGATTTGAGATGTTTGTTCTTTTGGTGTGGGATGAAGCGGGATATTGTTGATTTTGTGGCTAGGTGCCTTGAGTGTCAGAGAATTAAGGCAGAACATCAGCACCCGACTGGACTTTTTCAGCCTAATCTCATTCCTTGTTGGAAGTGGGATATCATCTCCATGGATTTTATTATGTGATTATCTATGACAGTTCGACATCATGATGCTATCATGGTCACCGTTGATCGGTTGACTAAGGTGGCACATTTTTCATCGATTAGGTCTTCCTACATAGCAACTTCTATAGCTAATGTCTTTATGTGTGATATTATGAGGTTACATGGTATTCCTAGAAAGATCATTTATGACAGGGATCCTGTATTCACATCTGCATTTTGGACATTACTGCAGCATGAGCTTGGAGCGTAGTTAAACTTTAGTTCGACATATCATCCAGAGACTGATGGTAAGATAGAGAGGGTGAATCAGGTTTTGGAGGATATGTTATCGATGTATGTGATGGATAGGTAGACACATTGGGAGGATTATCTCTACCTACTGGAGTTTGCTTACAAAAATGGATATCATAGTTCTATTGTTATGGCACCATTTCAAGCATTATATGGACGTCCTTATCGTACACCATTGAGTTGGGATAGTCTTGAGGATCGCATCCTGTTGGGTCTTGAGATGCTTCGTGATATGGAGCAACAGGTACTGCGTATCCATGAGCACTTGACTACGACACAGGATAGGTAGAAGAAGTATGTCGATGCTCATAGGACTGATAAGCAGTTTGTTGTGGGACATAAGGTTTTCTTGAGAGTGCGACCGCGAAAGAGTCCGATCCGATATGGAAAGGGTTCTAAGCTAGCACCTCGCTTTGTGGGACCATTCAAGATTCTAGAGAGGATTGGCCCGGTTGCTTACCGCCTTGCTCTACCGCCCAGCCTAGCTCGCATTCATGATGTTTTCCATGTTTCGATGATTCAGCAGTATATTCCTGATATTGTACATGTTCTTGATTGGAATGTGGTGCAGGTAGAGGACGGGCAGTTGGCTTTGGAGCCAGTTCATATTCTGGAGCAGCAGGAGTTGACCCTTAGGGGTCGAACCATCGAGTAGGTAAGGGTCCAATGGAACCCTACTGATGATTCTATAGCTACTTGGGAGGATGCATCTAGATTGAGGGAGTTCTATCACTACTTGTTTGTAGGCTTCCAGGAGTAAGCCTAACCCAAGGGGGGCTGGATGTAGTACCTACCCTCATTCACATCTTTTTTGGACATTGTTATTATCAGACTTTGATAGACTAGTTTTATGTTGATGGATTAGTGGTATTGTTTTGACACTATCAAAAATTGTGTTATGGATTCAGTGGTTATATGATGAGATCATTTAGATTTTACATTTCATGCATACATGATGATCATTATACTGTTTTCAGTTATTATTGATGATTAGATGGATGGTTTATTATCTTATGTGTTTTATAATGGATACTTACCCCATACTTGCATGTGTATGGTGTGTGTGTTTTCTTATTGTATGGCATTTCTGATGTGGTTAAGGAAGGGAGTCATAGTCACCTACTTAGTCGGGATCTACATGATGCACCACTTCTTGCCATTGTCTATTTAGCTTAACATTATATATTGTATGTACATGCATAGTTTTTTCTACAGGTTGCAGGTACCCGGTATTGACTTCTCTGAATTGCCAGGATGAGCGTACCCTATTATACTATCTCAATGATAAGAGAAGGGAGATAAATTCTCAAGTCCAAATCCCAAACCTTTAAGCCAATTGTCCTAGTGAGGTAGGACAAGTATCTGGATATTTTACCCGCCGAATGTGTCGGATGACATAATTCGTGATTTTTAACCCTTTAGACTGATTTTGAGTGATTTGCTCTATGATGGGTTTTCATATTTTTATTTTGGAGGTCTATGGTGAATTTTCTATTAATTAAGTCTTAATAAATGGATTTAATTAATAAATTAATTATTTGAGAAGATTAATATAAAATATCATGTTATTTGATATTTTGATTGTAATTAATTAAATGTGAATTATTGAGAAAAAATGAATTAAATAAAAGAAAATTAGAAATTAAAAAAAAATAATAATAAAGTAATAAATAAATAATAATAATAAAAAGTTATAAAAGTTAAAATGAAAGTTATAAATATTTAAATAGAAATTATATAAAAAGTGAATTGGAGTTATAAGCTTGCATGGGAGTTAGCGCACTTCTCTATTTCTCAAGTGTCAACAACATGGGGGTTAGTGCATCAATTAAACACATGGTGTCTACAACCCTAAGGCTCATCTTGAAGGTTGGAAAAGACCCATGCTTTGTTGGTGACACCTTCCAGCTGTTTCTAGAAGCATTCTAGATGTTTCCTGAAAGCTCTTTATATTCAGGCATTCATAGAAGCTTAGACACAGAGCGTTTGGAGTGCAATTGGAGCATTGGAGGACTCAAGAATTCTGAAGAAGGGAGAAGCTTGCTTTACGGCTTTTCTGAGGAAGAGCGATTTAGCATCAAAATTCGGGTAGATTCTTGTCATTTTACTTATGCTATTTTCGCATCATGCATTCCCTGTCTTCTTCGTGTCTTCCATATGTCTTCTGAGAAGTTTCATATTTATATATGTGGGTAGATTAATTTAATTGGAGCACTTTATATGCATTCTATATTGCAAATATCTTATTCTTAATTGTAGATATAATCTTTGTGAAAAACATACATGGTTATATATTCAGATCTGCATAAATATAGATATATAAATATATATTTATATATATGCATATGTATACATTTATTATGAATCTATTATAAAATTTGAATATATATAAATACATACATATATATATATACTGATATATATACATATATACCTATGTATATTTATATATAATGCACCGAATTGAGCGATTAATAAAATCGCAGTGAAAATTTATCAATTCGCATCGCGATTTATATCGCATGAAAGAAATTTTAATATGCCGTGGGCACGTTTCATACCCTGTGCCGATAGAAGGCAGAGGCCTGCCGTCGCAGGTCTGCGGCAACAGGGGTACCACGTACCCATTGTTGGCACAGTGCCTGCGACCGCAGGTACTGCATATCGCAGCATAAGTTTGGGGGGGGGGGGGTGGGGGGTTTAATTGATGTTAATGATATGCAAAAAAAAAATAACAATAACGTTTATGTTAAAAAGTTTACATACAATTCGATTCTAATATGGTGTAAATCAAAATTGTTAATTCAATTTAATAAAAACGTAATACATATGTATATATATATATATATATATATATATATATATATATATATATATATATATATATATATATATATGAAATATCTAAATATGTTATTTGTAAATTTAAGTTGTTATTTGATCAATGGCTTATTTTGATGGTTTATTTTCATAAGGTGACTTTTTAATAATTTTCAACTATTTAATAATTTAAATGTTTTAAATTATTAAATAAGGAATTGATAGTTGGGTGGGGGATGTATCAAACAAATGTTATTAATTGGAAAATAGATTTTTAGTTCTAATAAGGAAAACTTTGATTCAAAACAATGTATGTGTTCCTCCATTCATTTTTAAGATTTGGAAATATAAACTGAGATCTCTACATTTAAACTCAAGTTGTGAAACAAAAACATGTGTCTACATTGTGTATTCTTTATGCTATTGTTTTGGGTTTTGGGTTGACTAGTGTTGACCAGTATAGGACATCTAACAGACGCTTGGGGGTTATGTGATTGTGGTGACATGATGATGTTTTAATCTCGAACTTTTTAAACCCAACCATGGTTATGTGATGGAATGCTCTATGTATTGGTTATGATTACTGATTGTTATAGTTGAGATTCTTATGTATGAGACACTTGACTTAACCATTATTTTGGTCATCGATCAGTTATCCTTGGTTATTTTCTAGTCACCATGATGGGAATGTTATGTGAATTTATTTTGATGATGTCATGATCTGACATGTTTGACTCAACCATTTTTGGAGTCTTCAATCAGAATGATTGAGATATATATTTTGGTTATTGAGAACCATTGGATATTTGATTATCAGTGATACTTCAGTTGCCAATAGAGAGCTATTGTGTTCATGATTTTCTATGGATGTTGCTCATGGAGATTTGATGCTTTTATGCATATTTGATAATTTTATGGATTATCTTTTGTGATTTTGAGATTTATGAGTCCATCAGCATTAGGGTAGGATATCTGCATGTAGTGACGGGAAGTGGCTTGCAATGGGGGTCGGGGCCCTAAGAGGCTACTAGGGTAGCTCATTGTAAGTTGGATTAATAAGTGATAAGATTCACACCTAATACTAACTGAATGAACCTAAAAAGATAAGTGTTTGGTTCTCGCCCATGCCTTGAGCACTTGTACAGGCTAGAATGGGAGTAGTGAGATGCATGGTTGCAACCTTGCATTCTATAGTATGCCTCGTCATTATGAGAGGATCCTAGTGGCTGCATGAAATCAGTATGGACCCGTGGAGTTTAGCTAACTGCCAGGGTAACTTGTATGTGATAATTGCGATGACACTTTCCCACTTGCATAGTAGGTTCCTACATGTCATTGTGTGCCTCTGGAGATTAGATGTCAGATTTTGTGTTTGGAACCTTTGAGTTAGTATACTTTTTGGATTCTTGGACTTATAGAGATATGTACTATGTGATTCGATAGCCTGCTTAGGAGTTGAGATTATCTCCTTAGCACGGTGGGAGTGGACCACTTAGGTACCATGCGGTCAGGTCGTAGTGTATTTTCCACTCTTATCATTTTGAGATTCATTGAGACATCGTGGCTAATGCATCCTTCATGATGGTGGATATGTATCCTTTTTCATTGATGTTTAGCATATGTTAGATGATGTTGTCTTATGCTTTTATTTGCATGTTAGATTACTTTCTACATATGATGTTGTTTTTATTAGGAGTGACATTCCTACCATGTAATACCGATGATCTCTTTGGTGATTTGGAATGTTATGCACGGAGGGATGGCTAGGATCCACGATGGTCTAATGATGCTATTGATGGTTGGGGGGAACCATGCACTTAGTTTATTATGTTGATCTATATGATAGATGTATCTTGTGTATCATGTGACTATCTCTACCTTGATCTATTATGGATTAGAATAGGATGATGTACCTTATTCTATGTATGTATATTCTTTTGAGCTTGTCATACCCTGTGACATGTACAATGGATGATTGAGTATTTGAAATGTAATGTATAAACATTGGACTTATCATTATTATTTCATGTGGATGTTATACTAGATGGATTCATGTATGTAATTAAACGTTAAGGGATCTTAAAGAATGTAATCTGTTATTTAAGTTATGATTAATTTTAGATGGACATTACTATTGCTTCTGTTTTTTATGTATAAGTTATATGTGATGTTTACTTCTATGAAAACCAAAAATGCTACTAAAATTAGTGAAAATTCAAAGTTAATTCTTTGGATCCCTTGGCGGGGCATTACAACTCAAATTGAATCAGTTAACTCCTTTTTTTACTCAAATTAAATCTATTAACTCGCTTTAATTTGGAAATCTCCCTTTATGACTGAACTTCACCTTTAATCCTGACCGTTGATTGAAATCGATCTCAACTGTTGATGAATTCTAGGAAAGTCTATTTAAGAGACCCTCATCACTTCATTTTGACAGCTTGAATGAGAATTTGCATCAAATTTTTGCTGGAATTCATACTCACATTTTCTCATATTCACATACGCAAAGATCAAGTTTGACCAAAAATTGACTAGATTTAACCATGGTTGACATGAGTTGACTAGTTTCAAAATGAAATTTGAAATAATTATTTAATTACATAGAAAAAGTAATTATTAGAGCATATCTCATTTTATTAAATTAAATATCTAAACAAAATCTCTCTTCAGTTCAAATTGAATCAGCTAACTTCTTATTTTACTCAAATTAAATCTGTTAACTACCTTTAATTTGGAAATCTCCCTTTATGACTGAACTTCACCTTCAATCTTGACCGTTGATTGAAATCGATCTCAACCGTTGATGAATTCTAGGAAAGTCTATTTAAGAGACCCTCATCTCTTCATTTTGTAAAGTTGAATGAGAATTTGCATCAAATTGTTGCTGGAATTCATACTCACATTTGTTCATATTCACATATGCAAAGATCAAGTTTCACCAAAAGTTGACCAGATTTAGCCACGGTTGACTTGAGTTGACTAGTTTCGAAAAGAATTTTGAAATAATTAAATGAAATTATTTAATTAAATGGAGTACTTACTTCTAATTAATTAAACAAAGTTATTTAATTAAATGAGAAGCCATTCCTAATTAATTAAATGAAGATATTTAATTAAATAAGAAAAGTGTCTCTAATTAATTAAAGATTATTTAATTAAATAGAAAAAGTAATTATGAGAGCATATCTCATTTCATTAAATTAAATAACTCAACAAAATCTCTCTTCTGTTCAAAAGGGGAAATTTCCAGTTCATTATTGATAAAAAATGAGTTAAATCAGTTAACTCCTTTTTCTACTCAAATTGAATCAGTTAACTCCTTATTTTACTGAAATTAAATCTCTTAACTACTTTTAATTTAAAAATATCCCTTGATGACTGAACTTCACCTTTAATCCTGACCATTGATTAAAATCGATCTCAACCGTTGATGAATTCTAGGAAAGTCTATTTAAAAGACCCTCATTTCTTCATTTTGAAAGGTTGAATGAGAATTTGCATCAAATTCTTGCTGGAATTAGGACTCACATTTGCTCATATTCATATAAGCAAATATCAAGTTTGACCAAAAGTTGACCAGATTTAACCACGGTTGACTTGAGTTTACTAGTTTTGAAAAGACTTTTGAAATAATTAAACGAAATTATTTAATTAAACGGTGTACTTACTTCAGCCATTCCTAATTAATTAAATGAAGTTATTTAATTAAATAAGAAAAGTGTCTCTAATTAATTAAAGATTATTTAATTAAATAGAAAAAGTAATTATGAGAGCATATCTCATTTTACTAAATTAAATATCTCAACAAAATCTCTCTTCAGTTCAAAATGGGAAATTTCTAGTTCATTATTGATAAAAAATGAGTTAAATCAGTTGACTCCTTTTTCTACTCAAATTGAATCAGTTAACTCCTGATTTTACTCAAATTAAATCTGTTAACTCCCTTTAATTTGAAAATCTTCCTTTATGACTGAACTTCACCTTTAATCCTGACTGTTGATTGATATCGATCTCAACCGTTGATGAATTCCAAGAAAGTCTATTTAAGGGACCCTCATCTCTTCATTTTGATAGTTTGAATGAGAATTTGCATCGAATTGTTGTTGGAATTCATACTCACACTTGCTCATATGCACATACGCAAAGATCAAGTTTGACCAAAAGTTGACCAGATTTAACCATGGTTGACTTGAGTTGACTAGTTTCAAAAAGAATTTTAAAATAATTAAACAAAATTATTTAATTAAATGGAGTATTTACATCTAATTAATTAAACAAAGTTATTTAATTAAATGAGAAGCCATTCCTAATTAATTAAATGAAGTTATTTAATTAAATAAGAAAAGAGTCTCTAATTAATTAAAGATTATTTAATTCAATAGAAAAAGTAATTATGAGTGCATATCTCATTTTATTACATTAAATATCTCAACAAAATCTCTCTTCAGTTCAAAAAGGGAAATTTTCAGTTCACAATTGATCAAAAATGAGTTAAATTAGTTAAGTCTTTTTTCTACTCAAATTGAATCAGTTAACTCCTTATTTTACTCAAATTAAATCTGTTAACTCCCTTTAATTTGGAAATCTCCCTTTATGGCTGAACGTTACTTTCAATCTTGACCGTTGATTGAAATCGATCTCAACCGTTGATGAATTCTAAAAAAGTCTATTTAAGAGACCCTCATCTCTTCATTTTGAAAGGTTGAATGAGAATTTGCATCAAATTGTTGTTGGAATTCATACTCACATTTGCTCATACTCACATACGCAAAAAAAAAGTTTGACCAAAACTTGACCATATTTAACCACGGTTGACTTGAGTTGACTAGTTTTGAAAAGAATTTTGAAATAATTAAACGAAATTATTTAATTAAATGGAGTACTTACTTTTAATTAATTAAACAAAGTTATTTAATTAAATGAGAAGCCATTCCTAATTAATTAAATGAAGATATTTAATTAAATAAGAAAAGTGTCTCTAATTAATTAAAGATTATTTAATTAAATAGAAAAAGTAATTATGAGGGCATATCTCATTTTATTAAATTAAATATCTCAATAAAATCTCTCTTCAATTCAAACAGGGAAATTTCCAGTTCACTATTGATCAAAAATGAGTTAAATTAGTTAACTGCTTTTTCTACTCAAATTGAATCAGTTAACTCCTTATTTTACTCAAATTAAATCTGTTAACTCTCTTTAATTTGGAAATCTCTCTTTATGACTGAACTTCATCTTTAATCCTGACCGTTGATTTAAATCGATCTCAATCGTTGATGAATTCCAGGAAAGTCTATTTAATAGACCCTCATCTCTTCATTTTGAAAGGTTGAATGAGAATTTGCATCGAATTGTTGCTGGAATTCATACTCACATTTGCTCATATTCACATACGCAGAGATCAAATTTGACCAAAAGTTGACCAGGTTTAACCATGGTTGACTTGAGTTGACTAGTTTCAAAAAAAAATTTGAAATAATTAAACGAAATTATTTAATTAAATGGAGTACTTACTTCTAATTAATTAAACAAAGTTATTTAATTAAGTGAGAAGCCATTCCTAATTAATTAAATGAACTTATTTAATTAAATAAGAAAAGTGCCTCTAATTAATTAAAGATTATTTAATTAAATAGAAAAAGTAATTATGAGAGCATATCTCATTTTATTAAATTAAATATCTCAACAAAATCTCTCTTTAGTTCAAAAAGGGAAATTTACAGTTCACTATTGATAAAAAATGATTTAAATCAGTTAACTTCTTTTTCTACTCAAATTAAATCAGTTAACTCCTTATTTTACTCAAATTAAATCTGTTAACTCCCTTTAATTGGAAAATCTCCCTTTATGACTGAACTTCACCTTCAATCCTTACCGTTGATTGAAATCGATCTCAACCATTGATGAATTCTAGGAAAGTCTATTTAAGAGACCCTCATCTCTTCATTTTGAAAGGTTGAATGAGAATTTGCATTGAATTGTTGCTAGAATTCATACTCACATTTGCTCATATTCACATACGCAAAGATCAAGTTTGACCAAAAATTGGCCGGATTTAATGATGGTTGACTTGAGTTGACTAGTTTCGAAAAGAATTTTGAAATAATTAAATGAAATTAATTAATTAAATGGAGTACTTACTTCTAATTAATTCAATAAAGTTATTTAATTAAATGAGAAGCCATTCCTAATTAATTAAATGAAGTTATTTAATTAAATAAGAAAAGTGTCTCTAATTAATTAAAGATTATTTAATTAAATAGAAAAAGTAATTATGAGAGCATATCTCATTTTATCAAATTAAATATCTCAACAAAATCTCTCTTCAGTTCAAAAAGGGAAATTTCTAGTTAACTATTTATCAAAAATGAGTTAAATCACTTAACTCTTTTTTCTACTCAAATTGAATCTGTTAACTCCTTATTTTACTCAAATTAAATTTGTTAACTCTCTTTAATTTGGAAATATCCCTTTATGACTGAACTTCACCTTTAATCTTGACCGTTGATTGAAATCGATCTCAACCGTTGATGAATTCCAAAAAAGTCTATTTAAGAGACCCTCATCTCTTCATTTTGAAACGTTCAATGAGAATTTGCATCGAATTAATGCTGGAAGTCATACTCACATTTGCTCATATTCACATACACAAAGATCAAGTTTGACCAAAAGTTGACTAGATTTAACCACGGTTGACTTGAGTTGACTAGTTTCGAAAAGGATTTTGAAATAATTAAACGAAATTATTTAATTAAATGGAATACTTACTTTTAATTAATTAAACAAAGTAATTTAATTAAATGAGAAGCCATTCCTAATTAATTAAATGAAGTTATTTAATTAAATAAGAAAAGTGTCTCTAATTAATTAAAGATTTATTTATTAAATAGAAAAAGTAATTATAAGAGCAGATCTCATTTTATTAAATTAAATGCCGTGCCCAAAATGTAAGGCAAAAACACTCACAAATTTTTTTTGACTAATTAAGATTAAATAAGATATCATGACCGAAGAAGTTTTGATGGTTAACTATAATGGGACTAATCGTGATCAATTGTTACAACCTTAAGGATGGTTTAATAACTAACCCTTTTTTTTTTTTTTTAATCGATAACTTGAAATGTCATTATGGTTTTTAATCGTTTACTTCAGGCTTAGTATGATTAATTAACTTAAAATTTATCTCCAACGTACCAATAACAATTTAATTTATATTAATCTATCATCATAAATGATCTTGAGCTAATTTACAAATTCAACTATCTCTAATTTAAAACTGAATTTGTACAACTACCTAAGAGATAATTATAAATTAAGTTAAAATGAAGAAACCTAAACTAAAGCATACTATGACAATTAATATTTAACGCATCCATTAACTTTCCTTACCAATCTTATCATCTTAATTGACAATTAACTCCAACATACTTATACAATCTGATTAATTAGTTTATTATTGATCATTAACATTGATTACAAGAATAATTTAACACTCTATATTTTAATCTAAGCTTTGTTTGAACCATCATAAAAATTTAAGTCCATATTAACATTGATCTATAAAGCTCATAATAATATAGAACTAATTACTAAAACGTTAAAATCGTTCTAATTGGAATATTCAAATTTCCAAGTTTAAACTTTTATAATAACTAATTTAATGATAACATCATTTCTCAACACAATACATTTCCTCCTAATGCCCTCAAATTTAAAATCTAGTTTATCGATTAATGCCATCCTTAAAAAAAATATAAACAATCTATAATTTATCTAAACATCTAATCTAAATTGACAATCACATCCATAATATCTAATATTAAATAAATCAAAATCACACTAACTTCCATTATTTACTAACCTAAACTAAACCTACTAATTACATTACCCAATTTGAAACCTTCAAAGCAATTATCTAACATTAATTTTCTAATACTCAAGATTAACACATCTTATAGTAATTTAAATTGCAACTAAATCTAACTTCACCACAAGCTACTAACACACACAGATCCCTAAACACATACAATCAATAACTACTGATCTAATAATACATTTAATACTACTCTTAACTGAAATATTAACCAATCTATACTAACCCAACGACTATACTAACATAGGCAACATACTTAAAGTTACTAAACCCCACACTACCCACGTAACACACTAACATAAGTCCATGCTAATCCCAACCATGGGCCAACCGTGGGCCATACGCAAGGACAACATGCTGCCCAAATCTGCACACTGTAGACTCATTTCCCACATCACCTCCATCTTATGTGACCTTCAACCAAAGGCATACACTTGGAAAAAAGGTTTAAAAATAGAAGGGTTGGTAAAAAGGTCTGTTTAGACTTTACAACCTTGATCTGCCCACCTCTTCAAATGACGTGACATGCCATAAGTGGCATGAGGAATTCATGCTAGCAGCACTGTCCCATACTCCTCAAGGTGCGTGCGGGGTGGGTGAGCTAAGGTCAGTGCATGAATTAGTAAAGTGAGGTTGGACAATTTTGGAGGGGTTAAATATGTATATAAGCAATGTTTTAAGAGTCTCCCTTGCTCTCCCCATGACATGACATGACATTAGTGGAATGATTAACCACTGAACCCCTTGCCATGCCTGGCCTAGATGGGAGGGTGGAAGAAAATATGGGGAATAGGGATATAAATTTAGTGGTTGTGATTGTTTTTTTTTATTAATTAAATATATGGAATGATGTCTAGGAAGGTACCCTGCCCCCTTAATCCTTAAGAGTTAAATGCAAAAGTTTTGTGGTTGAGATATGTCAACCAAATTTCCATTTAAATATTTTAGAGTTTCAAATGCATTTAATGTATATTCTTTTTTAAAGAATTTAATATTGATTTTTACTGCAAACCAAAATAATAATACAGAGAATATTCTCTGTGACTAGGGGGATTTAGAATTTAGAATTTAGGATTTAGAATTTAGGATTTAGACTCTACACTATTGAGGTCCAACTAATGCCCTTTCCCCAAGCATGGCCACTTCTTCCCTATCCAAGAGTGAGCGTTGCCAAAAACATCCCCATGAAAACCTCTCAAAAACAATCAACACACCAAGAAGGCATATGCATAACATCAAAAGAAACAAGATAAAATCCCTCCCAAATCCATCCCCAACACACAAACAAGAAATGCATATCTACACAATGTTTCCAACATGATTGAAGCTAGATTTAAAACATGAACACACATAAAGAACCATTCATGGAGTGAAGAACTCCTACCTTCATATAAGAGTTATGGCAATGGTGGTTTGAGAAGAGCTTCTCTTTTTCTTTCTTCAATATTCAAGACTTCCTCCAAAACTAGAGGATTGGGTGACAAAAACTAAACTCCCCCAAAAATGCCCCTAAGTATGGTCTTTGACTCCACTAAGCTTCAAGTAGCTCAAGATGGAGGTTTGGTTTCACTAACCCAAGTAAAGAGCAACCCATTTTCGAAATCAACCTATAATAGAGTTTTTAAGAGACCCTAAGAGTCAACTTAGGAGGCTAAAGGGTTGGAAAGTACCCCCACCCATACCCTTATCCATAGGGGTAATTACATTTTAATGTTTCTAAGCCTTTAAAGACATATTAGGAACAATTAAACATTAGGAGAATAGTAAGATCAAATTACAACCTTTAAAGAATTACAATATAAGGTTAGCACAAAATTAACAAGTAGTTTAGATCCGCTTTTTCGTTGAGTTGTCTCGGCTAATTTTCCTGCACACTCATCGCACACATCAGTAGGTCTTAAACCACATGCATAATGTGAATTACATATTAGAGGAATTATATAAATTAAAGCATCCATTCCTCAATTAAATAATTGTTTATCTAATTCTACTCATATTTCTAACCTTTCGACTTGCATAACCAAATGTATTAGTGTTGCATAAATTTTCTTCATTGTTATACATGTTTATAAGCATTAAATGAAAAAAATCAAATAATTGAAGTAAGCATCAGACATTGTAAAAAATAGCTTCACAATGTTCAATGTATCCAATAAGGTTCTAACATAACAGGGCGTCAGCATCAAAATAATAATGTATCCTCGGTGCTAATATAAGTCGAGGCGAGCCCTCACATTAAATATCTCAACAAAATCTCTCTTCAGTTCAAAAAGGGAAATTTCTAGTTCACTATTGATAAAAAATGAGATAAATCAGTTAACTCCTATTTCTACTCAAATTGAATTAGTCAACTCCTTATTTTACTCAAATTAAATCTGTAAACTCCCTTTAATTTAGAAATCTCCCTTTATGACTGAACTTCACCTTTAATCCTGACCGTTGATTGAAATCGATCTCAACCGTTGATGAATTCCAAGAAAGTCTATTTAACAGACCCTCATCTCTTCATTTTGAAAGGTTGAATGAGAATTTGCATCGAATTGTTGCTGGAATTCATACTCACATTTGCTCATATTCACATACGCAAAGATCATGTTTGACCTAAAGTTGACCAAATTTAACCATGGTTGACTTGATTTGACTAATTTCAAAAAGAATTTTGAAATAATTAAACAAAATTATTTAATTAAATGGAGTACGTACTTCTAATTAATTAAACAAAGTCATTTAATTAAATGAGAAGCCATTCCTAATTAATTAAATGAAGTTATTTAATTAAATAAGAAAAGTGCCTCTAATTAATTAAAGATTATTTAATTAAATAGAAAAAGTAATTATGTGAGCATATCTCATTTTATTAAATTAAATATCTCAACAAAATCTCTCTTCAGTTCAAAAAGGGAAATTTCCAATTCACTATTGATCAAAAATGAATTAAATCAGTTAACTCCTTTTTCTACTCAAATTGAATCAGTTAACTCCTTATTTTACTCAAATTAAATCTGTTAACTCCCTTTAATTTGAAAATCTTCCTTTATGACTGAACTTCACCTTTAACCCTGGCTGTTGATTGAAATCGATCTCAACCATTGATGAGTTCTAGGAAAGTCTATTTAAGAGACCCTCATCCCTTCATTTTGAAAGGTTGAAAGAGAACTTGCATAGAATTGTTGCTAGAATTCATACTCACATTTGCTCATATTCACATACGCAAAGATCAAGTTTGACCAAAAGTTGACCAGATTTAACCATGGTTGACTTTAGTTGACTAGTTTCGAAAAGAATTTTGAAATAATTAAACGAATTTTTTTAATTAAATGGAGTACTTACTTCTAATTAATTAAACAAAGTTATTTAATTAAATGACAAGCCATTCCTAATTAATTAAATGAAGTTATTTAATTAAATAAGAAAAGTGTCTCTAATTAATTAAAAATTATTTAATTAAATACTAAAAGTAATTATGAGAGCATATCTCATTTTATTAAATTAAATATCTCAACAAAATCTCTCTTCGGTTCAAAAAGGGAAATTTCCAATTCACTATTGATCAAAAAAGAGTTAAATCAGTTAACTCCTTTTTCTACTCAAATTGAATTAGTTAACTCCTTATTTTACTCAAATTAAATCTGTTAACTCACTTTAATTTGGAAATCTCCCTTTAAGACTGAACTTCACCTTTAATCCTAACCGTTGATTGAAATCGATGTCAACCGTTGATGAATTCCAGAAAAGTCTATTTAAGAGACCCTCATCTCTTCATTTTGAAAGGTTGAATGAGAATTTGCATCGAATTGTTGCTAGAATTCATACTCACATTTGCTCATATTCACATACGCAAAGATCAAGTTTCACCAAAAATTGACCAGATTTAACCACGATTGACTTGAGTTGACTAGTTTCAAAAAGAATTTTGAAATAATTAAACGAAATTATTTAATTAAATGGAGTACTTACTTCTAAATAATTAAACAAAGTTATTTAATTAAATGAGAAGCATTTCCTAATTAATTAAATGAAGTTATTTAATTAAATAAGAAAATTGTCTCTAATTAATTAAAGATTATTTAATTAAATAGAAAAAGTAATTATGAGAGCATATCTCATTTTATTAAATTAAATAACTCAACAAAATCTCTCTTCAGTTCAAAAAGGGAAATTTCTAGTTCATTATTGATCAAAAATGAGTTAAATCAGTTAACTCCTTTCTCTACTCAAATTGAATCAGTTAACTCCATATTTTACTCAAATTAAATCTGTAAAATTCCTTTAATTTGGAAATCTCACTTTATGACTAAACTTCATGTTTAATCCTGACCATTGATTGAAATCGATCTTAACTGTTGATGAATTCTAAGAAAGTCTATTTAAGAGACCCTCATCTCTTCATTTTGAAAGGTTGAATGAGAATTTGCATCGAATTGTTATTGGAATTCATACTCACATTTGCTCATATTCACATACGCAAAGAGCATATCTCATTTTATTAAATTAAATATCTCAACAAAAATCTCTCTTCAGTTCAAAAAGTGAAATTTTCAATTCACTATTCATCAAAAATGAGTTAAAAGAGTTAACTCTTTTCTTTACTCAAATTAAATCACTTAACTCCTTATTTTACTCAAATTAAATCTGTTAACTCTCTTTAATTTTGAAATCTCCTTTTTATGACTGAACTTCACCATTAATCTTGACCATTTATTGAAATCGATCTCAATCGTTGATGAATTCCACGAAAGTCTATTTAAAAGACCCTCATCTCTTCATTTTGAAAGGTTGAATGAGAATTTGCATCAAATTGTTGCTGGAATTCATACTCACATTTGCTCATATTCACATATGCAAAGATCAAGTTTGACAAAAAGTTGACCAGATTTAACCACGGTTGACTTGAGTTGACGAGTTTTGAAAAGAATTTTGAAATAATTAAACGAAATTATTTAATTAAATGGAGTACTTACTTCTAATTAATTAAACAAAGTTATTTAATTAAATGAGAAGCCATTCCTAATTAATTAAATGAAGTTATTTAATTAAATAAGAAAAGTGTCTCTAATTAATTAAAGATTATTTAATTAAATAGAAAAAATAATTATGAGAGCATATCTCATTTTATTAAATTAAATATCTCAACAAAATCTCTCTTCAGTTCAAAAAAGGAAATTTCCAGTTCACTATTGATCAAAAATGAGTTAGATCAGTTAACTCATTTTTCTACTCAAATTGAATCAGTTAACTCCTTATTTTATTCTAATTAAATTTGTTAACTCCCTTTAATTTGAAAATCCTCCTTTATGACTGAACTACACCTTTAATCCTGACCATTGATTGAAATCGATCTCAACCGTTGATGAATTCTAAGAAAGTCTATTTAAGAGACCCTCATCTCTTCATTTTGAAAGGTTGAATGAGAATTTGCATCGAATTATTGTTGGAATTCATACTCACATTTGCTCATATTCACAGACACAAAGATCAAGTATGACTAAAAGTTGACCAGATCTAATCACGGTTGACTTGAGTTGACTAGTTTCAAAAAGAATTTTGAAATAATTAAACGAAATTATTTGATTAAATGGAGTACATACTTCTAATTAATTAAACAAAGTTATTTAATTAAATGAGAAGCCATTCCGAATTAATTAAATGAAGTTATTTAATTAAATAAGAAAAGTGTCTCTAATTAATTAAAGATTATTTAATTAAATAGAAAAAGTAATTATGAGAGCGTATCTTATTTTATTTAATTAAATATCTCAACAAAATCTCTCTTCAGTTCAAAAAGGAAAATTTCTAATTCACTGTTGATAAAAAATGAGCTAAATCAATTAACTCCTTTCTCTACTCAAATTTAATCAGCTAACTCCTTATTTTACTCAAATTATATCTATTAACTCCCTTTAGTTTGGAAATCTCCCTTTATGACTGAACTTCACCTTTAATCCTGACCATTGATTGAAATCAATCTCAACCGTTGATGAATTCAAGGAAACTATATTTAAGAGACCCTAATCTCTTCATTTTGAAAAGTTGAATGAGAATTTGGATCGAATTGTTGCTAGAATTCATACTCACATTTGCTCATATTCACATACGCAAAGATCAAGTTAGACCAAAAATTGACCAGATTTAACCATGGTTGACTAGTTTCGAAAAGAATTTTGAAATAATTAAATAAAATTATTTAATTAAATGGAGTACTTACTTCTAATTAATTAAAGAAAGTTATTTAATTAAATGAGAAACCATTCCTAATTAATTAAATGAAGTAATTTAATTAAATAAGAAAAGTATCTCTACTTAATTAAAGATTATTTAATTAAATAGAAAAAGTAATTATGAGATCATATCTCATTTTATTAAATTAAATATCTCAACAAAATCTCTCTTCAGTTGAAAAAGGGAAATTTCTAGTTCACCATTGATCAAAAATGAGTTAAATCAGTCAACAACTTTTTCTACTCAAATTGAATCAGTTAACTCCTTATTTTACTCAAATTAAATTGGTTAACTCCCTTTAATTTGCAAATCTCCCTTTATGACTGAACTTCACCTTTAATCCTGACTGTTGATTGAAATCGATCTCAACCGTTGATGAATTCCAGGAAAGTCTATATAAGAGACCCTCATCTCTTCATTTTGAAAGGTTGAATGAGAATTTCCATGTAATTGTTGCTGGAATGCATAGTCACATTTGCTCATATTCACAATTTTGACCAAAAGTTGACCAGATTTAACCACGGTTGACTTCAGTTGACTAGTTTCGAAAAGAATTTTTGAATAATTAAATTAAATTGTTTAATTAAATGGAGTACTTACTTCTAATTAATTAAACAAAGTTATTTAATTAAATGAGAAGCCATTCCTAATTAATTAAATGAAGTTATTTAATTAAAAAAGAAAAGTTTCTCTAATTAATTAAAGGTTATTTAATTAATTAAAAAAATTAATTATGAGAGCATATCTCATTTTATTAAATTAAATATCTAAAAAAAATCTCTCTTCAGTTCAAAAAGAAAAATTACCAGTTCACTATTGATAAAAAATGAGTTAAATCAGTTGACTCCTTTTTCTACTCAAATTGAATTAGTTAACTCCTTATTTTACTCAAATTAAATCTGTTCACACCCTTTAATTTGGAAATCTTCCTTTATGACTGAACTTCACCTTTAATCCTGACCGTTGATTCAAATCGATCTCAACCATTGATGAATTCCAGGAATATCTATTTAAGAGACCCTCATCTCTTCATTTTGAAAGGTTGAACGAGAATTTGCATCGAATTGTTGCTAAAGTTCATAATCACATTTGCTCATATTCACATATGCAAAGATCAAGTTTGACCAAAAGTTAACTAGATTTAACCACGGTTGACTTGAGTTGACTGGTTTAGAAAAGAATTTTGAAAAAATTAAATTAAATTATTTTACTAAATGTAGTAATTACTTCTAATTAATTAAAAATATATATTTAATTAAATGAGAAGCGATTCGTAATTAAATAAATGAAGTTATTTAATTAAATAAGAAATGTGTCTCTGATTAATTAAAGATTATTTAATTAAATAGAAAAAGTAATTATGAGAGCATATCTAATTTTATTAACTTAAATATCTCAACAAAATCTCTCTTCAGTTCAAAAGGGGAAATTTCCAGTTCACTATTGATAAAAAATGAGTTAAATCAGTTAACTCCTTTTTCTAGTCAAATTGAATCAATTAACTCCTTATTTTACTCAAATTAAATCTCTTAACTCCTTTTAATTTGAAAATCTCCCTTGATGACTGAACTTCACTTTTAATCCTGACCATTGATTGAAATCGATCTCAACCGTTGATGAATTCTAAGAAAGTCTATTTAAAAGACCCTCATTTCTTCATTTTGAAAGGTTGAATGGGAATTTGCATCAAATTGTTGCTGGAATTAGGACTCACATTTGCTCATATTCATATAAACAAAGATCAAATTTGACCAAAAGTTGACCAGATTTAACCACGGTTGACTTGAGTTGACTAGTTTTGAAAAGACTTTTGAAATAATTAAACAAAATTATTTAATTAAACGGTGTACTTACTTCTAATTAATTAAACAAAGTTATTTAATTAAATGAGAAGCCATTCCTAATTAATTAAATGAAGTTATTTAATTAAATAAGAAAAGTGTCTCTAATTAATTAAAGATTATTTAATTAAATAGAAAAAGTTATTATAAGAGCATATCTCATTTTATTAAATTAAATATCTCAACAAAATCTCTCTTCAGTTCAAAAAGGGAAATTTTCAGTTCACTATTGATAAAAAATGAGTTAAATCAATTGACACCTTTTTCTACTCAAATTGAATCAATTAACTCCTTATTTTACTCAAATTAAATCTGCTAACTCTTTTTAATTTGAAAATCTCCCATTATGACTGAACTTCACCTTTAATCCTAACCGTTGATTGAAATCGATCTCAACCGTTGATGAATTCAAGGAAAGTCTATTTAAGAGACCCTCATCTCTTCATATTGAAAGGTTGAATGAGAATTTGCATCGAATTGTTGCTGGAATTCATACTCACATTTGCTCATATTCACATACGCAAAGATCAAGTTTGACCAAAAGTTGACCAAATTTAACCACAGATGACTTGAGTTTACTTGTTTCGAAAATAATTTTGAAATAATTAAACGAAATCATTTAATTAAATGGAGTACTTACTTTTAATTAATTAAACAAAGTTATTTAATTAAATGAGAAGTCATTCCTAATTAATTAAATGAAGTTATTTAATTAAATAAAAAAAGTGCCTCTATTTAATTAAAGATTATTTAATTAAATAGAAAAAGTAATTATGAGAGCATATCTCATTTTATTAAATTAAATATCTCAACAAAATCTCTCTTCAGTCCAAAAAGGGAAATTTCCAGTTCACTATTGATAAAAAATGAGTTAAATCAGTTGACTGCTTTTTCTACTCAAATTGAATCAGTTAACTCCTAATTTTACTCAAATTAAATCTGTTAACTCCCTTTAATTTGAAAATCTCTCTTTATGACCGAACTTCACCTTTAATCCTGACCGTTGATTGATATCGATCTCAACCGTTGATGAATTCAAAGAAAGTCTATTTAAGGG
Source organism: Cupressus sempervirens (assembly GCA_028749045.1). Taxonomy (NCBI): domain Eukaryota; kingdom Viridiplantae; phylum Streptophyta; class Pinopsida; order Cupressales; family Cupressaceae; genus Cupressus; species Cupressus sempervirens. Next base: position 103,071,701 of record CM053787.1, read on the forward strand.
ACCCTCATCTCTTCATTTTGAAAGTTTGAATGAGAATTTGCATCGAATTGTTATTGGAATTCATACTCACGCTTGCTCATATGCACATACACAAAGATCAAGTTTGACCAAAAGTTGACCAGATTTAACCATGGTTGACTTGAGTTGACTAGTTTCGAAAAGAATTTTAAAATAATTAAACAAAATTATTTAATTAAATGGAGTATTTACATCTAATTAATTAAACAAAGTTATTTAATTAAATGAGAAACCATTCCTAATTAATTAAATGAAGTTATTTAATTAAATAAGAAAAGAGTCCCTAATTAATTAAAGATTATTTAATTCAATAGAAAAAGTAATTGTGAGTGCATATCTCATTTTATTACATTAAATATCTCAACAAAATCTCTCTTCAGTTCAAAAAGGGAAATTTTCAGTTCACAATTGATCAAAAATGAGTTAAATTAGTTAAGTCTTTTTCTACTCAAATTGAATCAGTTAACTCCTTATTTTACTCAAATTAAATCTGTTAACTCCCTTTAATTTGGAAATCTCCCTTTATGACTGAACGTTACCTTCAATCTTGACCATTGATTGAAATCGATCTCAACCGTTGATGAATTCTAAGAAAGTCTATTTAAGAGACCCTCATCTCTTCATTTTGAAAGGTTGAATGAGAATTTGCATCAAATTGTTGTTGGAATTGATACTCACATTTGCTCATACTCACATATGCAAAAATAAAGTTTGACCAAAAGTTGACCATATTTAACCACAGTTGACTTGAGTTGACTAGTTCCGAAAAGAATTTTGAAATAATTAAACGTAATTATTTAATTAAATGGAGTACTTACTTTTAATTAATTAAACAAAGTTATTTAATTAAATGAGAAGCCATTCCTAATTAATTAAATGAAGTTATTTAATTAAATAAGAAAAGTGCCTCTAATTAATAGTAGATTATTTAATTAAATAGAAAAAGTAATTATGAGAGCATATCTCATTTTATTAAATTAAATATCTCAACAAAGTCTCTCTTCAGTTCAAACAGGGAAATCTCTAGTTCACTATTGATAAAAAATGAGTTAAATTAGTTAACTGTTTTTTCTACTCAAATTGAATCAGTTAACTCCTTATTTTACTCAAATTAAATCTGTTAACTTCTTTTAATTTGGAAATCTCCCTTTATGACTGAACTTCAACTTTAATCCTGACCATTGATTGAAATCGATCTCAATCATTGATGAATTCTAAGAAAGTCTATTTAATAAACCCTCATCTCTTCATTTTGAAAGGTTGAATGAGAATTTGCATCGAATTGTTGCTGGAATTCATACTCACATTTGCTCATATTCACATACGCAAAGATCAAATTTGACCAAAAGTTGACCTAGTTTAACCATGGTTCACTTGAGTTGACTAGTTTCAAAAAAAAAATTGAAATAATTAAACAAAATTATTTAATTAAATGGAGTACTTACTTCTAATTAATTAAACAAAGTTATTTAATTAAGTGAGAAGCCATTCCTAATTAATTAAATGAACTTTTAATTAAATAAGAAAAATTCCTCTAATTAATTAAAGATTATTTAATTAAATAGAAAAAGTAATTATGAGAGCATATCTCATTTTATTAAATTAAATATCTCAAACAAATCTCTCTTCAGTTCAAAAAGGGAAATTTACAGTTCACTATTGATAAAAAATGATTTAAATCAGTTAACTCCTTTTTCTACTCAAATTAAATCAGTTAACTCCTTATTTTACTCAAATTAAATCTGTTAACTCCCTTTAATTAGAAAATCTCCCTTTATGACTGAACTTCACCTTCAATCCTTACCGTTGACTGAAATCGATCTCAACCATTGATGAATTCTAGGAAATTCTATTTAAGAGACCCTCATCTCTTCATTTTAAAAGGTTGAATGAGAATTTGCATTGAATTGTTGCTAGAATTCATACTCACATTTGCTCATATTCACATACGCAAAAATCAAGTTTGACCAAAAATTAACCAGATTTAACCATGGTTGACTTGAGTTGACTAGTTTCGAAAAGAATTTTGAAATAATTAAACGAAATTAATTAATTAAATGGAGTACTTACTTCTAATAATTAAATAAAGTTATTTAATTAAATGAGAAGCCATTCCTAATTAATTAAATGAAGTTATTTAATTAAATAAGAAAATTGTCTCTAATTAATTAAAGATTATTTAATTAAATAGAAAAAGTAATTATGAGAGCATATCTCATTTTATTAAATTAAATATCTCAACAAAATCTCTCTTCAGTTCAAAAAGGGAAATTTCTAGTTAACTATTTATCAAAAATGAGTTAAATCACTTAACTCTTTTTTCTACTCAAATTGAATCAGTTAACTCCTTATTTTACTCAAATTAAATCTGTTAACTCTCTTTAATTTAGAAATCTCCCTTTATGACTGAACTTCACCTTTAATCTTGACCGTTGATTGAAATCGATCTCAACCGTTGATGAATTCCAAGAAAGTCTATTTAAAATACCCTTATCTCTTCATTTTGAAAGGTTCAATGAGAATTTGCATCGAATTATTGCTGGAATTCATACTCACATTTGCTCATATTCACATACGCAAAGATCAAGTTTGACCAAAAGTTGACTAGATTTAACCACAGTTGACTTGAGTTGACTAGTTTCGAAAAGGATTTTGAAATAACTAAACGAAATTATTTAATTAAATGGAATACTTACTTTTAATTAATTAAACAAAGTTATTTAATTAAATGAGAAGCCATTCCTAATTAATAAAATGAAGTTATTTAATTAAATAAGAAAAGTGTCTCTAATTAATTAAAGATTTATTTATTAAATAGAAAAAGTAATTATGAGAGCATATCTCATTTTATTAAATTAAATGTCGTGCCCAAAATGTAAGGCAAAAACACTCACAAATATTTTTTGACTAATTAAGATTAAATAAGATATCATGACCGAAGAAGTTTTGATGGTTAACTATAATGGGACTAATCGTGATCAATTGTTACAACCTTAAGGATGGTTTAATAACTAACCCTTTTTTTTTTTTTTTTTAATCGATAACTTGAAATGTCATTATGGTTTTTAATCATTTACTTCATGCTTAGTATGATTAATTAACTTAAAATTTATCTCCAACGTACCAATAACAATTTAATTTATATTAATCTATCATGATAAATATCTCAACAAAATCTCTCTTCAGTTCAAAAAGGAAAATTTTCATTTCAATATTGATCAAAAATGAGTTAAATCAGTTAACTCCTTTCCCTACTCAAATTGAATCTGTTAACTTAACTCCTTATTTTACTCAAATTAAATCTGTTCACACCCTTTAATTTGAAAATCTCCCTTTATGACTGAACTTCACCTTAAATCCTGACCATTGATTGAAATCAATCTCAACCGCTGAAGAATTTCAAGAAAGTATATTTAAGAGACCCTAATCTCTTCATTTTGAAAGGTTGAATGAGAATTTGGATCGAATTGTTGCTAGAATTCATACTCACATTTGCTCATATTCACATATGCAAAGATCAAGTTTGACCAAAAGTTGACCAGATTTAACCATGGTTGACTAGTTTCGAAAAGAATTTTGAAATAATTAAACGAAATTATTTAATTAAATGAAGTACTTACTTCTAATTAATTAAAGAAAGTTATTTAATTAAATGAGAAACCATTCCTAATTAATTAAATGAACTAATTTAATTAAATAAGAAAAGTGTCTCTACTTAATTAAAGATTATTTAATTAAATAGAAAAAGTAATTATGAGATCATATCTCATTTTATTAAATTAAATATCTCAACAAAATCTCTCTTCAGTTGAAAAAGGAAAATCTTCAGTTCACCATTGATCAAAAATGAGTTAAATCAGTCAACTCCTTTTTCTAATCAAATTGAATCAGTTAACTCCTTACTTTACTCAAATTAAATCTGTTAACTCCCTTTAATTTTGAAATCTCCCTTTATGACTGAACTGCACCTTTAATCCTGACCGTTGATTGAAATCGATCTCAATCATTGATGAGTTCCAGGAAAGTCTATATAAGAGACCCTCATCTCTTCATTTTGAAAGGTTGAATGAGAATTTCCATGTAATTGTTGCTGGAATTCATACTCACATTTGCTCATATTCACATACGCAAAGATCAATTTTGACGAAAAGTTGACCAGATTTAACCACGGTTGACTTTAGTTGACTAGTTTCGAGAAGAATTTTTGAATAATTAATTAAAATTGTTTAATTAAATGGAGTACTTACTTCTAATTAATTAAACAAAGTTATTTAATTAAATGAGAAGCCATTCCTAATTAATTAAATGAAGTTATTTAATTAAAAAAGAAAAGTTTCTCTAATTAATTAAAGGTTATTTAATTAATTAAAAAAATTAATTATGAGAGCATATCTCATTTTATTAAATTAAATATCTCAAAAAAATCTCTCTTCAGTTCAAACAGGAAAATTACCAGTTCACTATTGATCAAAAATGAGTTAAATCAGTTGACTCTTTTTTCTACTCAAATTGAATTAGTTAACTCCTTATTTTACTCAAATTAAATCTGTTCACACCCTTTAATTTGGAAATCTTCCTTTATGACTGAACTTCACCTTTAATCCTGACCGTTGATTCAAATCGATCTCAACCATTGATGAATTCCAGGAATGTCTATTTAAGAGACCCTCATCTCTTCATTTTGAAAGGTTGAACGAGAATTTGCATCGAATTGTTGCTGGAGTTCATAATCACATTTGCTCATATTCACATACGCAAAGATCAAGTTTGACCAAAATTTAACTAGATTTAACCACGGTTGACTTTAGTTGACTGGTTTAGAAAAGAATTTTGAAAAAATTAAATGAAATTATTTTACTAAATGTAGTAATTACTTCTAATTAATTAAAAAAAAATATTTAATTAAATGAGAAGCCATTCCTAATTAAACAAATGAAGTTATTTAATTAAATAAGAAAAGTGTCTCTGATTAATTAAAGATTATTTAATTAAATAGAAAAAGTAATTATGAGAGCATATCTCATTTTATTAAATTAAATATCTCAACAAAATCTCTCTTCAGTTCAAAAAGGAAAATTTTCAGTTTACTATTGATAAAAAATGAGTTAAATCAGTTAACTCCTTTTTCTACTCAAATTGAATCAATTAACTCCTTATTTTAATCAAATTAAATATGTTAACTCCCTTTAATTTGAAAATATGCCTTTATCATTGAACTTCACCTTTAATCCTGACCATTGATTAAAACGATCTCAACCATTGATGAATTCCAAGAAAGTCTATTTAAGAAACCCTCATCTCTTCATTTTGAAAGGTTGAATAAGAATTTGAATCGAATTGTTGCTGGAATTCATACTCACATTTGCTTATATTCACATACGCAAAAATCAAGTTTGACCAAAAGTTGACCAGATTTAACCACGGTTGACTTCAGTTGACTAGTTTCGAAAAAAAATTGAAATAATTAAACAAAATTATTTAATTAAATGGAGTACTTACTTCTAATTAATTAAACAAAATTATTTAATTAAATGAGAAGCAATTCCTAATTAATTAAATGAAGTTATTTAATTAAATAAGAAAAGTGTCTCTAATTAATTAAATATTATTTAATTAAATGAAAAAAGTAATTATGAGAGCATATCTAATTTTATTAAATTAAATATCTCAACAAAATCTCTCTTCAGTTCAAAAAGGGAAATTTCCAGTTCACTATTGATTAAAAATGAGTTAAATGAGTTAACTCCTTTTTCTACTCAAATTGAATCTATTAACTCCTTATTTTACTCAAATTAAATCTGTTAACTCACTTTAATTTGGAAATCTCCCTTTATGACTGAACTTCACCTTTAATCCTTACCGTTGATTGAAATCGATCTCAACCATTGATGAATTCATACTCACATTTGCTCATATTTACATAAGCAAAGATCAAGTTTGACCAAAAGTTTATCAGATTTAACCATGGTTTGCTTGAGTTGAATGGTTTCAAAAAGAATTTTGAAATAATTAAATGAAATTATTTAATTAAATGGAGTACTTACTTCTAATTAATTAAACCAAATTGTTTAATTAAATGAGAAGCCATTCCTAATTAATTAAATGAAATTATTTAATTAAATAAGGAAAGTGTCTCTAATTAATTAAAGATTATTTAATTAAATAGAAAAAGTAATTATAAGAGCATATCTCATTTTATTAAATTAAATATCTCAACAAAATTTCTCTTCAGTTCAAAAAGAGAAATTTCTTGTTTACTATTGATAAAAAATGAGTTAAACCAGTTAACTCATTTTTTTACTCAAATTGAATTAGTTAACTCCTTATTTTACTTAAATTAAATCTATTAACTCCCTTTAATTTGGAAATCTCTTTTTATGGCTGAACTTCACCTTTAATCTTGACTGTTGATTAAAATCGATCTCAACTGTTGATGAATTCCAGGAAAGTCTTTTTGAGAGACCCTCATCTCTTCATTTTGAAAGGTTGAATGAGAATTTGCATCAAATTGTTGCTGGAATTCATACTCACATTTGCACATATTCACATACACAAAGAACAAGTTTGACCTAAAGTAGACCAGATTTAACCTCGGTTGACTTAAGTTGACTAGTTTCGAAAAGAATTTTGAAATAATTAAACAAAATTATTTAATTAAATGGAGTACTAACTTTTAATTAATTAAAAAAAGTTGTTTAATTAAATGAGAAGCCATTCCTAATTAATTAAATGAAGTAATTTAATTAAATAACAAAAGTGTCTCTAATTAATTAAAGATTATTTAAGTAAATGAAAAAAGTAATTATGAGAGCATATCTCATTTTATTAAATTAAATATCTTAACAAAATCTCTCCTCAATTCAAAAAGGGAAATTACCAGTTCACTATTGATAAAAAATGAGTTAAATCAGTTAACTCTTTTTTCTACTCAAATTGAATATCTTAACTAAATATTTTACACAAATTAAATCTGTTAACTCCCTTTAATTTGGAAATCTCCCTCTATGAATAAACTTCACCTTTAATCTTGACCGTTGATTGAAATCGATCTAAACCGTTGATGAATTTCATGAAAGTCTATTTAAGAGACCCTCATCTCTTCATTTTGAAAAGTTCAATGAGAATTTGCATCGAATTGTTGCTAAAATTCATACTCACATTTCCTCATATTCACATACGCAAAGATCAAGTTTGACCAAAAGTTGACCAGATTTAACCACAGTTGACTTGAGTTGACTAGTTTTGAAAAGAATTTTAAAATAATTAAATGAAATTATTTAATTAAATGGATTACTTACTTCTAATTAATTAAACAAAGTTATTAATGAGAAGCCATTCCTAATTAATTAAATGAAGTTATTTAATTAGATAAGAAATGTGTCTTTAATTAATTAAAGATTATTTAGTTAAATAGAAAAAGTAATTATGAGAGCATATCTCTTTTTATTAAATTAAATATCTCAACAAAATCTCTATTCAGTTCAAAAAGGGAAATTTCCAGTTCACTATTGATCAAAAATGAGTTAAATTAGTTAACTCCTTTTTCTACTCAAATTGAATCAGTTAACTCCTTATTTTACTCAAATTAAATATGTTAACTCCCTTTAATTTAGAAATCTCCCTTTATGACTAGAATTCACCTTTAATCCTGACTGTTGATTGAAATCGATCTCAACTGTTGATGAATTCCAGGAAAGTCTATTTAAGAGACCCTCATCTCTTCATTTTGAAAGGTTGAATGAGAATTTGCATCGAATTGTTGTTGAAATTCATACTCACATTTGCTCATATTCACATACGCAAAGATCAAGTTTGACCAAATGTTGACCAGATTTAACCATGGTTGACTTGAGTTGACTAGTTTCGAAAAGAATTTTCAAATAATTAAACGAAATTATTTAATTAAATGGAGCACTTACTTCTAATTAATTAAACAAATTTATTTAATTAAATGAGAAGCCATTCCTAATTAATTAAATGAAGTTATTTAATTAAATAGGAAAACTGTTTCTAATTAATTAAAGATTATTTAATTAAATACAAAAGGTAATTATGAGAGCATATCTAATTTTATTAAATTAAATATCTCAACAAAATCTCACCTCAATTCAAAAAGAGAAATTTTCAGTTCACTATTGATCACAAATTAGTTAAATGAGTTAACTCTTTTTTCTACTCAAATTGAATCAGTTAACTGGTTATTTTACTCAAATTAAATCTGTTAACTCCATTTAATTTGGAAATCTTCCTTTATGACTAAACTCCATCTTTAATCATGTCCGTTGATTGAAATCGATCTCAACCATTGATGAATTCCAGGAATGTCTATTTAAGAGACCCTCATCTCTTCATTTTGAATGGTTGAATGACAATTTACATCGAATTGTTGCTGGAATTCATAATCACATTTGCTCATATTCTCATATGCAAAGATCAAGTTTGACCAAAAGTTGACTAGATTTAACCACGATTGACTTGAGTTGACTAGTTTCGAAAAGAATTTTGAAATAATTAAATGAAATTATTTAATTAAATGGAGTACTTACTTCTAATTAATTAAAAAAATTTATTTAATTAAATAAGAAGACATTCCTAATTAATTAAATGAAGTTATTTAATTAAATAAGAAAAGTGTCTCTAATTAATTAAAGATTATTTAATTAAATAGAAAAAGTAATTATGAGAGCACATCTCATTTTATTAAATTAAATATCTCAACAAAATCTCTCTTCAGTTCAAAAAGATAAATTTCCTGTTTACTATTGATCAAAAATGAGTTAAATCAGTTAACTCCTTTTTTTACTCAAATTGAATCAGTTAACTCTTTATTTTACTTAAATTAAATCTGTTAACTCCCTTTAATTTGGAAATCTCCCTTTATGACTGAACTTCACCTTTAATCCTAACCATTGATTGAAATAGATCTCAACCGTTGATAAATTCTAGGAAAGTCTATTTAAGAGACTCTCATCTCTACATTTTGAAAGGTTGAATGAGAATTTGCATCAAATTGTTGCTAGAATTCATACTCACATTTGCTCATATTCACATACGCAAAGATAAAGTTTGATCAAAAGTTGACCAGATTTAACCACGATTGACATGAGTTGACTAGTTTCAAAAAAAATTCTGAAATAATTAAATGAAATTATTTAATTAAATGAAGTACTTACTTCTAATTAATTAAACAAAGTTATTTAACTAAATGAGAAGCCATTCCTAATTAATTAAATAATGTTATTTAATTAAATAAGAAAAGTGTCTCCAATTAATTAAAGATTATTTAATTCAACAGAAAAAGTAATTATTAGACCATATCTCATTTTATTAAATTTAATATCTCAACAAAATCTCTCTTCAGTTCAAAAAGGGAAATTTTCAGTTCACAATTGATCAAAAATGAGTTAAATGAGTTAACTCTTTTTTCTACTCAAATTGAATCAGTTAACTCCTTATTTTACTCAAATTAAATCTATTAACTCCCTTTAATTTGGAAATCTCTCTTTATGACTGAACTTTACCTTTAATCTTGACCGTTGATTGAAATCGATCTCAACCGTTGATGAATTCTAAGAAAGTCTATTTAAGAGACCCTCATCTCTTCATTTTGAAAGGTTGAATGAGAATTTGCATTAAATTGTTGTTGGAATTCATACTCACATTTGCTCATATTCACATACGCAAATATCAAGTTTGACCAAAAGTTGACCAAATTTAACCATGGTTGACTTGAGTTGACTAAGTTCGAAAAGAATATTGAAATAATTAAACAAAATTATTTAATTAAATGGAGTACTTACTTCTAATTAATTAAACAAAGTTATTTAATTAAATGAGAAGCCATTCCTAATTAATTAAATGAATTTATTTAATTAAATAAGAAAAGTGCCTCTATTTAATTAAAGATTATTTAATTAAATAGAAAAAGTAATTAAGAGAGCATATCTCATTTTATTAAATTAAATATCTCAACAAAATCTCTCTTCAGTTGAAAAAGAGAAATTTTCAGTTCATTATTGATCAAAAATGAGTTAAATCAGTCAACTCCTTTTTCTACTCAAATTGAATTAGTTAACTCCTTATTTTACTCAAATAAAATCTGTTAACTCCCTTTAATTTGGAAATCTCCCTTTATGACTGAACTTCACCTTTAATCCTGACTGTTGATTAAAATCGATCTCAACCGTTGATGAATTCTAGGAAAGTCTATATAAGGGACCCTCATCTCTTCACTTTCAAAGGTTGAATGAAAATTTCTATGGAATTGTTGCTAGAATTCATACTCACATTTGCTCATATTCACATACGCAAAGATCAATTTTGACCAAAAGTTGATCAGATTTAGCCACGGTTGACTTCAGTTGACTAGTTTCGAAAAGATTTTTGAAATAATTAAAAAAAATTATTTAATTAAATGAAGTACTTACTTCTAATTAATTAAACAAAATTATTTAATGAAATGTGAAGTCATTCCTAATTAATTAAATGAAGTTATTTAATTAAATAAGAAAAGTGTCTCTAATTAATTAAAGGTTATTTAATTAATTTAAAAAATTAATTATGAGAGCATATCTCATTTTATTAAATTAAATATCTCAACAAAATCTCTCTTTAGTTCAAAAAGGGAAATTTCCAGTTCACTTTTGATCAAAATGAGTTAAACCAGTTGACTCCTTTTTCTACTCAAATTGGATTAGTTAACTCCTTATTTTACTCAAATTAAATCTGTTAACTCCCTTTAATTTGGAAATCTCCCTTTATGATTGAACTTCAGCTTTAATCCTGACCGTTGATTGAAATCGATCTCAACCGTTGATAAATTTCAAGAAAGTCTATTTAAGAGACTCTCATCTCTTCATTTTGAAAGGTTGAATGAGAATTTGCATCGAATTGTTGCTGGAATTCATACTCACATTTTTTCATATTCACATACGCAAAGATCAAGTTTACAAAAAGTTTACCAGATTTAACCACGGTTGACTTGAGTTGACTAGTTTCGAAATGAATTTTGGAAAAATAAAAAAAATCATTTAATTAAATGGATTACTTACTTCTAATTAATTAAACAAAGTTATTTAATTAAACTAGAAGTCATTCCTAACTAATTAAATGAAGTTATTTAATTAAATAAGAAAAGTGTCTCTAATTACTTAAAAATTATTTAATTAAATAGAAAAAGTAATTATGAAAGCATATCTTATTTTATTACATTAAATATCTCAACAAAATCTCTCCTCAGTTCAAAAAGGGAAATTTCCACTTCACTATTGATAAAAAATGAGTTAAATCAGTTAACTCCTTTTTCTAATTAAATTGAATTAGTTAACTCCTTTTTCTACTTAAATTGAATCAGTTAACTCTTTATTTTACTCAAATTAAATCTATTAACTCTCTTTAATTTGAAAATTTCCCTTTATGACTGAACTTCACCTTTAATCCTAACCGTTGATTGAAATCGATCTCAACCATTGATGAATTTCAGGAAAGTCTATTTAAGAGATCATCATCTCTTCATTTTGAAAGGTTGAATGAGAATTTGCATTGAATTGTTGCTGAAATTGATACTCACATTTGCTCATATTCACATACGCAAAGATCAAGTTTGACCAAAAGTTGACCAGATTTAACCATGGTTGACTTGAGTTGACTAGTTTTGAAAAGAATTTTGAAATAATTAAACAAAATTATTTAATTAAATGGAGTACGCACTTCTAATTAATTAAACAAAGTTATTTAATTAAATTTGAAGGCATTCCTAATTAATTAAATGAAGTTATTTAATTAAATAAGAAAAGTGTCTCTAATTAATTAAAGATTATTTAATTAAATAGAAAAAGTAATTATGAGAGCATATCTCATTTTATTAAATTAAATATCTCAACAATATCTCTCTTCGGTTCAAAAAGGGAAATTTCTAGTTCACTATTGATAAAAAACGAGTTAAATGAGTTAACTCCATTTTTTACTCAAATTGAATTAGTTAACTCTTTATTTTACTCAAATTAAATCTGTTAACTCCCTTTAATTTGGAAATCTCCCTTTATGACTGAACTTCACCTTTAATCCTGACCTTTGATTGAAATCGATCTCAACTATTGATGAATTCCAGTAAAATCTATTTAAGAGACCCTCATCTCTTCATTTTGAATGGTTGAATGAGAATTTGCATCAAATTGTTGCTGGAATTCATACTCACATTTGCTCATATTCACATATGTCAAGATCAAGTTTGACCAAAAGTTGACCAGATTTAACCACGGTTGACTTGAGTTGACTAGTTTTGGAAAGAATTTTGAAATAATTAAACGAAATTATTTAATTAAATTGAGTACTTACTTCTAATTAATTAAACAAATTTATTTAATTAAATGAGAAGAAATTCCTAATTGATTAGATGAAGTTATTTAATTAAATAAGAAAAGTGTCTCTAATTAATTAAAGATTATTTAATTAAATAGAAAAAGTAATTATGAGAGCATAGCTCATTTTATTAAATTACATATCTCAACAAAATCTCTATTCAGTTCAAAATGGGAAATTTCCAGTTCACTATTGATAAAAAATGAGTTAAATCAGTTGACACCTTTTTCTACTCAAATTTAATCATTTAACTCCTTATTTTACTCAAATTAAATCTATTAACTCCTTTTAATTTGCAAATCTCCCTTTATGACTGAACTTCACCTTTAATCTTGACCGTGGATTGAAATCAATCTCAACAGTTGATGAATTTCATAAAAGTCTATTTAAGAGACCCTCATCTCTTCATTTTGAAAGGTTGAATGAGAATTTACAATCGAATTGTTGCTGGAATTCATACTCACATTTGCTCATATTCACATACGCAAAGATCAAATTTCACCAAAAGTTAACCAGATTTAACCACGGTTTACTTGAGTTGACTAGTTTCAAAAAGAATTTTGAAATAATTAAACAAAATTATTTAATTAAATGGAGTACTTACTTCTAATTAATTAAACAAAGTTATTTAATTAAATGAGAAGCCATTCCTAATTAATTAAATCAAGTTATTTAATTAAATAAGAAAAGTTACTCTAATTAATTAAAGATTATTTAATTAAATAGAAAAAGTAATTATGAGAGCATATATCATTTTATTAAATTAAATATCTCAACAAAATCTCTCTTCAGTTCAAAAAGAGAAATTTCGAGTTCACTATTGATAAAAAATGAGTTAAATTAGTTAACTTCTTTTTCTACTTAAATTGAATCAGTTGACTCCTTATTTTACTCAAATTAAATCTGTTAACTCCCTTTAATTTGGAAATCTCCCTTTATGACTTAACTTCACCTTTAATCCTGACCGTTGATTGAAATCGATCTCAACTGTTGATGAATTCCAGGAAAGTCTATTTAAGAGACCATCATCTCTTCATTTTGAACGGTTGAATGAGAATTTGCATCGAATTGTTGCTGGAATTCATAATCACATTTGCTCATATTCACATACGCAAATATCAAGTTTGACCAAAAGTTGACTAGATTTACCACGGTTGACTTGAGTTGACTAGTTTCGAAAAAAATTGAACTAACTAAACGAAATTATTTAATTAAATGGAGTACTTACTTCTAATTAATTAAACAAAGTTATTTAATTAAATGAGAAACCATTCCTAGTTAATTAAATGAAGTTATTTAATTAAATAAGAAATTTATCTCTAATTAATTAAAGATTATTTAATTAAATAGAAAAAGTAATTATGAGAGCATATCTCATTTTATTAAATTAAATATCTCAACAAAATCTCTCTTCAGTTCAAAAAAGGAAATTTCCAGTTCACTATTGATCAAAAATGAGTTAGATAAGTTGACTCATTTTTCTATTCAAATTGAATCAGTTAACTCCTTATTTTACTCAAATTAAATCTGTTAACTCCCTTTAATTTGGAAATCTCCCTTTATGACTGAACTTCACCTTTAATCCTGACCATTGATTGAAATCGATCTCAACCGTTGATGAATTCTAAGAAAGTCTGTTTAAGACACCCTCATTTCTTCATTTTGAAAGGTTGAATGAGAATTTGCATTGAATTGTTGCTGGAATTCATACTCACATTTGCTCATATTCACATACGCTAAGATCAAGTTTGACCAAAAGTTGACCTGATTTAACAATGGTTGGCTTGAGTTTACTAGTTTCGAAAAGAATTTTGAAATAATTAAATGAAATTATTTAATTAAATGGAGTACTTACTTCTAATTAATTAAACAAAGTCATTTAACTAAATGAGAAGCCATTCTTAATTAATTAAATGAAGTTATTTAATTAAATAAGGAAAGTGTCTCTAAATAATTAAAGATTATTTAATTAAATAGAAAAAGTAATTATGAGAGCATATCTCATTTTATTAAATTAAATATCTCAACAAAATCTCTCTTCTATTCAAAAAAGGAAATTTTCAGTTCACTATTGATAAAAAATGTGTTAGATCAAGTGATTCATTTTTCTACTCAAATTGAATTAGTTAACTCCTTATTTTACTCAAATTAAATCTATTAACTCCCTTTAATTTGAAAATCTCCCTTTATGACTGAACTTAACCTTTAATCTTGAGCATTGATTGAAATCGATCTCAACCGTTGATGAATTCTTGGAAAGTCTATTTAAGAGACTCTCATCTCCACATTTTGAAAGGTTGAATGAGAATTTGCATCGAATTGTTGCTGGAATTCATACTCACATTTGCTCATATTCACATATGCAAAGATCAAGTTTGACAAAAAGTTCACTCTATTTAACCACGGTTGACTTGAGTTGACTAGTTTCGAAAAGAATTTTCAAATAATTAAAAGAAATTATTTAATTAAATAGAGTACTTACTTCTAATTTATTAAACAAAGTTATACAATTAAATGAGAAGCCATTCCTAATTAATTAAATGAAGTTATTTAATTAAATAAGAAAAGTGTCTCTAATTAATTAAAGATTATTTAATTCAATAGAAAAAGTAATTATGAGAGCATATCTCATTTTATTAAATTAAATATCTCAACAAAATCTCTCTTTCGTTCAAAAAAAGAAATTTTCAGTTCACTATTGATAAAAAATGAGTTAAATCAGTTAACTCCTTTTTCTACTCAATTTGAATCTATTTGGAAATCTCCCTTTATGACTGAACTTTACCTTTAATCCTGACCGTTGATTGAAATTGATCTCAACCGTTGACGAATTCTAAGAAAGTCTATTTAAGAGACCCTCATCTCTTCATTTTGAAAGGTTGAATGAAAATTTGCATTGAATTTTTGATGGAATTCATACTCACATTTGCTCATATTCACATACGCAAAGATCAAGTTTGACCAAAAGTTGATCAGATTTAACCATGGTTGACTTGACTTGACTAGTTTCGAAATTTTTTTTGAAATAATTAAAAGAAATTATTTAATTAAATGGAGTACTTACTTCTAATTAATTAAACAAAGTTATTTAATTAAATGAAAAGCCATTCCTAATTAATTAAATGAAGTTATTTAATTAAATAAGAAAATTGTCTCTAATTAATTAAAGACTATTTAATTAAATAGAAAAAGTAATTATGAGAGCATATCTCATTTTATTAAACTAAATATCTCAAAAAAATCTCTCTTCAGTCCAAAAAGGGAAACTTTCAGTTCACTATTGATAAAAAATGATTTAAATCAGTTAACTCCTTTTTCTACTCAAATTGAATCAGTTAACTCATTATTTTACTCAAATTAAATCTGTTAACTCCCTTTAATTTGGAAATCTCCCTTTATGACTAAACTTCACCTTTAATCCTAACTGTTGATTGAAATCGATCTCAACCGTTGATGAATTCCATGAAAGTCTATTTAAGAGACCCTCATCTCTTCATTTTGAAAGTGTCATGCCACAAATTACGAGGGCAAATACACAAAAAAAATTAAAATTAAAAACATAATTAAAAAGCTCTAAGTTTGAAAAGGTTGTGATCACAACTAAAATAAAGGTACTCTACATTTCGTCTTAAGTTTTCAAACTTGAGGAGGAATACCTCGTTAAGATTTGAGCTTACGTGTTTTCAAAATGTTATTGACATTAACCAGGTTATTATATTAACTTCACAACAAGTTATGAAATTTATTTAGTTGACATTCTAAAAGAGTTTGGGTTTAGATTAATTTTAAAATATCTAATCAAATAAAGTCTACATTTAAACTAAATTTGAATAGCCAATTAACCTTTACAATTAAGACTACTTACTACTCAAAGATTATATTATACTATCAATATAAGACTAACTAACAATGATAACTAAATTTAATTAGACATAAAATTAGAACTTTCTAAAATAATTAAAAATTATCCTAACTAAATTTAAACTAACTTAAATTACATTTTAACCTAACACTACTTATATTAAAACAAAATAAATATCTAACACAATTTTAAATCTAAAAACAAATATTATCTTAACTACTTATTAACTAAAGAATATCAACTAACTTAACACTACTTTAGAATTTTAATTACTAACATATTTTAACCTTAAATAAAATACAAACTAAATTTAACGAACTAACTACTAAAACAATTAACCCAAACCTAAACCCTAAACCCTAACCCCCCCCCCCCCCCCCACACACCTACACTCCCACTAGCCCTTTTGCAAGTGCTTCCCAAGGAGTGCTTCCCAAGCATTGTCCTTGGGACAGCGCTCTGCTCAACGTTACATCGGCAGAGCCGCCCCCCCTCTCAACCCTTAAAACATGCGGCCAAGACTTGGGATTTGCAGACCCAAATTTTAAGGAGAAAGGTGGCCAAAAAAAAGTCTTCAACAACAATTAAACCTTTCCCATGATCCAAGGTCTGCACAACTTTAAGGAGGAAGCAGGTGATGTCATCTGCTATGATGACATTTGTCTTTGCAACAAAATTAAACATTTTTTTAAAACTGCCCTCTCCAAAAACTGATGTCCAAGGAGAAAGAGAAGGTAAGGCATCAATACAATAAAGTTTTATAGGTAGAAAAGTAGATATTTAAGATATTATATTATGTATATATATTTTTTGAATTTCATTGTAAATATCAACTATATTCATGTCTTTAATCTTTTAAGTTTTATTTCAAAAATTAAATAAAAAGAAGATAATTAAAGGAATATTCTCTGTTGTTCCCGTTTCAAATTAAAAAGGTCTCTCATACAATTTCCAGTGAGCAATTTTGCTCCTGGGATTGTATTTTTTTTTTGGAAATTATTCTAAGTGTAGATTTAAAGTCAATTATTTTTTTTAAGGTGTTTAAATATTTTTGACAAGCTTTAAACATTGATCCTATGGTTTATGTCAAAAAAAAATACATGTTTAAATTTGATATTCTTACATCGTGAATAGAACTATTAACTATAATCCTTTTTTTTTTAACATAAATTTTCATTTTAATCATATAATGAACATATAAAGAACTTAAAAATTTGCTCAAATCAACTGAATCTACATCCATGGTATAATTTTCATTTTCAACATAAAGGAAAACCTTGAAATTTTTACCAAATTAAACATCATCAATTCCATCCAAATTTTAAAATTCGTCCATCTAAATTTAAAATTTACAATTAAATCACATGACAAGCAATTATACTCAACACCAATTTTATCGGTAAACCTGATTCAAAGGCTCAGCCAGGAAAGAACCAGGAAGAAAACCCGGCTTCGTTGCCAATTAGAACAAGGTTTAAAATACAATTTACAATAGGATCTCAATCCCAAATTTCACAATATAATCAAATTTTCTTCATGATCATAATCAAGGGATTTATAATATTTTCTAAAACTCATTTCTAGAACCATGGAGGAAACAAAATCTGATCAGGTGACCAAAAGCATGAACAAGAACAAATAAAAAACATGCATATTTATACAAGGTTTTCACAACAAGATCTAAAATAAATCAACACTAGGGAAAGGTGGATTCTTCTAACAAGAGAAGTCAAGCACAACACCAAATTAGATGCCCAATTGGGGCTATTAACCAAGAACTTCTGTTTTGTCATTTAAACATGCCATACTCATACCAGGTTTGTGCTGACGGGTAGGGGCCCATAACACCCTACCCTTTCTCCCTCTTCTCATCCTTAGAAGAGACTCTACACTGGTTGGAGTCCAACTAAACAGACCTTTCCCAAAATTGGTCACTTCTGCCCTCTCCAAGGGTGAGTAATACCAAAACACCCATGCAAGAAAAATCTCAAAAATTGCAAACATAAACATGAAAGGAAAACAACCAAAATAACATGGTTTTCAAATCTTCCCAACATACCCACAAACATACAAACATTGAAACAACCACAAAGTAGCATAAGCATAAAACAAACATGAAATCTGAACAAGGGAGATGAGAATTCCTACTTGCACAAAGAGGTAATGGCAATGAACAAATTTGAGTAGAGTTTCCACTTCCTTCCTTTCAATCTTCAAGAACTCCTCTCTAAATGTAGAGATTGGGTAACAACCTCCACAAGACCAAGAAGGGCCTCTAAATAGGCCTCCAACTCAACCACCCAAGGGCTCAATAACTACCCCACCCACTTGCAATTCTAAAAACTCCTAACTCAACCTACACTATGATTAAACCCTAAGTGGAGATGAGGTGAAGTAACTCAAGATAACCATGGTCAATTTTCGCACAAAGGCAAAAAGAGACTTTTTGAGTGACTTCAAAAGTCAAAAAAAGGGGCTTAGGGGTTGGAAAAGACCCCTAACCCATACCCATACCCTTTGGGTATAATAATATCAAGTTTTAAGCCTTAGAAAAGAGGTTTAGAGCCAAATAAAATCTAGGAATAAAATAGGACCATCTAACTACTCTAACATTGCAGATTAAACACTAATCTGGATTAAGGGATGACTAACTTTGATTAAGAATTCAAAAGAAAGATGACACCAACTAAACCAATTTGGTTCCAAAGGTTAAACAACTAACCTTAAACAACACACTGAAGCAGATAAATAATTTACGAGTTTCAAGTGACACTAAAAGAACATAATTATGAATATTAACATTTATTGAACAAACAAGATACATACATACATCTCACAATACAAATATGTGAACTATGAACAACAAAGTTTTCACAATTAGCACATAGAGATCAGTTCTGTTCCTCCGTAGGGTTTCTCGGCTAAAATATCTGCACACTCATTGCACACATCAGTGGTCCCATAAAATCACATGTACATAAATGTATACGTATCAACAATTCACATAAATTAAAACTTACATCAATAAGGGTTTCTTCACCTTGGTTAACTCTTAACCATTTAAAATCTCTTAAATCAAAGTATCAATCCTACATTTACTTATTTCATTAACATACATATACATGAAACATTAAAAGACAATCATCAAATATATTTGAAAGTAACATCACACAACATGAAATAATAAAGTATGTTCTAAGCATCAGATAATGTCTCGACATCTCGAGTCGTGAATATCAAAATAATAGTAACATATCACTATGCTACTATGGATCGGAGCGAGGCCTCACATCCTCCCCCACTAGGCATGAACTTCCTCCTAGAGTTCATCAAAAAAGTATGGGTACTGAGATCGCATCTGTGCTACATCCTCCCATGAAGCTATGATCTCATCATAACAATCCCATTGGACCCAAACCTGGTCTAACTCTCAGCCTCGAAGTGCTAGGGTCTATCGGGCAATAATGCGGATAGGTTCCAGTGCTAGCTGTCCGTCCGACTCCACCTGTAAAGCATCCCAATCTATAATATGAGACTCATCATAAATGTATCCTCTAAGTGCATATGAGAAATATGTTAGCAAGTAATACTAATCTATTCAAAAACAAAAGCATTAACTAGCATATAAACCATAACATAAATGAGAGACTAAAGAGGAAACCCCAATTGGAAATGTGAGCCAAATGAATAGACTCTCCCAATGGGATTTAGCTCCTTGCTTGGTAGATGGGTCTAAAGATTGGGATGTATGCTCAAGGTTCCCAAAAACTAGCTTCAATGGAGATGAAAAATGGCAAATTGGTAGCTTTGTGAGCTCTCAATTTGGCATCATAAGGGTATGGTTGATGGCTTTTTGGCTCTCAAAAGGGCATTATAACTTTACCTCCAAGATTGTGATAATATGGCTTGGGAGGGGATTCAATTATAGGCTAAGGGCTTGAGGGATGGAGGGCTAAGATGGAAGGAAAGATGAAAGCTTAAGGAGGGCTAGGATGCACTCAAAAGGGAGCACATGGATTGTGCTTGTTTAGCACCAATCAGGGAGTGACACATGTCACAAGGTGAGTGGATGGAGGAAAGGGGAAGGATGAGTCAACAAAGGAGGCTCAAAGGATAATATCTTCATAAAGACCCTTCATTATGGCTTGTAAGAGCTTGTAAGAGTCTTTATGGATTTTGTAAGAGCATTCATTGTTGGGTGGTTGGGATATTTTGAGGGGAGTTGAGATTGTTGACTTTCTTTGGCTTAAGAAAGTCTTAAGCTTGTTTAGAGAATGTGACAACATTAGGGGGTGGATTAGGCTTGGGTTTAGGATTAGATTAGGGATGTGAGAGATTTTCAAGTGGATGGCATTCATGAGGGTGGGTGAGTTAGTGACTAAGCTTGGTTAGTATGGGTGGATGGGGTGGATTAGGCTAAAAAGAGGGTTTAGGAATAAGTTAGGGGCTTTTAGATTTGAGGGTTTCATTTATCAAATAGGTTTATTTAATAAATGGAGATTTTGGAATTAGATAGAAGAATAGGATTTAATTGATAAATAATAGGCTTTTTTATTTATCAATTAGGACTATAGATAATTAATTAAATTAATCATCTAGGGGATGGCAAAGGATTAATTAAATAAGAATTTAATTAATGATGCCTTTAGAGATAACTAAATAGGATTACCAAAGCAATGTAATCAAATTTAGGTGTCTACATTTTGCCCCTCTTTAACATAGTGTTGAGACAACACTATTTCAAAGAAGTTTGAATGAAGACAACATGAGGAAGATGTTTTAGCAACGAGGTTGCCCCAGTCTCGGATAAGAAGAGGAGAGACTAGACTTAGATGATGCCCCCTCAAGAAGGTGGCAAAGAGAGAAATGAGGCTCGACGGCTTCTTGAAAAGTACAAGAATTTGAGATGAGCAAGGAGACTCAGATTGGCCTAAGAGAAGGGGCTGAATTAGCTCAAACTCTCACTACGGGAGAATGATAAAGGGCTATCAGATGCACAAGAGGAAACAAGATTAAGACTCTTGGGATTGGGGGGAGGATGAAGGAGTAGAGCGCTATAAAAGGAATCCAGGATGGAGAGATGGATGAGGGGATTAAAAAGCTAACGCAACAGGATTTCAAAGAGTTAAATTGGCGAAAGATGGGTTTTCAGAGATCTCTAGGACTAGGATTGTGGATCTTGAAAGATGAGGCTTGGTGGATTGATTTGGATTGGTGGATCCCTAAGACTAGGATTATGGATCCCTAAAGCTAAGCGTGAGGAGCGATTCAAAGAGGTACTGATGCACAAGCTGGGATAGGAGAGACAGATGCTGGATATGGATGGGGGATAATGGAGATGAAGGGAATCCATTGAAGCTTTTTGAGCGGGGGGATACTTCAAAGAGAAGTACCACCATGTAGTTGAGCACTAGATTTGATATAGGACTGTTGGTTAATTGCCAAGGTTACCAAGAACATCAAGGCCTGTTCACCAACTATCTAGAGGACTGACAAACTGACTCAAAACAAACATGCAAGGGTTGCCTTAGCATCACACATGAATCCCAGAGGAAGCAGTGCAGAACTGACACTGAGTAACCCACAAGCAGAAAAGAAAAACAAATGAAAGACTTGATCAAGACCTTACGCTCTAATTGCCCCATTCGTAGCATACCATGATATGGAAGATCATGGCAACCTTGAGGAGGGAACAAGGAGATTGCTTGGAAAAGATACTTCAAGACCCAAAAGGGAAGATTTCAAATCAAAAGAAAGTGAAATCCAAAAGAGAGCTATTTTCCAATGAGATGGGTAGGACGAGGTACTAATGGACCAAGATCAGACATGAGGAAAGCTATATCCTGCAAGGACCTATCGGAGAGCACCTAAGCTGGTGGATTGGGATGAGTGGTGCATCTGGCAAGCTGAACTAAGAAGGATAACACTTTGGTGACATGAGATCTAGCTAAAGGATGCATTGGAATAGCTAACCAAGGGTTGTGCGATGCGTGCAAGATGCTGATCAAGGATGAACTGACACGAACGCTGGATAGATACAATGGTACTAAGCTAAAGAGGATGTACAAGCTAACGGACCAAGATATGTTACAAATGTACAAGTTCGTTCATGTTTTATTTTTTGTGAGATGGAAATGTTTGTGAAGGATGGGATGTCTACAATAGTTGATAGGTGGATAGGTAGATGGTTTGCGAAAAGTTTAAGGAAACTAGGATTCTTTGTGTGCATGTGATAGGATACAAGCTAGGATACAAGATTATCTACAAGCTGGAGTATGGTACAAGCTTTAGACAAGATTTGGATATACAAGGTATGGTACAAGATTTAAAAGGTATAATACAAGCTTTGGTACAAGCTGCATAGGAGGTATTTACAAGCTCCATTAGATTTTGGATATTTGGTTGGAACACCAAGGGAACAAGCATGTGTTTTATGGGATGGTGGGTGAATGGATGAGGGATAGGATAGTGATAGATAATGGATTAGTCTTAGTACACAAGGCACCTAAATTACTAGGTTTTCACCAAGGTACCTATCCAAGGCGCTTGAATTGCCAAGTTTTCACCATTGGACGCTTATTTCTCTTAATTATTTTTTTTTTTTGTATTTTTCAAAAGCTGGGTATACCAAGGATCTTCAAGCATAGAACCTCTTGAGATGAATGATGTTAGTGGGATCATTCGAGAGTTCTCCTTCTGATGTAGATAACTAATAGGCTCCAGATCCAAAGGAAGCAATGACAACATAAGGACCAAGCCATGTAGGTTCAAACTTGCCTTTCTTTTCTCGATCTACTTGGACTTTCATGTTTTCTTTGAGGACCATGTCACCTGGCTGAAAGTGTCATGGAAGCACCTTCTTGTTGAAATTCCTTTTGAGATGAGTTTGATAGACTGTGAGATGATCATAGGCTTGTTGTCACTTCTCGTCTAAGAGATCTAGCTGGGTGAGCCGAGCTACTCTGTATTCTTCATCTGATATTTGCCCTTGTAAAGATATGCACAAGGAGGGAAGTTCAACCTCTATAGGTAGTACCGCTTCAGCACCATAGACTAGGGAGTATGGAGTTGTGCCTGTGGATGTATGAAAGGAAGTTCGATAGGCCCATAGGGATGGATTTATTTGTAGGTGCCAATCATGGCCGAAATCATTGACAACTCTCTTTAGGATTTTGAGGAGGGTTTTGTTAGTTGCCTCTGCCTGGCCATTACCTTGTGGGAAATATGGGCTAGAAAAGTGGTGATGGATGCGGAGGGAAGTGCATAATTCTTCCATGTTGAGATTTTCAAAGTTACCTTCATGGTCGGTGAAGATGGTGGATGGGATGCCTAAGCGGCAAACAATGTGGTACAAGATGAACTTGGAGACCTGAACTCCTATAGCTGAGATGAGGGGGACTGCTTCCACCCATTTAGTGAAATAGTCTGTAGCTGTCATTATCCATTTATGTCCATCAAATGAGAGGGGTGTGATAGTTCCAACTAGATCAAGGCCCCAACAAGCAAAAGGCCAAGGTGGTGCAATAGGCTATAGATCCTGTGCTGGAGCGTGCACAAGATTTGCATGCTGCTGACATGGGAGACACTTTCTGACAAAGTCACAGGAGTCTTCTTCAATGGTAGGCCAATAGTAGCCTGCTCTAAGGATTTGTCACGCTAGGACAATACCACTCGTGTGGGCACTGCAAAGTCCAGAGTGTACTTCCTTTAACACCATCGCGGCCTCATTTTGGTCTAAACATCGAGAGAGAGTATCCTGATAACCCCGACGATATAGGGTATTGGCTATGATAACATAGCGGGATGATTTTCGGATGAGTTTTTGGCGTTGGGTACGTGTGAGGTGAGGGGATATGATACCATCGTTAAGGTAAGTGTGAATCTCATGGTACCAAGGGGATTGGGGACCAACCAAGATACAAACATAATTTGAATCCTCATTCGCATAGGCGGGTGTGAGGAGCTGCTCCACTAAAAACTCATACTGCGTAGATGATTGGGGAATTTCCAAGAGTGAGCCTATAGTAGCCATATCATTGGCTGATTTGTTCTATATTCAAGGCACTTGTGTAAACTGAAGCCTTGTAAAATGTTGGGTTAGCCGATCAACTAGCTCTTTGTAGGGTAATAGCTTTTCATCTTTGGTTTGATATTCATTTAGGGCTTGCTTGATGATGAGCTAAGAATCGCCAAATATTTGTAGCTCAGCAATGTTCCATTCTGCAACTATCTTTAATCCTGCTATGAGGGCCTCATATTCAGCTATATTGTTGGTGCTAGGGAATTGTAGTTTGAAGGCTTTTGGAATGTAATCTCCTTGAGGTGTGACCAACAATATTCCTACCCCTAATCCATGAGATGTGTATGAGCCGTCAAAATAAAGTTTCCATGGGGGTTTTTCTTCAATTAGATAGATATGCTCATCTGGAAATTTTGTGATCAACAGATAAGCATCTATTAGAGGTGCATCAGCTAGGTGATCTGCTATAGCTTGCCCATTGATTGCCTTTCTGTCCACATACTGGATGTCAAATTCGCTAAGGAGCATAACCCATTTGGCCAAATGACTTGTAAGTGCTATTCTAGAGAGCATATACTTTAGAGGGTCAATCTTTGAGACTAGTTGGATGGTATGACTTAGCATGTAGTGGCGAAGCTTTTGAGTTGAGAAAACAACTGCCAAGCAAGCTTTTTTCATAGGAGTGTAATTGAGTTCATAACCAACTAGGGTTCTACTGATGTAGTAAATGGCTCTTTCTTTGTTGTAGTCATCAAGCTATGCTAGAAGTGCCCCTAGACCAGTAGGTGTTGCTGATATGTACAAAATTAGGGGACGACCAGGAACTGGTGGAACTAAGATAGGGGGATTGATGAGATACTGCTTGAGATGGTCAAAGCTGCGCTGACATAAAGGATCCCACTTGAAGTTCTCATCCTTCTTCAGTAAATGTGAAAATGGTGTACACTTATCTGCAAGCTGGGAGATGAAGCGCCAAACAGATTGAAGCTTTCCCTAAAGAGAGTGAAGTTGTTGCAGTTTCTGGGGAGGAGGCATGTCTAAGATAGCCTTGACCTTCTTGGGGTCGATCTCTATACCTCGTTTAGAAACTATAAAGCCTAGAAGCTTGCCAGATGTGACCCCAAAGACACATTTCTTGGGATTCAGCATGAGATGATATTTGGCTAACCTATCAAAGACTTTCTCTAGGTCAACAAGATGATCCATGAAGGTATGATACTTGACCAAGATATCATCCACATAATCCTCCAAAATGCTATGGATGAGATCATGAAAAATGGTTGTCATAGCTCTTTGATAGGTAGCCCCAGCATTCTTTAGGCCAAAAGGCATCATGTTGTAGCAAAAGGTTCCCCAAGGGGTAGTGAATGTTGTCTTATGCTGATCCTCTTTTGCAATCTTGATTTGATTATACCCAGAAAATCCATCCATGAGGGACAAAATTTCATGTCCAGTTGTAAGATCTACAATCATATCTATGTTGGGCAAGGGAAAATCATCTTTTGGACAAGCTTTGTTAAGATCTCTGAAATCAGTGCAGATTTTGATGTCACCAGAAGGCTTAGTGACGCGGACCATGTTGGAGATCCACTCTGAATAGTCGATAGGTCGAATAACCTTAGCAGCTAACATTCTTTCTAATTCAGCTTTGACCAATAATGCCACCTTGGGGTGCATTTTTCTAAGCTTTTGTCTGACGGACTTGATCTTTGGATTGACTGCAAGATGATGAACTAAAAGCTTTGGATCAAGCCCTGGCATGTCTTGATATGACCATGCAAATCGACCAATGTTTTCTCTTAAGACTTCAAAGAGGAGATTAGCTTGGTCTTGTGATAGGGATGCAGCAATGTGAACAAGTCTGGGGATCTCTGAAGAACCAATGTTGACTTCCCTAGTATCCTCAATTAGAATAGAAGATATCTCTGGTCGATTATCTTAAGGAGGTAATGCTAAATCCTCATGTTCTGCTTGTGGCTCTAGATGTTCTTGCTGAGGAGTTCTCTTCATTGCCTTAGCTAGTCCTAGATTCACCTTAGTTCCAGTTTTGGGTGTATCGGAACTAGGTTGGGGATTTTCTCCAAAATACCCCTTTGGATCTAGCTTTTAGATATAGGCAGAATCTAGCTTTGTTTTCTTGTGAGGTGTTTCAGCTCCCATGAATCTCAGAAGTGCTTCCTCTAATGTGAACTCATCAATGTGTATGACGCTTGGTTGGTCCCAATCTATGAGTTGTGGATGGGCGAGTGGTAGGTCAATGAGGTGGATCGATAGTTATTGGAGAACAGAGTCTCCGAGGGAGATTTGGTCTAGGATATTGTCGTAAGCTCTCTTTTCAACTTCCTTAGGAATGTCTTCGATTTTGACAAGGTCGCGGTGAATGTTCAAAAAAGCATGACCGTTCTCATTGGTGCCCCCAGTTGTGGGTATGCCAAAGCCAAGACCTGACTTTGATTCCCACTTGTGTGCATCGATGGGGCACTGCATGCCTCTTTCTTCCGATCCTAGACCACCACCTTGATAGTTCCATTTGTCAGTGATGAGCTTATTTTCTTGGGGATACTTCTGGCTAAAGTGATCAAGGCATGCTTGATTTCTTTGAGGCGCATCCTTATGTAACCAATTGTTGATATCTGGAGTGAGCTCCTCATGAAGAGGGATTTTTGAGGATACAAAGGTTGTTGGGCCAAACTGTTTGTATCGAGGAGGTGGAATCTCCTCAGCTTTGTGATATGTCGATCATCCATGAGTATGTGGATCAAGTGGGAGTGTCCCAATAGGAAATGCATCTGACAGACTATACTCTCCACAACCTTTGTTATTGATCTTCATGGTAGACATGGTAGAGGCTAGGATGGTTTCTGGGTCATTAAAAGTGTGGAATGAGCTGGTGATGGCTGTGCCGATATCAATTCTAGGGCAATGGTTTGTATATGAGGCTTCAACCCCATTGCAGTAAGAAAAGGGTTCTGAATCGGTATGGATGGTTACCTCAGTGCCTTGATGCGGAAATTTGACGCACTGATGGTAAGTGGATGGAATGGCTTTCATGGCATGAATCCATGGGCAACTGAGGAGGATGTTAAATGGTAGGTTTAGATCAATAACATGGCAGAGTGTTTCTTGGATGACTGGCCCAACCTTGATTGGCAGTAAAATAGTTCCTTCTGTGGTTCTTTCCAAGTTGTCATAAGCTTTGATGGTGATAACCTCACTGATGATATCTGCCTCAGTATACCCAACTTGTTTTATAAATTTTAGGGTGCAAGTGTTCAAGTCTAATCCATTATCTATCATTACTCTTTTCACGGCAAAGTTGGATACCATGATGGCTATGCGAAGCGGAAGGGTGTGATCTGGCTCGACCATGGGTACGTCAGTGGGTTTGAATGATAGGGCATATGAGGATGAAAGGTGTCCAATAAGATTATGAAAATCAGTGGCATTGATATCAGAAGGGACTCAGGATTCTATGAGAGCATTGTCAAGGATGTTCTTGTATACAGGACTAGTGCAAAGAAGGTCTAAAATGGAGATTTGCGCTGGCATGTTCCCAAGGTGTCCCAAGATATTGTATTGGCTTTTTGATGGAGCTGATGGTGTTGGTGTAATGGGTGGGCCTACGATGTTAAATCGCGCTCTTCGAGTGGTGACTGCACACTCATTGTTTGGTCCTTGGATATTGATAACATTGACAGAAGGCTCTTTCTCGGATATACAACCTATAAGGCTACCATAGTCTATATAGGATGAAGTGTGGTCATTGTTCTTCCCATGCTGTTCGTTTGGCTAACGGTTGTTGGTGTTATTGTTGTTGGTTTGGATAGGTGCTTTTCCAAGATTTTTATTGTTGTGAGGAGGAAAAGCATTTTGATAGATCTATAAGCCTGCATTCGGAGAGGTTTGGGCACCAATAGTGATTTCCTTCCGATCAATGAGGTCCTGCACATAGTCTTTTAGTTTCATGCATCTGAGGGTAGTGTGACCTTTTACCCTATGAAATTTGCAGTACTCATTGTCCTTGTACCATGCAGCTTCAGATTGGCTTGGGTCAATTTGCTAGGTAGGAGGAAATTTGATGAGTTTTTCCTTGACTAATTTCTCAAAAATGACATCCAATGGCTCACCAAGGGGTGTATAATTTCTAGGTGTAGGTTGGAATCTGGGCTTTTGTCCTGCAGCTACATTGATGGCATTAGCTTGATTGTTAGACCCTTGAAAGTTGGGTCTTGGATTGTGGCCTTGATAGCTTTGGTGATTCTACTATTGGTAGTTGATAGCTTGTTGATTGTGTGGTTGATATGGTGGGTTGGACTGGTTGTGAGATGGACTGATAATATTCAAATGTCTGGTGTTAGTGACACCATCTGTTGCAACATGCTTGTTTTTGTTCCAATATCTAGACTTGTCATTGGAATGTGATTGATTTTGGTTGGCCTCTTTGTAAATCTTGACCACACCATCTTTAATGAGTCCTTTCTCAAGGATCATTCCTTTCTCTTTGATATCTTTGTAGGTCTGCAAATAGTTCATGGTCATGTGGTGAGCCAAGCTAGGATGGGCATTATCAATAAACATTTTCACCACATGGCGCTCTGGCAAGGTGCAGGATATACGGGTGGTAAGGGTTTGTCATCTTTGCAGGTATTCAGCAAGGCTTTCTCCACCTTTTTACTTAGTGTGGACAAGGTCAACTATTGATAGCTCTGTTTCAACAAGATGGGCATATTGGGCTACGAATGCCTCAGATAATTTAGCAAAGCTTTTAATTATGCCATAGGGGATTCTGTAAAACCATTCAAGAGCTGGTCCAGCCAATCTTTTCGGAAAAAGCTGCAAGAGGAAGACATCATTGTATGCTACGTCCTAGCAGTGCATGTAAAATTCTTTGATATGTGTGACAGGGTCTCCTTTTCCTCTAAATTTTTCAAATTTGGGTACCTCAAAGTGTTTGGGAAATGGTGTCATGGTAATAGCTCTGTCAAATGGGTAAGGACACACATTCTCAAACTTGAATGTCTTCGGATCATTCCCTTCTTGGATGGCTTTCAGAGCTGTCTTCATTTGCTCCCATTTCGAATTGATAGGTGATGGCTGGGGTGCCCCCAATGTAGGAGTGCCTTGAGGTACGTATGTGCTAGATGGGGCCACTGAATATGGATGGCTATGAGGGATTTGCTGATAGGGATTGTACATTGTTTGGGCAGCTGCACGGTGGATGACAGGTTGCTAAGGGGGAGGTGGTGCATATTGCTGCATGTGCTGCGAGGCTCGCTATTGATATGGGATTTGAGGTTGGGATTGAGGAACATAAGTTGGCTGTGGGATAAATGGATTTCTTTGTGGGGGTAAGGTATAAGATGGTTGTGAGGTTTGGGGAAAGGATCGGGGGGCTTGTGGGGTTTGACTAATATATGTGGGTTGTGCCCCCATTTGGGATGGTATCTGCAAATAATTGGTGGTTGGCTGGGGTGGTGGATTACCTCCTAGAAGTGGCATTGAAAAGTAGTTGGTAATTGGAGGTAATGGATTAGTTGGTGGTGGAGGTGGTGGGAATTGAAAGCTTGGGAATGGAACTGATGGGGTTTGATAGATTTTTGGTTGGATTTGGAAGCTTGGTAGAGTGGTGGTAGGGGCTGGGGTCACTTGGGAGCTTGGTAGAAAATTGGTAGTAGATTGTGGATTTGTGGTTGATGGTATTGAGCTCCCAAGACCTAATGGAAATGATGGGATTGTGCTTTGGGCTCTGGTGAACAAGCTCGGGGTGATGAAAGGTTGATTACTTAGCCCCATGGGCAGCATCCCTATTGTATATTGCTGAGGTTGGCCAAAGATGCTAGCACTAATTTGGGAGATGGGTGGATTTGGAAGGCTGCGTTGGGAAGCAGCTGCAGCAATAGTGAAGGGCATGAACGGTGAGGTGTTTTGGGTAAAGGGGGTTTGGAGCGGAGAGGTATGTACCAAGGATGGAGTGGTGGAGGTTGAATTGGCTTGTGGAAGGGAGATTTCAACTTGAGTGGAGGCTGGTATGTTTGGGTCGGTTGGATCATATGGATTGGCTGGAGGCTCTTCTTTTGGCATATATTGAGGATAATTTGGATCATAAGAGCCTATGGGTGGTGGCATCTGCCCAAAAAATGGGTGAGATGGATCTGATAATGGAGGGGGTCTTCCAAAGTCAAAGGTTCCTACATTGTCCCTTCGAAAATTAGCCATGATTGTCTCTTTGTTCTTGTCTATAATGGCATTTACCAATACTACATTTCCTGGTTGGTTCATGAAAGCTTCAATGTTAGTAGGTGATGGCATAGCTTTCTCTGGGCTAAAGGAGGGTTGAGTGCTCAAGAGGGGTGAGGCTGTTCGATCCAAATGATAGGGCTCCATTGTTTCTTTCTTCTTGGCTAAGCGAGTGACAGGTGGCATAAAAAATGCTCCTAGGGATGGGATGCAACAAATGCTGGTGGATGCAAAAAATGGGGAAGGCTTTTCTATGCAAATGATTTCCTAGGTTGAGGCAAAGCTATATGACAAAACCTAAGGAGGATTGGGTTGGGGATTCTAACTTCAAAGATATGTTGCCAAAGCATGAAAGGTATGCTTTCCTATGTGCAAGCTTGGTGGTGATTGTGTCAACTTAAGGATAGACTGATGATCCTTTAGGAAGAACACGAGATTGACCACTTGTGGATCTCAACCTTTAGCTCAAGGTGATGAGGGATGACAAGTGACAAAGCTAGATTACCCTAAACAAAGCTCTGTCAAAGGGATAACCTTGGTGAGGTTGGTGGATTTGAAAGTTTTTAGGAATGGCAAACTTTTGGCAAGGTGACAACAAATTTTGAAGGCTTGGATGTGAAGATTTTGGATTGTTGGCTAGATGGTTTGGTCCTAAATGAGATGAATGAGCTAATAATGCTTAAGGGGATAACCTAAAATGGCTGAATTTTCTACAAAGATGACTCTAAAGTGAAGCTTATCCAAGAAGATGTGGAGAAACAAGGGGGTCTAATCATAGAAATCATGCCTAGTTGGTAAGGCATAAGCATTGTTAACTCCTGGATTTTGGCTAAATTTGATGGTGCGCTCTAACCAGGCCTCTTGAACTGCTTCGTCGGTAGCTTTGTCCTTTGTTTTGTGGAGTTTGGCAATTCGAGGACTTGGTGTTAGTTCCTTTCTCTTGGCTGAAAGTTCTTGGTATGCCTGAGATGGCTTGAGTTTGACTTTGTGGAACTTCTGTTTGGGTTTGGGTTGCTCTGACATGAATTCATGAATCTGCTTGGCTTTGAGAGACCTCGATTATTTTGCTTCAACTTGTTCAACTTCTGGGATAGGCAGTGACTATGCTAAGTGTGCCCTAAGCTAGGATTGACCAAGTTTGGCAAACATGCATTCAATAAGTAAAAGACCAAGCAATAGATAGAAACAACCAGATAGAAGTTTTGATTCCCAGAATGTGATACTGGCGCCAAGGAGTGTGTGTTTTCTACAAATGTTTCGATCAGTCACTTTAAACACATTAACATCCTAGATGGTTGTCTACAAGGCTGATAGTTGGTTTAGCTAGGGAGTCTTCGATATACCCAAAGGTACGTGAGGCCCAAATTCGTAGATGAAACCAAAAATATGTCACATAGCCGAGAGGAGTGGTAACCCACTTCTCCTCTTTCACTTCTCAAGGGTATAAAGTTCCTTGAGACTTAGCTCGAGTGACAAAAATCTTGATTCCAAGAGAGGTGTCTTTGGATTCACCTCTCGATCTTTATACTCTGCCAGAATGCTAGAGTTGAGGTCATCCCAAGGAGTGATGAAATCCCCAAGCAGGCCTCCTTAAAAGAAACAAGGTTTTGGATCCTAATCTTATGCAGCCAAGATGGCCTCGAAAGACGACAAGGGGAGCGAAGACTTGGATGACCTTGGGCTAAAAAACTGGATTCTTTTCCAACTGACGCTTAAGTTTTCTGATCTAGACTTTGCAAGCACTCATGTTTAATAGACAATGTTCAATTCCAACTTGAAGGGCCAACAAAAGTAAACCGAGCGAAGAATGAATACAAAAAGAAGAGTTAGGGTCAACAAAAAAGTAAACCCGCGCCCCCGGAGGCCCTCCACATCAAGTATCAATTAATTTCCTTTTAAAGCATTCAAGAGTTGGTGTGATTTATTTTTAAATCCCAAAGCAAAGATGTGTGAGACTCGATTTGTCAAGCGCATGCCCGGAGGCCCTCCACATCAATAGTTGTTCAATTTTAGTGCCCAAACTTGAAGTGTGATCGATTTAATCTAGAGTTTTGATCATTTAAGAATTTTGATAAATTTAAAGCAAACGTTCAAAGACCAAGTGAGTGAGTTAGATTGTGGAACATTTAACACCTTTTTCAAGTAGACCCATCCCCATAAATGACGCTGAGATTGCAACCAATGGTTGAATTGATGGGTGATTAGAAAAGAGGTGAGTCCAAGGAACTACTCAAATTGATTTTTGCAAATTTGTATTTTAACTTAACAAAGTTTCTTAAATGTCCAAAAATCAAACTTTACCTAGATTGCATGTGGAAAGGAGATTTGTTTTGTTCAATTTTAGAAGCTCCAAATGAAGTGTTTGACATTGCAATGGTTAATTGATCCTTGGCATTCAAGATTTGATTTGTTGTTTTAATCATGCATTCAAGGAAAATTTGATTTTAACCCATGGCATTCAAGAGTGTATTTTTTAGCAACATTCATTCAATAGAAAATGTGTTTAACCATTCAAGTTCATTCCATAAAAAAACTAAAAAACATGATTAGTCACTCAAAAAGTTGCTCCAACCTGCAATAAGAAAAAAAAGAAATTGATTAGTCACCAAAATCTTCAAAAAAAAGGAAAGCTTAACTATGGGAAAAAAAATTTTAACTTTTTTTTGTTGTTTTTCCTATGCGTAAAAATGCTTAAAATGGTCTAAATCCTACGGAATCACTAAAAGTCAAATTTTGATTTATACTTTCTTTTTTTTTTTCTTTTTTTTCTTTTTTAAAACTACAAAGTGCAAAAATAAAGATTTTAGAGCAAAAGTGCAACAATGACAGGCACAGATGACAGTTCATCAGGTGCAGACGCTGATCTGCAGAGACGCTAATCTACGGAGATGACAAAGGAAGAGGCAAAGATGACAGATTAAGTTGGCGGCGGCAGAGACGATAGTATAGGTTGCGAAGATGATAGTTTGTTTGCTGGCGGCAGCAGAGACAACAGTTTGACTGATGGCGGCAGCAGAGACGACAGAGTAGTTTTGAATAAGAAAATGGTCAGGTGGAGATGATGGTTAGAGGCGGAGATGACAATAAAAGCCAGGCGGAGACGCTGAAACGCAGAGATGTTGATCTGCATAGACGACAAAATTCACTTCGGAGATGACAGTTTCAGATTCGGAGATGATAGTCGACCAGTCGGAGATGCCAATCTACGAAGACGACACTGCGCAGAATTTAGTTTAAGACACGCAGATTTTCTTCAGAAAAATTTTGGAATTTGATTTTTGAAGCTTCATTTTTTCTCCCTAATTCTTTCTTTAACCTGCAAGAACAAGATTAAACCCTACAACTCACTCAAATGACAAGAAACATTAGATTATTAGCAAAAAACAATATATAGATAGAAATAGAGGATTAAATGACCCATAGTGGGGTCCCACCGGGCGTGCCAATCTAGAGAATCTTGAAATGAAGCATCGGCAATATCCTGCTAGCCCTATAAAGCTCCTCACTTCAGTAACACTGGTGGGTGCTGGCTAATCCATGATAGCCCTAATCTTTGATGGGTCTACTGAGACACCATTACCTGATATGCATGACCCAAATAATGTATCTTGGGTCTGAAGAATGCACACTTCGACAAGATACCAAACAACTAATTCTCTCTCAGCTTCTGCAATACCTGTCTCAGGTGCTCTTCATGCTCTCTCTCATCATGAGAATAAATTAGAATGTCATCAAGAAACACAACCACAAACTTATCAAAAAATTTACAAAATACTCCATTCATGAGGCTCATGAATACAAATGGAGCATTCGTAAGGCCAAAAGGTACCATGGTGAACTCGTAGTGGCTATACCTAGTATGAAAAGCTATCTTGGGGATATCACTATCCACAATCCTCAACTGATAGTAACCTGACTTAAGGTCAATCCTTGAAAATACTCGAGCACCCTGCAACTGATCAAAGAGGTCATCGATTCTGGGAAGAGGGTATCAGTTCTTGATGGTCACTTTGTTCAATTGCCGATAATCGATACACAACCTAAGTGATCCATCCTTCTTCTTGACGAAGATCACTGGTGCACCCTAAGGTGACACACTAGGTTGAATATGCCCCTTCTATAAGAGTTCCTCCAACTGAGGCTTTAGCTCACTAAGCTCATGAGTAGTCATCCTATATGGTGCTCTCGAAACTGGCTCGGCTCCTGACAGTAGGTCTATGTGAAAATCCACCGCTCTAGGTGGAGGCATACTAGGAAGCTCTGAAGGAAACACATCTGCAAACTCCTGAAGGATTGGAAAATCATCAAGAGATAGCTCCCTCACAGAATCTTCCTCTCTGTCACTAATAGTGATAGCAAACAACTGACAACCCTTTCGCATGCACCGTCTAAGCTGCATAGCAGAAATCATATGAAGGGACACTGGCCTCTTCACCCTGAAGATCTCCCTAGAGATACCATCGTCATCCACACATTCCACCCTCTTTTGTCGACAATCCATCTTGGTGTTGTGAGCATAAAGCCAATCCATGCCAAGAACAACATCATAAGAACCTAGAGGGGTAATGCGTAGATCAGTCCTAGTGGACATGTCTCCAATCTGCATCTGACAACTTCGTACCAAGGAACTAACTGACACTCTGGCTCCTGAGGCTAACTCTACTTCCCAACTAACATCCTGTCTAACTGCTACTAGCTCGCAACGCTCCACCACAAATGGAGATATGAAAGAGTCAGTAGCCCCAAAATCAAATAAAACTATAACCATACGGCCCTGTATAACACCTGTGGCCTCGATAACTGTGGCCTGATGCTCAGCCTAGCAGTTGTCAACCGCTACAAAAACTCTATGAGATCTACCCAGGTCACCAACTTTTGGCTCTGAAAAAGCCCTGCTCTGTCCACTAGATGCCTATCCCTGCGGACACTCCCTAGCTATATGACCCATGCCACCACAAGTGTAGCATGGTCTGTGAGTATAAGATCATGCACCCTGTGACCCAGACTGCTGTGGGCCTCCTGTCCTGCTAGATCCACTAAATCCACCCCTAGAAGGTTGCTGAGTCTTCATTGACTGAGACTGCGGGGCCTATACTTTCTTATCCTACCTAGGTCCCTATGACTGCCACTGCTTGGGCTTAGAGCCCTGATAACCCTGAGAAGGTTTTTGCTACTGTTGGGGTTTTGGCTGTTGAGACTACTGGCCCTTAGAGGACCTTGCTACATAGTTCTGATTCCCTTTCCAAGGGGGTTTCTGTTGGGAGGAGTTTCGGTTCTGAGACCGATCCCATGACTCCTGCCTACCTTGAGTATCCTCAGCAACTAGTGCTATCTCCACTACCTGTCTAAAGGTGGTAGGGAATGCCATTCTAACTGGGCCCTGAAGTGAGAAATTCAGACCCATGATAAAGTGATGCACTCAAAGTTTCTCATCCTTCATGTATTCCACATAAGGAAGGAGCTCAAGAAAGCTGCTCTCATACTGTGCCACTGTAAGGCCTCTCTGATAAAGAGAATGGAACTCCTCAATCTGTTTCTGTCAGAAATGCTCTGACAAGTACCTCTCCCAAAATATTTCTAGGAAAGATTCCCATGTGAGGGTGTCCATACTCACTCCACCTATGATCTCCTCCTGATGCCACTAGTTGGAGGCATCCCCTCTCAATTGATGAATTGCTAGGCGTGCTTTTAGATTACTCCCATAAGGGTGTAACCCGAAGCACCGCTGTAAGCTCTACAACCATGCCTTTGCTACTGAACCCTCAGTGGTACCGGTAAACAATGGTGGTCTGAGTCAAATCAATTCTCTGATGTCATCTCCTACATGTCTAGGAGGTCTGTCAAAAGGGGGTCCTCTCTGGTGTATGGACTCTTCCTCGTGTTCAACCTGACCCTCTAACTGCCTCGGTGGGGGACTCCTAGTCCTCTCTCTGACTCTGGGCCCGCCTCCTCCGGGTCCCTTTGCTTCCACTACAAGAATATGCTGAACTGGTTGAACTACAGGTACTACTCTCTATTGAACTACACCAATCAAAGTCTTAAGTGCATCTATAATGTCCTGGTTCGGGTTCGGTGGTGGAGGAGGTGGAGGTGGTGGTGGTGGAGGTGGTCCATCCCCATGTCCTTCTCTACCACCCCTAGCCCTAAGACCTCTGTCTCACCGGCTACGGGTAATAGGCGACATCTACACAATTAAAAGCTTGAGTTAAGTTTAGGAAGCACAATGGTTAAAGGTTCCTAGTGTTGAAACACAAGATCTAATACCAAAATGTCATGCCCAAAACTACAAGGGCAAATACAATTTTTTTTTTTTTTTTTTAAACATAATTAAAAAGCTCTAAGTTTGAAAAGGTTGTGATCACAACTAAAATAAAGGTACTCTACATTTCGTCTTAAGTTTTCAAACTTGAGGAGGAATACCTCGTTAAGATTTGAGCTTACGTGTTTTCAAAATGTTAGACATTAATCACGTTATTATATTAACTTCACAACAAGTTATGAAAGTTATTTAGATAACATTCTAAAAGAGTTCGGGTTTAGATTAATCTGAAAATATCTAATCAAATAAAGTCTACATTTAAACTAAATTTGAATAGCCAATTAACATTTACAATTAAGACTACTTACTACTCAAAGATTAGATTATACTATCAATATAAGACTAACTAACATTGATAATTAAATTTAATTAGACATAAAATTAGAACTTTCTAAAATAATTAAATAACTAAATTAATTAAAAATTATCCTAACTAAATTTAAACTAACTTAAATTACATTTTAACCTAACACTACTTATATTAAAACAAAATAAATATCTAACACAATTCTAAATCTAAAAAAAAATATTATCTTAACTACTTATTAACAAAAGAATGTCAACTAACTTAACACTACTTTAAAATTTTAATTACTAACATATTTTAACCTTAAATAAAACACAAATTAAATTTAACAAACTAACTACAAAAACAATTAACCCAAACCTAAACCCTAAACCCTAACCCCCCTCCCCCCCCCCCCTACACACCTACACCCCCACTAGCCCTTGGGCAAGGGTTTCCCAAGGAGTGCTTCCCAAGTGCTGTCCTTCGGACAACACTCTGCCCGAGGGTACGTCGACAGAGCCACCCCCCCCTCTCAACCCTTAAAACCTGCGGCCAAGACTTGGGATTCACAGACCCAAATTTTAAGGAGAAAGGTGGCCAAAAACAAGTCTTCAACAACAATTAAACCTTTCCCATGATCCAAGGTCTGCACAACTTTAAGGAGGAAGCAGGTGACATCATCTGCTATGATGACATTTGTCTTTGCAACAAAATTAAAAATATTTTTTAAAACTGCCCTCTCCAAAAATTGACGTCCAAGGAGAAAGAGAAGGTAAGGCATCAATGCAATAAAGTTTTATAGGTAGAAAAGCAGATATTTAAGATATTATATTATGTATATATATTTTTTGAATTTCATTGTAAATATCAAGTATATTCATGTCTTTACTCTTTTATGTTTTATTTAAAAAATTAAATAAAAAGAAGATAATTAAGGGAATATTCTCTGTTGTTCCCTTTTCAAATTAGAAAGGTCTCTCATACAATTTTCAGTGAGCAATTTTGCTCCTAGGAGTGTTTTTTTTTTTTGGAAATTATTCTAAGTGTAGATTTAAGGTCATGTATTTTTTTTAAGGTGTTTAAATATTTTTGACAAGCTTTAAACATTGATCCTATGGTTTATGTCTAAAAAAAATACATGATTAAATTTGATCTCCTTACATCTTGAATAGAACTATTAACTATAATCCTTTTTTTTTTTTTTAAACATAAATTTTCATTTTAATCATATAATGAACATATAAAGAACTTGAAAATTTGCTCAAATCAACTGAATCTACATCCATGGTATAATTTTCATTTTCAACATAAAGGAAAACCTTGAAATTTTTACCAAATTAAACATCATCAATTCCATCCAAATTTTAAAATTCATCCATCTAAATTTAAAATTTACAATTAAATCACATGACAAGCAATTATACTCAACACCAATTTTATTGGTAAAGCTGATTCAAAAGCTTAGCCGGGAAAGAACTAGGAAGAAAACCCAGCTTCGTTGCTAATTATAACAAGGTTTAAAATACAATTTACAATAGAATCTCAATCCCAAATTTCACAATTTAATCAAATTTTCTTCATGATCATAATCAAGGGATTTATAATATTTTTTGAAACTCATTTCTAGAACCATGGAGAAAACAAAATCTGATCAGGTGACCAATAGCATGAACAAGAACAAATAAAAAACATGCATATTTATACAAGGTTTTCACAACAAGATCTACGATAAATCAACACTAGGGAAATGTGGATTCTTCCAACAGGAGAAGTCAAGCACAACACCAAATCAGATGCCCAATCGGGGCTATTAACCAAGAACTTCCATTTGTTGGAAATGAGAATGGAGTAACTGAGAGGGGAGGGGTGAATCAGTTACTACAAAAACTTTTCCCACAAGTCCCTTAAGATGTCAAAGGAAATACTCATTGTTGATACTCATATAATCAAACTGAAAACACAAGAAACAAGAGACAAGAGACACCAGATTTAACGTGGAAACCCAATATGGGAAAAACCACCAATGTAACTAGTTACTGTTTTTCACTCTTCTGAAGTGAGCCCTATTAGGAGCCAACCTTGTTAAAGGTTACCAAAACACACTGTTAGGTGCGACCTTGTTAGAGGATTTAATCACCCTGCTAGGAGTGGCCTTGCTAGAGGTCTTTAGATCAATTCAACTGAATTGCCACCTTGTTAGAGGATTTTACAAAAGGCTGTTAAACCCACTCTGTTAAGAGATTTGAAAACACTGTTACAATTGTTAGAAAGTAATAATGAGTGATCTGAAATAAATACAACTTATCTTTTCTGATACAGATCTCTGTTCTGTTCCTCTAGATCCTCTCTGATCAAATGCAACTCTGCATCTCTGATCCTTCAAAAATTTGCTCTGACCTTCCTTATAATTCGCATATTAGATATTCAATCATATCTGCTAGCTTTTTCACATTCATACTTCCATACTTGAATTCGCAACTTGATCCTTCATATATACCTTTCAGATTATCAAGTCGGCTCAAATACAAGTTACAATTATAAATAATTGTGCTATAAGTCGACTTCATACATTACATAAAGTAATTAACTTTAATTACTTAACCTTCGAGAAATCCTTCGCTGACCGACTTAACTCGGTAAATACTACACAAAAAATAATTCCTGTGTTAACCGACTGAGCTCGGTTAATACAAAGAATTTTGTGAAATCCTTTAGTCGCCGAGTGAACTCGGTAAACACCGATTTCTCCAACTTTCCTTTGATGATCGAGTGAGCTCGGTTAACACTATCTGCTACTTTTCTTCGATGACCGAGTGAGCTCGATTAACACTGTCTGCTACTTTTCTTCGATGACCGAGTCAACTCGGTAAATACTGACAACCTATCTCATATCCTTTGTTTACCGAGTGAGTTCAGTAAACACTGTCTTTTGGCAACAAATCCTTTGATTACCGAGTGAGCTCGGTAAACACTAAACTTCTTTTGTTTACCTTGCAAGCTCGGTAAACTCTGTTAATAGCTGTACTTACCTTCTGAGCTCGGTAGACTCTGTCTGATGACTGATATGACATTTGTGTAACATCAAAGACAATCATGCAATTATCAATTGTATCCAACAATCTCCCTCTTTGGCATTGATGGCAACACAACATGTCATAGCAGAATGAAATTTGAAAACAAATCCTTATCAGCACAATGTGTCATCAAAACAATTCTCCCTCTAAGATGATAGACTCTCCCTCTTTCAGTAATCTCCCTCTGTGAAGGAATTACATAAGAACTTTCTTTTTCACACAAATTTCAGAAAGATATGACAGTAAAGTAAATCTCTCCCTCTTTGACAACAAATGCCAAAGACAATAGAACTTAAATGAATTGTAATGTACCTTTAGTACTGATTCATATGCAAAGCTTCCAGATTTGACTGCATCAACAGATAGATTTTCATTTTGGTATGCGTTGATGCATCACTAAAACTTGTTTTTAGTGAATTTCGGATAGGGGTGTAACCCCTAACTTACCTCTGAGATACAAGAATGCATCCTTAGGTAGTGGCTTTGTGAATATGTCAGCAATTTGTTCCTTTGAATTGACATATTCCAATCTGATCTCCTTGTCTTGTACCAATTCTCTGACAAAATGATATTTGATTGCAATATGCTTGGTCTTAGAATGCATCACTGGATTCTTTGATATATTGATTGCACTAGTATTGTCACAGAACATAACAACTGGTTCTTTGATTTCCATCCTCATTCCTTGCAATAACTGCTTAAACCAAACAATATTTGAACAATTTACTGCTGCAGCAACATACTCTGCCTCTGCTGTAGATTGGGATGTACAATTCTGCTTTTTGCTTGTCCAAGAAACCAATCTCTTTCCAAGAAAGAATGCTCCTCCACTTGTGCTTTTCCTGTCATCAAGGTTTCCTGCCCAATCAGCATCAGTAAATACTTTCAAATCCAAATTACCTCCAAATTTATACCATAGCCCATAATCTTCAGTTCTTTTCAAATATCTCATTATTCTTTTGATTGCCATTATATGAGTTTCTCTTGGTTTTGCTGAAAATCTTGCTACAATACCGACTGCAAGGGCAATATCTGGCCTAGTATGTACTACATACTGCAACTTTCCAATCATAGATCTATACAGTGTTTGATCCACTTCTTTGGATTCATCTTCCTTGGTAAGTTTCAATCCAGTACACATAGGGGTTCCAACTAGTTTACAATCCTCCATACCAAATTTTTTTAATATCTCCTTGATGTATTTTGACTGTGTGATGAAGATGCCATTCTTACTTTGTTGGATTTGAAGACCTACAAAGAATTTAATCTCACCAAACATAGACATCTCAAACTCCTTGTTCATTTGTTCTGAAAATTCTTTGCATAGATCATCATTGCCTGTGAAAACAGTGTCATCTACAAATATTTCTGCCAAAACAATCTTATTATCTGGACCTTCTTTTATATACAAGCTACTGTTATCATTAGTCCTTTGAAAACCAATCTAAATAAGATAGTTATGCAATCTTTCATACCATGCTCTAGGAGCTTGTTTTAGACCATACAGCGCCTTGTGTAATTTGCAGACCATGTTCTTCTTATCTGGATCAACAAAACCTTCAGGTTGTTCAATGTAAACTTCTTCATCCAGTATTCCATTGAGAAATGCTGACTTGACATCCATCTGATAAACTTTGAATCCTTTGTGAGCAGCATATGCAAGTAAGGTTCTTACACCTTCCAATCTTGCAACAGGAGCAAAGGTTTCTCCATAGTCTATACCTTCTTCTTGAGCATATCCTTTGCATACTAGTCTAGCTTTGTTTCTTGATACCTTGCCATCTTCATTTAGTTTATTTTTGAATACCCATTTTGTTCCAATCACATTCTTATCT
Source organism: Cupressus sempervirens (assembly GCA_028749045.1). Taxonomy (NCBI): domain Eukaryota; kingdom Viridiplantae; phylum Streptophyta; class Pinopsida; order Cupressales; family Cupressaceae; genus Cupressus; species Cupressus sempervirens. The sequence continues at coordinate 103,113,715 of CM053787.1, forward strand.
TTGGGTCTAGATACAAGAGTCCATGTTTTGTTTTTCTCTATCTGTTCTATTTCTTCATTCATAGCCTCAATCCAACTATCATTTGCCAATGCATCTTTGATATTTCTGGGTTCAAAATCAGCAAGTAAACAAGTGCCTTTTAACTTACTTCTTGTCAGAGTTCCTTCAGATTTGTCTCCAATGATCTGATCTGGAGCATGATGCCTTCTGACATATTTAGCTAACACAGGTTCTTTACTTCTTGAATGAGTTTCATTGTTGTCCCTTTGTACTTCAGATTCTTGTTGTTCTGGCTCGGTAGATTTAGACTCGGTAGATACTTGCTTGGTAGAGTCTGAAAGTGACTCGGATTCTTTTAGCTCGGTAAAAACTTCCTGTGTCTCGGTTTGAACTTCCTGCAACTCGGTCATTGATGACTCGGGAGTTGAGGATTCCTGATTAACTGGAGTACTTGGTATAGTATCAGGTTCAATGTAAATAAATCTTCTGTAGTCTTCAGGAACCTTCTTGCTTTCTTCTTCTGATTTCTCTGCAAACTCATCAACTTTCACATGTGCACTTTCTATGACCTTGTGAGTAGATAGATTTAAACATCTATATGCTTTGCTTTTACAAGAGTAACCTAGAAATATTCCTTCATCTCCTTTTACATCAAATTTACCTTTTCTAGATTCTTTCAAAATATAACATTTGCTTCCAAATACTTTCAGATAACTTACATTGGGTTTGTAGCCATACCATAATTCATAGGGAGTTTTGAATGAGTCCTTTTTCAGTTGTACTAGGTTCAAGGTATGAACTGCAGTGCTGATAGCTTCCTTCCAGTATTTGATAGCAATGTTCTTTTCAATCATTAGGGTCCTTGCACAATCCATAATGGATCTATTTCTTCTTTCAGCTATCCCATTTTGTTCTGGAGTTCCTAGTGCTGAAACTTGTCTTTTAATTCCTCTTTCAATGCAGAAGTTATTGAACTCATGTGAAATGAATTCACCACCTCTGTCTGACCTTAAGCATTTCAATCTTTTCCCTGTTTCTTTTTCTACTCTTGCCAAGTACCATTTGAATTTCTCAAAAGCTTCTGATTTATTCCTTAGATACATAACAGTCATCATTCTTGAGTAATCATCAACAAAAAGAATGAAGAACTTTTCTCCAGTATAACTTTCAATTCCAATGGGTCCACATAAATCAGTATGCACAATTTCTAATATATCTTCAGACTAATAGCTTTTACTTTTAAAACTAGTCTTTCCCATTTTTCCAATCTGACAATTCTTGCATAAACCGACCTCAGGTTTCTTTATATTAGGAATGCCTCTTACCTTTTTGAATTTGCTTATCTTCACCAGATTATCAAAATTGACATGACACAACCTCTTATGCCATAACCAACTTTCTTCAATTTGAGCAATAAAACATGAGCATTCACCAAGTTCTAGGTAGAACAAGTTACCTTTAGTTTGTGTGCCAGATCCTATCAGCTTTCCTTGCTCATTCAACAGTCTTGCCTTTCCATGCATGAATTCCACCTTAAATCCAGTATTGAGTAACTATGCCACACTTAGCAAGTTATGTTTAAGACCTTCAACCCAATAGGCATTGTTGCATATAAGTTCTTTGGTTAGAGAGATTCTTCCTCTTCCTTTTATGAAACGAGGTTCATTATTACCAAACCTTACACTGCCACCATCATAATCTTCAAACTGATCAAACTTAGTTTTATCACCAGTCATATGATGAGAGCAACCACTGTCTATAATCCATGTATCATTCATACTTATATGAGAGATAAGAGCCATTTTATCTTCCTCATCACTATCAGAATCATCTTTCACAGCAATATAAACAATTTCATCTTCACTATTATCAGAATCCTTAGAATTTTCAGCCATGAAACATGATTTCTTACCTTTGTTCTTGAATGATTTGTAATCTTTCTTTCTATTCCATTTATGACCCTTCTTTTCATCATTGTTCTGCTTGTTTGGGCACCTAGCTACAATATGACCAATTTCTTCACATGAAAAACAGATTAGAGGAACTTTACCTTTATATTTTCCTCTGCCTCCGGAGTATTTCTTTTCCAGTAGAGCTTCAATTACTTCAAGATCACTGTCTGAACTGTGGTCTGATTCATCATCACTTTCAGACTCTGATTTCTTTTTGCCTTTATCTTTGAGTGAAAGTTTGGCCTCAAATGCTGATTCAGTGTTTTTGGAAGCTGGAACATAGTTGTCAAAATTGTCTAGTTCAAATGCGGTTAGTCTTCCAACTATAGCCTCCAAATTGATATTATGATTTGCTTCACACCTTCTTTCTTGAATTGCAGAAACTCTGATTGCATAGATGGGAAGCAAGGTTCTGAGAACTTTGCTTATAACCGTCTCTTCTTTGATATCACCTCCAGATGCCCTGATTGCACTGACACATGCTTTGATTCTATCAACATATTTTGCAATGTTTTCATCCTCTCTCATTCTCATTTGGTCAAATTGTCCTCTTAGACTTTCTGCTTTTGCTCTTTTCACATTGTCATCTCCTCCATAGATTTCTTTCAGCTTGTTCCACATGTCAAAAGCAGTTTGGCAATCCTTGATATCATCAAATTCTTCATAGCTTAGTGCAGATGCAATGTCTATCATCATATTGTTATGAGTCTTCTTTTCAGCAATATCATTAACAGATAATGTGCCGGAAGGTTCTTTGTATTTTTCATCAAGATATTTCAGTCCTGTATCACCAATAGTAGCCAAATGAAGTTTCATCAATCTTTGCCATGCAGAGAAGTTATTTTTGTTGAGTCTTGGAATTTCTCTCTTGTAAGACATCTTGATCTTTGGCTTAGATCCTTGAAATCTTTTCCTGCAAGCACAAATAAGCTCTGATACCAATTGTTGGAAATGAGAATGGAGTAACTGAGAGGGGAGGGGTGAATCAGTTACTACAAAAACTTTTCTCACAAGTCCCTTAAGATGTCAAAGGAAATACTCATTGCTGATACTCATATAATCAAACTGAAAACACAAGAAACAAGAGACAAGAGACACCAGATTTAACGTGGAAACCCAATATGGGAAAAACCACCAATGTAACTAGTTACTGTTTTTCACTCTTCTGAAGTGAGCCCTGTTAGGAGCCAACCTTGTTAAAGGTTACCAAAACACACTGTTAGGTGTGACCTTGTTAGAGGATTTAATCACTCTGCTAGGAGTGGCCTTGCTAGAGGTCTTTAGATCAATTCAACTGAATTGCCACCTTGTTAGAGGATTTTACAAAAGGCTGTTAAACCCACTCTGTTAAGAGATTTGAAAACACTGTTACAATTGTTAGAAAGTAACAATGAGTGATCTGAAATAAATACAACTTATCTTTGCTGATACAGATCTCTGTTCTATTCCTCTAGATCCTCTCTGATCAAATGCAACTCTGCATCTCTGATCCTTCAAAAATTTGCTCTGACCTTCCTTATAATTCGCATATTAGATATTCAATCATATTTGCTAGCTTTTTCACATTCATACTTCCATACTTGAATTCGCAACTTGATCCTTCATATATACCTTTCAAATTTTCAAGTTGGCTCAAACACAAGTTACAATTATAAATAATTGTGCTATAAGTCGGCTTCATACATTACATAAAGTAATTAACTTTAATTACTTAACCTTCGAGAAATCCTTCGCTGACCGACTTAACTCGGTAAATACTGCACAAAAAATAATTCCTGTGTTAACCGACTGAGCTCGGTTAATACAGAGAATTTCGTGAAATCCTTCAGTCGCCGAGTGAACTTGGTAAACACCGATTTCTCCGACTTTCCTTTGATGACCGAGTGAGCTCGGTTAACACTGTCTGCTACTTTTCTTCGATGACCGAGTGAGCTTGGTTACAACTGTCTGCTACTTTTCTTCGATGACCGAGTCAACTCGATAAATACTGACAACCTATCTCATATCCTTTGTTTACCGAGTGAGTTCGATAAACACTATCTTTTGGCAACAAATCCTTTGATTACCGAGTGAGCTCGGTAAACACTGAACTTCCTTTGTTTACCTTGCAAGCTCGGTAAACTCTATCAACAGCTGTACTTACCTTCTGAGCTCGGTAGACTCTATCTGATGATTGATATGACATTTGTGTAACATCAAAGACAATCATGCAATTATCAATTGTATCCAACACCGTTCTGTCATTTAAACATGCCATACTCATACTAGGTTTGTGCTGACGGGTAGGGGCCCATAACACCCTACCCTTTCTCCCTTTTCTCATCCTGAAAAGAGACTCTACACTGGTTGGAGTCCAACTAAATAGACGTTTCCCAAAATTGGTCACTTCTGCCCTCTCCAAGGGTGAGTAATACCAAAACACCCATGCAAGAAAAATCTCAAAAATTGAAAACATAAACATGAAAGGAAAACAACCAAAATAACATGGTTTTCAAATCTTCCCAACATACCCACAAACATACAAACATTGAAACAACCACAAAGTAGCATAAGCATAAAACAAACATGAAATCTGAACAAGGGAGATGAGAATTCCTACTTGCACAAAGAGGTAATGGCAATGAACAAATTTGAGTAGAGTTTCCACTTCTTTCCTTTCAATCTTCAAGAACTCCTCTCTAAATGTAGAGATTAGGTAACAACCTCCACAAGACCAAGAAGGGCCTCTAAATAGGCCTCCAACTCAACCACCCAAGGGCTCAATAACTACCCCACCCACTTGCAATTCTACAAACTCCTAACTCAACCTACACTATGATTAAACCCTAAGTGAGATGAGGTGAAGTAACTCAAGATAACTATGGTCAATTTTTGCACAAAGGCAAAAAGAGACTTTTTGAGTGACTTCAAAAGTAAAAAAAAGGGGCTTAGGGGTTGGAAAAGACCCCTAACCCATACCCATACCCTTTGGGTATAATAATATCAAGTTTTAAGCCTTAGGAAAGAGGTTTAGAGCCAAGTAAAATCTAGGAATAAACTAGGACCATCTAACTATTCTAACATTGCAGATTAAGCACTAATTTGAATTAAGGGATGACTAACCTCGATTAAGAACCCAAAAGAAAACTGACACCAACTAAACCAACTTGGTTCCAAAGGTTAAACAACTAACCTTAAACAACACACTGAAGCAGATAAACAATTTACGAGTGTCAAGCGACACTAAAAGAACATAATTATGAAAATTAACATTCACTGAACAAAGAAGATACATATATACATCTCACAATACAAATACGTGAACTATGAACAACAAGGTTTCCACAATTAGGACATAGAGATCAGTTCTGTTCCTCCGTAGGGTTTGTCAGCTAAAATATCTGCACACTCATTGCACACATCAATAGTCCCATAAAATCACATGTACATAAATGTATACGTATCAGCAATTCACATAAATTAAAACATACATCAACAAGGGTTTCTTCACCCTGCTTAACTCTTAACCATTTAAAATCTCTTAAATCAAAGTCTCAATCCTAAATTTACTGATTTCATTAACATACATATACATGAAATATTAAAAGACAATCATCAAATATTTCTGAAAATAACATCACACAACATGAAATAATAAAGTATGTTCTAAGCATCAGATCATGTGTCGACATATCGAGTCCTCAATATCAAAATAATAGTAATGTATCACTATGCTACGATGGATCGGGGTGAGGCCTCACAGAAATGTTGAATGAGAATTTGCATCGAATTGTTGCTGGAATTCATACTCACATTTGCTAATATTCACATACGCAAAGATCGAGTTTGACCAAAAGCTGACCAAATTTCACCACGGTTGACTTGAGTTGACTGGTTTAAAAAAGAATTTTGAAATAATTAAATGAAATTATTTAACTAAATGTAGTACTTACTTCTAATTAATTAAACAAAATTATTTAATTAAATGAGAAGCCATTCCTAATTAAATAAATGAAGTTATTTAATTAAATAAGAAAAGTGTCTCTAATTAATTAAAGATTATTTAATTAAATAGAAAAAGGAATTATGAGAGCATATCTCATTTTATTAAATTAAATATCTCAACAAAATCTCTCTTCAGTTCAAAAAGGGAAATTTCCAGTTTACTATTGATAAAAAATGAGTTAAATCAGTTAACTCCTTTTTCTACTCAAATTGAATCAGTTAACTCCTTATTTTACTTAAATTAAATATGTTAACTTCCTTTAATTTGGAAATCTCCCTTTATTACTGAACTTTACCTTTACTTCTGACCATTGATTAAAATCGATCTCAACCGTTGATGAATTCTAGGAAAGTCTATTTAAGAGACCCTCATCTCTTGATTTTGAAAGGTTGAATGAGAATTTGCATCAAATTGTTGCTGAAATTCATACTCACATTTGCTCATATTCACATACGCAAAGATAAAGTTTTACCAAAGTTGACCAAATTTAACCACGGTTGACTTGAGGTTACTAGTTTCGAAAAGAATTTTGAAATAATTTTTAAAAATTATTTAATTAAACAGAGTACTTACTTCTAATTAATTAAACAAAATTATTTAATTAAATGAGAAGCCATTCCTAATTAATTAAATGAAGTTATTTAATTAAATAAGAAAAGTGTCTCTAATTAATTAAAGATTATTTAATTAAATAGAAAAAGGAATTATGAGAGCATATCTCATTTTATTAAATTAAATATCTCAACAAAATCTCTCTTCAGTTCAAAAAGGGAAATTTCCAGTTTACTATTGATAAAAAATGAGTTAAATCAGTTAACTCCTTTTTCTACTCAAATTGAATCAGTTAACTCCTTATTTTACTTAAATTAAATATGTTAACTTCCTTTAATTTGGAAATCTCCCTTTATTACTGAACTTTACCTTTACTCCTGACCATTGATTAAAATCGATCTCAACCGTTGATGAATTCTAGGAAAGTCTATTTAAGAGACCCTCATCTCTTGATTTTGAAAGGTTGAATGAGAATTTGCATCAATTTATTGCTGGAATTCATACTCACATTTTCTCATATTCACATACGCAAACATCAAGTTTGACCAAAAGTTGACCAGATTTAACCACGGTTGACTTGAGCTGACTAGTTTCGAAAAGAATTTTGAAATAATTCAACAAAATTACTTAATTAAATGGAGTACTTACTTCTAATTAATTAAACAAAGTTATTTAATTAAATGAGAAGCCATTCCTAATTAATTAAATGAAGTTATTTAATTAAATGAGAAAAGTGTCTCTAATTAATTAAAGATTATATAATTAGATAGAAAAAGTAATTATGAGAGCATATCTCATTTTATTAAATTAAATATCTCAACAAAATCTCTCTTCAGTTCAAAAAGGAAAGTTTTCAGTTCACTATTGATCAAAAATGAGTTAAATTAGTTAACTCCTTTTTCTACTCAAATTGAATCAGTTAACTCCTTATTTTACTCAATTTAAATTCATTAACTCCTTTTAATTTTGAAATCTCCCTTTATGACTGAACTTCACCTTTAATACTAACCGTTGATTGAAATCAATCTCAACCGTTGATGAATTACAGGAAAGTCTATTTAAGATACACTCATATCTTCATTTTGAAAGGTTGAATGAGAATTTGCATCAAATTGTTGTTAGAATTCATACTCACATTTTTTCATATTCACATACGCAAATATAGAGTTTGACCAAAAGTTGACCAGATTTAACCACGGTTGACTTGAGTTGACTAGTTTCGAAAAGAATTTTAAAATAATTATACAAAATTATTTAATTAAATGGAGTACTTACTTCTAATTAATTAAACAAAGTTAATTAATTAAATGAGAAGCCATTCCTAATTAATTAAATGAAGTTATTTAATTAAATAAGAAAAGTGTCTCTAATTAATTAAAGATTATTCAATTAAATAGAAAAAGTAATTATGAGAGCATATCTCATTTTATTAATTTAAATATCTCAACAAAATCTCTCTTTAGTTCAGAAAGGGAAATTTCCAGTTCACTATTGATAAAAAATGAGTTAAATCAGTTGACTCCTTTTTCTACTCAAATTGAATCAGTTAACTCCTTATTTTACTCAAATTAAATCTGTTAACTCTCTTTAATTTGGAAATCTCACTTTATGACTGAACTTCACCTTTAATACTGACTGTTGATTGAAATCGATCTCAACTGTTGATGAATTCTAAAAAAGTCTATTTAAGAGACCCTTATCTCTTCATTTTAAAAGGTTGAATGAGAATTTGTATTGAATTGTTGCTGGAATTCATACTGACATTTGTTCATATTCACATACGCAAAGATCAAGTTTGACCAAAAGTTGACCAGATTTAACAACGGTTGACTTGAGTTGAATGGTTTCAAAACAAATTTTGAAATAATTAAACGAAATTATTTAATTAAATGGAGTACTTACTTCTAATTAATTAAACAAAATTATTTAATTAAATAAGAAGCCATTCCTAATTAATTAAATGAAGTTATTTAATTAAATAAGAAAAATGTCTCTAATTAATTAAAGATTATTTAATTAAATAGAAAAAGTAATTATGAGAGCATATCTCATTTTATTAAATTAAATATCTCAACAAAATCTTTCTTCAGTTCAAAAAGGGAAATTTCTAGTTCACTATTGATCAAAAATGAGTTAAATCGGTTAACTCGTTTTTCTACTCAAATTAAATCTGTTAACTTCTTATTTTACTCAAAATAAATCTGTTAACTCCCTTTAATTTGAAAATCTCCCTTTATGACTGAACTTGACCTTTAATCCTGACCGTTGATTGAAATCGATCTCAATTGTTGATGAATTCTAGGAAAGTATATTTAAGAGACCCTCATCTCTTCATTTCGAAAGGTTGAATGAGAATTTGCATCAAATTGTTGCTGGAATTCATACTCACATTTACTCATATTCACATACGCAAATATCAAGTTTGACCAAAAGTTGACCAGATTTAAAAACGGTTGACTAGTTTCGAAAAGAAATTTTGAAATAATTAAACAAAAATATTTAACTAAATGGAGTACTTACTTCTAATTAATTAAACAAAGTTATTTAATTAAATCAGAAGCCATTCCTAATTAATTAAATGAAGTTATTTAATTAAATGAGAAAAGTGTCTCTAATTAATTAAAAATTATTTAATTAATTAGAAAAAGTAATTATGAGAGCATATCTCATTTTATTAAATTAAATATCTCAACAAAATCTCTCTTCAGTTCAAAAAGGGAAATTTCCAGTTCACTATTGATAAAAAATGAGTGAAATCAGTTAACTCCTTTTTCTACTGTTAACTCCTTATTTTACTCAAATTAAATCTGCTAACTCCCTTTAATTTGGAAATATCCATTTATTGCTAAACTTCACCTTTAATCCTGGCCGTTGATTGCAATTGATCTCAACCGTTGATGAATTCTAGGAAAGTCTGTTTAAGAGGCCTTCATCTCTTCATTTTGAAAGGTTGAATGAGAATTTGCATTGAATTGTTGCTGGAATTCATACTCACATTTGCTCATATTCACATACACAAAGATCAAGTTTGACAAAAAGTTCACCAGATTTAACCACGGTTGACTTGAGTTGACTAGTTTTGAAAAGAATTTTGAAATAATTAAAGAAAATTATTTAATTAAATGGAGTACTTACTTCTAATTAATTAAACAAAGTTATTTAATTAAATGAGAAGCCATTCCTAATTAATTAAATGAAGTTATTTAATTAAAAAATAAAAGTGTCCCTAATTAATTAAAGATTATTTAATTAAATAGAAAAAGTAATTATGAGAGCATATCTCATTCTATTAAATTAAATATCTCAACAAAATCTCTCTTCAGTTCAAAAAGAGAAATTTCCAGTTCACTATTGATCAAAAATGAGTTAAATTAGTCGACTCATTTTTCTACTCAAATTGAATCAGTTAACTTCTTATTTTACTCAAATTAAATCTGTTAACTCTTTTTAATTTGGAAATCTCCCTTTATGGCTGAACTTCAGTTTTAATCCTAACCGTTGATTGAAATAGATCTCAACCATTGATGAATTCCAGGAAAGTTTGTTTAAGAGACCCTAATCTCTTCATTTTGAAAGGTTGAATTAGAATTTGCATCGAATTGTTGCTAGAATTCATACTCACATTTGCTCATATTCACATACGCAAAGATCAAGTTTGACCAAAAGTTGACCAGATTTAATCACGATTAACTTGAGTTGACTAGTTTCGAAAAGAATTTTGAAATAATTAAACGAAATTATTTAATTAAATGGAGTACTTACTTCTAATTAATTAAACAAAGTTATTTAATTAAATGAGAAGCCATTCATAATTAATTAAATGAAGTTATTTAATTAAATAGGAAAAGTGTCTCTAATTAATTAAAGATTATTTAATTAAATAGAAAAAGTAATTATGAGAGCATATCTCATTTTATTAAATTAAATATTTCAACAAAATCTCTCTTCAGTTCAAAAAGGGAAATTTCTAGTTCACTATTGATCAAAAATGAGTTAAATCGGTTAACTCCTATTTCTACTCAAATTGAATCAGTTAACTCCTTATTTTACTCAAATTAAATCTGTTAACTCCCTTTAATTTAGAAATCTCCCTTTATGACTGAACTTAACCTTTAATCCTGACCGTTGATTGAAATCGATCTCAACCGTTGATGAATTCCAGCAATGTATATTTAAGAGACCCTCATCTCTTCATTTTGAAAGGTTGAATGAGAATTTGCATCGAATTGTTGCTCGAATTCAAACTCACATTTACTCATATTCACATACGCAAATATCAAGTTTGACCAAAAGTTGAGCAGATTTAAACACGATTGACTAGTTTCGAAAAAAAATTTTAAAATAATTAAGCAAAATTATTTAATTAAATGGAGTACTTACTTCTAATTAATTAAACAAATTTATTTAATTAAATGAGAAGTCATTCCTAATTAATTAAATGAAGTTATTTAATTAAATGAGAAAAGTGTCTCTAATTAATTAAAGATTATTTAATTAAATAGAAAAAGTAATTATCAGAGCATATCTCATTTTATTAAATTAAATATCTCAACAAAATCTCTCTTCAGTTCAAAAAGGGAAATTTCTAGTTCACTATTGATAAAAAATGAGTTAAATCAGTTAACTCATTTATCTACTGTTAACTCCTTATTTTACTCAAATTAAATCTGGTAACTCCCTTTAATTTGGAAATATCCATTTATTACTAAACTTCACCTTTAATCCTAGCCGTTGATTTAAATCAATCTCAACCGTTGATGAATTCCAAGAAAGTCTGTTTAAGAGACCCTCATCTCTTCGTTTTCAAAGGTTGAATAAGAATTTGCATCGAATTGTTGTTGGAATTCATACTCACATTTGCTCATATTCACATAAGCAAAGATCAAGCTTGACAAAAAGTTGACCAGATTTAACCACGGTTGACTTGAGTTGACTAGTTTCAAAAAGAATTTTGAAATAATTAAACAAAATTATTTAATTAAATGGAGTACTTACATCTAATTAATTAAACAAAGTTATTTAATTAAATTAGAAGCCATTCATAATTAATTATATGAAGTTATTTAATTAAATAAGAAAAGTGTCTTTAATTAATTAAATATTATTTAATTAAATAGAAAAAGTAATTATGAGACTATATCTAATTTTATTCAATTAAATATCTCAACAAAATCTCTCTTTAGTTCAAAAAGAGAAATTTTTAGATCACTATTGATCAAAAATGAGTTAAATCAGTTAACTCCTTTTTCTACTCAAATTGAATCAGTTAACTCCTTATTTTACTCAAATTAAATCTGTTAACTCCCTTTAATTTGGAAATCTCCCTTTATGACTGAGCTTCACCTTTAATCCTGACCATTGATTAAAATCGATCTCAACCGTTGATGAATTCCAGGAAAGTCTATTTAAGAGACCCTCATCTCTTCATTTTGAAAAGTTGAATGAGAATTTGCATCGAATTGTTGCTGGAATTCATACACACATTTGCTCATATTCACATACGCAAAGATCAAGTTTGACCAAAAGTTGACCATATTTAACCACTGTTCACTTGAGTTGACTAGTTTCAAAAAGAATTTTAAAATAATTAAATAAAATTATTTAATTAAATGGAGTACTTACATCTAATTAATTAAACAAAGTTATTTAATTAAATGAGAAGCCATTCCTAATTAATTAAATGAAGTTATTTAATTAAATAAGAAAAGTGTCTTCAATTAATTAAAGATTATTTAATTAAATAGAAAAATTAATTATGAGAGCATATCTCATTTTATTAAATTAAATATCTCAACAAAATCTCTCTTCAGTTGAAAAAGGGAAATTTACAGTTCAATATTGATAAAAAATGATTTGAATCAGTCAACTCCTTTTTCTACTCAAATTGATCAGTTAACTCCTTATTTTACTCAAATTAAATCTATTAACTCCCTTTAATTTAGAAATCTCGCTTTATGACTGAACTTTACCTTTAATCCTTACCGTTGATTGAAATCGATGTCAACCGTTGATGAATTCTAAGAAAGTCTATTTAAGAGACCCTCATCTCTTCATTTTGAAAGGTTGAATAAGAATTTGCATCGAATTGTTTCTAGCATTCATACTCACATTTTCTCATTTTCACATACACAAAGATCAAGTTTGACCAAAAGTTCACCGGATTTAACCACGGTTGACATGAGTTGACTAGTTTCGAAAAGAATTTTGAAATAATTAAATGAAATTATTTAATTAAATTGAGTACTTACTTCTAATTAATTAAACAAAGTTATTTAATTAAATGAGAAGCCATTCCTAATTAATTAAATGAAGTTATTTAATTAAATAAGAAAAGTGTCTCGAATTAATTAAAGATTATTTAATTAAATAGAAAAAGTAATTATGAGAGCAGATCTCATTTTATTAAATTAAATATCTCAACAAAATCTCTCTTCAGTTCAAAAAGGGAAATTTACAGTTCACTATTGATCAAAAATGAGTTAAATCAGTCAACTCCTTTTTCTACTCAAATTGAATCAGTTAACTCCTTAGTTTACTCAAATTAAATCTGTTAACTCCGTTTAATTTGAAAATCTGTCTTGATGACTGAACTTCAACTTTAATCTGGATTGTTGATTAAAATTGATCTCAACCATTGATGAATTCCAGGAAAGTCTATTTAAGAGACCCTCGCCTCTTCATTTTGAAAGGTTGAACGAGAATTTGCATCGAATCGTTGCTAGAATTCATACTCACATTTGCTCATATTCACATACGCAAACATCAAGTTTGAACAAAGGTTGACTAGATTTAACCACGATTGACTAGTTTTGAAAAGAATTTTGAAATAATTAAACAAAATTATTTAATTAAATTGAGTAGTTACTTCGAATTAATTAAACAAAGTTATTTAATTAAATAAGAAGTTATTCCTAATTAATTAAATGAAGTTATTTAATTAAATAAGAAAAGTGTCTCTAATTAATTAAAGATTATTTAATTAAATAGAAAAAGTATTTATGAGAGCATATCTCATTTTATTAAATTGAATATCTCAACAAAATCTCTCTTTAGTTCAAAAAGGGAAATTTACAGTTCACTATTGATCAAAAATGATTTCAATCAGTTAACTCCTTTTTTTACTCAAATTGAATCAGTTAACTCCTTATTTTTCTCAAATTAAATCTGTTAACTCCCTTTAATTTTGAAATCTCCCTTTATGACTGAACTTCACCTTTAATCCTAACTGTTGATTGAAATCGATCTCAACCGTTGATGAATTTTAGGAAAGTCTATTTAAGAGACCCTCATCTCTTCATTTTGAAAGGTTGAATGAGAATTTGTATCAAATTTTTGCTGGAATTCATACTCACATTTACTCATATTCACATACGCAAAGATCAAGTTTGACCAAAAGTTGACCAGATTTAACCACGGTTGACTAGTTTCGAAAAGAATTTTGAAATAATTAAACGAAATTATTTAATTAAATGGAGTACTTACTTCTAATTAATTGAACAAAGTTATTTAATTAAATGAAAAGCCACTCCTAATTAATTAAATGAAGTTATTTAATTAAATAAGAAAATTGTCTTTAATTAATTAAAGATTATTTAATTAAATAGAAAAAGTAATTTTGAGAGCATATCTCATTTTATTAAATTAAATATCTCAGCAAAATCTTTCTTCAGTTCAAAAAGGGAAATTTCTAGTTCACTATTGATCAAAAATGAGTTAAATCAGTTGACTCCTTTTTCTACTCAAATTGAAATAGTTAACTCCTTATTTTACTCAAATTAAATCTGTTAACTCCTTTTAATTTGGAAATCTCTCTTTATGACTAAATTTCACCTTTTATCCTGACCGTTTATTGAAATCGATCTCAACCGTTGATGAATTCCAAGAAAATCTATTTAAGAGACCCTCATCTTCATTTTGAAAGGTTGAATGAGAATTTGCATGGAATTGTTGCTGGAGTTCATACTCATATTTGCTCATATTCACATACGCAAAGATCAAGTTTGCCCAAAAGTTGACCAGATTTAACCACAGTTGACTTGAGTTGACTAGTTTCGAAAAGCATTTTGAAATAATTAAACGAAATTATTTAATTAAATGGAGTACTTACTTTTAATTAATTAAACAAAGTTATTTAATTAAATGAGAAGCCATTCTTAATTAATTAAATAAAGTTATTTAATTAAATAAGAAAAGTGTCTCTAATTAATTAAAGATTATTTAATTAAATAGAAAAAGAAATTATGAGAGCATATCTCATTTTATTAAATTAAATATCTCAACAAAATCTCACTTCAGTTCAAAAAGGAAAATTTCCATTTCACTATTGATCAAAAATGAGTTATATCGGTTAACTCCTATATCTACAGAAATTGGATCAGTTAACTCCTTATTTTGCTCAAATTAATTTTGTTAACTCCCTGTAATTTAAAAATCTCTCTTTATGACTAAACTTCAACTTTAATCCTGACCATTGATTGAAATCGATCTCAACCGTTGATGAATTTCAAGAAAGTCTATTTAGGATACCCTCATCTCTTCATTTTGAAAGGTTAAATGAGAATTTGCATCGAATTGTTGCTAGAATTCATACTCACATTTGCTCATATGCACATACGCAAAGATCAAGTTTGACCAAAAGTTGACCAAATTTAACCATGGTTGACTTGAGTTGAATAGTTTTGAAAAGAGTTTTGAAATAATTAAACAAAATTATTTAATTAAATGCAGTACTTACTTCTAATTAATTAAACAAAAATATTTAATTAAATGAGAAGCCATTCCTAATTAATTAAATGAAGTTATTTAATTAAATAAGAAAATTGTCTCTAATTAATTAAAGATTATTTAATTAAATAGAAAAAATATTTACGAGAGCATATCTCATTTTATTAAATTAAATATCTCAACAAAATCTCTCTTCAGTTGAAAAAGGGAAATTTCTAGTTCACAATTGATAAAAAATGAGTTAAATCAGTTAACTCCTTTTTCTACTCAAATTGAATCAGTTAACTCCTTATTTTACTCAAATTAAATCTGTTAACTCCCTTTAATTTGGAAATCTCCCTTTATGACTAAAATTCACCTTTAATCCTGACCGTTGATTGAAATCGATCTCAACTGTTGATGAATTCCAGGAAAGTCTATTTAAGAGACCCTCATCTCTTCATTTTGAAAGGTTGAATGAGAATTTGCATCGAATTTTTGCTGGAATTCATACTGACATTTTTTCGAATTCACATACGCAAAGATCAAGTTTGACCAAAAGTTGACCAGATTTAACCACGGTTGGCTTGAGTTGACTTGTTTCTAAAAGAATTTTGAAATTATTAAATGAAATTATTTAATTAAATGGAGTGCTTACTTCTAGTTAATTAAACAAAGTTATTTAATTAAATAAGAAGCCATTCCTAATTAATTAAATGAAGTTATTTAATTAAATAAGAAAAGTGTCTCTAATTAATTAAAGATTATTTAATTAAATAGAAAAACTAATTATGAGGGCATATCTCATTTTATTAAATTAAATATCTCAACAAAATCTCTCTTTTTTTCAAAAGGGGAAATTTCCAGTTCACTATTGATCAAAAATGAGTTAAATTAGTCGACTCCTTTTTCTACTCAAATTGAATCAGTTAACTCCTTATTTTACTCAAATTAAATCTGTTAACTCCCTTTAATTTGGAAATCTCTCTTTATGACTGAACTTCACCTTTAATCTTGACCGTTGATTGAAAGCGATCTCAACCGTTGATGAATTTCAGGAAAGTCTATTTAAGAGACGCTCATCTCTTCATTTTGAAAGGTTGAATGAGAATTTGCATTGAATTGTTGCTGGAATTCATACTCACATTTGCTCATATTCACATACGCAAAGATCAAGTTTGATAGAAAGTTGACCAAATTTAACCACGGTTGACTTGAGTTGACTAGTTTCAAAAAGAATTTTGAAATAATTAAACTAAATTATTTAATTAAATAGAGTACTTACATCTAATTAATTAAACAAAGTTATTTAATTAAATGAGAAGCCATTCCTAATTAATTAAATAAAGTTATTTAATTAAATTACGAAAGTGTCTCTAATTAATTAAAGATTATTTAATTCAATAAAAAAAGTAATTATGAGAGCATATCTCATTTTATTAAATTAAATATCTCAACAAAATCTCTCTTCAGTTCGAAAAGGGAAATTTCCAGTTCATTATTGATAAAAAATGAGTTAAATCAGTTAAGTCCTTTTTCTACTCAAATTGAATCAGTTAACTCCTTATTTTACTCAAATTAAATCTGTTAACTCCCTTTTATTTGAAAATTTCCCTTTATGACTGAACTTCACCTTTAATCCTAACCGTTGATTGAAAGCGATCTCAACCATTGATGAATTCTAGGAAAGTCTATTTAAGAGACCCTCATCTCTTCATTTTGAAAGGTTGAATGTGAATTTGCATTGAATTGTTGCTGGAATTCATACTCACATTTGCTCATAGATCAAGTTTGACCAAAAGTTGACTAGATTTAACGATAGTTGACTTGAGTTGACTAGTTTCAAAAAAAAAATTTAAATAATTAAACGAAATTATTTAATTAAATGGAGTACTTACTTCTAATTAATTAAACAAAGTTATTTAATTAAATGAGAAGCCATTCCTAATTAATTAAATGAAGTTATTTAATTAAATAAGAAAATTATCTCTAATTAATTAAAGATTATTTAATTAAATAGAAAAAATAATTATGAGAGCATATCTCATTTTATTAAATTGAATATCTCAACAAAATTTCTCTTCAGTTTAAAAAGGGAAATTTCCAGTTCACTATTGATCAAAAATGAGTTAAATTAGTTAACTCCTTTTTCTACTCAAATTGAATAAGTTAACTCCTTATTTTACTCAAATTAAATCTGTTAACTCCCTTTAATTTGAAAATCTCCCTGTATGACTGAACTTCACATTTAATCCTGACCGTTGATTGAAATCGATCTCAACCATTGATGAATTCCAGGAAAGTCTATTTAAGAGACCCTCATCTCTTCATTTTGAAAGGTTGAATGAGAATTTGCATCAAATTCTTACTGGAATTCATACTCACATTTGCTCATATTCACATACGTAAAGATCAAGTTTGACCAAAAGTTGACCAGATTTAACCACAGTTGACTTGAGTTGACTAGTTTCGAAAAGAATTTTTAAATAATTAAACGAAGTTATTTAATTAAATGGAGTACTTACTTCTAATTAATTGTCATGCCCAAACTACGAGGGCATAAACACACAAATCTTTTTTTTTTTTTTGAATTATTATGATGCTTAAGTTGATAAGTTTGCAATCACATTACACGAAAAGATTCACTACATTACATCATAAGTTTAGAAACTCTTGAGGATAAATACATTGTTAAACTGAAGCTCTCGCTATTAAAATAATATCGACATTTATTTTGTTTCATATTAATCTTAAAACAAAATATTTAAATTTCCTCTATAACATTATAATGAAAGATGGATTTATCATTTATTACATAGCATCTTTTATTTCATATAAAGTTATCATTACAAGAAAGAAATTATAATCAAGTTCCACTAGATCAAGTTCAATTATAAATCTTATAGACAATTATCAATTTACAATTTAATCAATATTGTAAAGTCACTAAGAAAAACAATCAACTAGTATTAAAACATTATATATATATATATATATATATATATATATATATATATATATATATAATCTATTAACTTAAATATTTTGACTTCTTTAACACAATAATTAACTATCAAAAACCTACTAAGAAAAAACAATTAACAACTAGCTAAATATAAATTAAAATTTAAACAAATAACCCAAAACAAATAGCCATTAATCAAACAAAATTTAATAACTATCTTAATGTAAAACTAGCTAAATTTTAAAAATAAATAAATCAATATTATCTAACAATAATTCATATCTAAAAATTAAATACCAATAAATAACTAATTTAAAACTTTCTAAATTAAATTAAACTACTAAATTATCATGATATAAAAACAAATTAAACTCATGATTACAAAAATATAATAAAATTTTAACTATCCAAATCATAACAAAACATATTCTAAAACTTTAATTTAAAAAAAAAAACTATAACTAAACTAAACTAACTAAGAATTAAAAACTTAGTAATAACTAACCTAAGATTTTTATTAAATTTAAACTAACTTAAATTAACTAACAAAGTAAACTAATCTAACACTAACCTACCTTCGAACCCCCCTACACACCTACACTAGCCCCCCCTACACCCACGCGCTTCCCAAGCACTATGCTTGGGACAGCATGCTGCCCAAGTGGAGGGGGCAGGGTACTGTCCAAGGCCTGCCATGAAAAGTGGCGACCAAACTGTAAGGAAACTTGGCAATAAAGAATATAACCGTTTCCAAATAACCCATAATAGATCTAAAATAAATACGGAATTAAAATCCACATGCAAGAGAATAGACAACATACCCACAAATTGTGACACAAGATATACCCTGGGAAACCCTCATTGAGCAAAAAAACCCAGCCTCCAAAAGCATCCATCATCATGTATTATTCAGCAAAAATACCATTGCCATACAACCATGGAAGCCTTCATGGCCATAGCCACAACCGAGCAAACTATGTGAACAAGCATGAATCCACACATCCCATGCCATGCTTTCAACTTTCACAAATGCTCCCTTGGCTAACCTGTCAAGCCTTGTCCCGCTCGACTCTTGCCTTTTGTCTTCTCCTTGTCACTCTCTCTCTCTCTCTCTATACAACAACTACCCTTGTGGCTGCTTATTTAGTAGCAAGTCCCACAAAACCACTAAGTGGTATTACATAAACCATGTGCTAAAATGATGTGCTACCTAACCCACTGACCCCACATTTAATATTGGGCAATTAATTCTTTTCCCCCAATATTAAATAATTACATGAAATATTTTCACAATGTTACAATACAACTCATCAAGAATATTCCATGGGAATTTTTACATGTTGCACGTCCATCTAGGTACAACATTACATAATAAAATAAAATAATAAAATAACAATATTATGCAATGTGTGCAACACCCATTATCTCAACACGGACCAAGGGAAAGGAAGGATTAAAGGGCAAGAATTTTTATCCATGCTTTGTAAACAATTCAATTTGCATCCCATCATGAGGTGAGCGCCCAACCATGGTAAGGAGTAGATGGGAGATGGGATGTGGGGATAGAATGATGTCACCCTCCCACAAGCAAAAGACTTTGATTAAAACAAAACAAATTTCACTTTTAAATACAAACCAAAACTGACGTCCCCTTTGGTGGGAAGGGTATCATTAAACTCATAAAGTTTTATGGGTGAGAAGATATATTTAGGATATTTTCATAGCTATGATATTTTTATTATTGTTTTTTTAATTTTAAACAAATTTTTCAATAAGCAAAAAGGTTCTTTTAAGAGAATCTTTTGATTCTCTGTAACCCAAAAGAATTAATTTGAATCTCTCATACAAAAGGTAGAGAGTTTTACTCTCTTAAAATAGTAATTTTTTTTTTGAAAATTTTCTAAGTATAGATTTCAAAGCAATGTATTTTTTTTTTAAGGTATATTTTTTTTTGATAGATTTAAAACATAAGTTTAAACATTGTCACACCATAATGCAATATTAATTGATTTCTCAACCATCTTAAATTGAACTATAAACCCTAATGATTTTTCTTTCCTCAATCTAGTTTTTTTTTCATATTTAACATATAAGAAAAAACTTTAAAAAAATTTCTCAATCAAACTGAGTCTACATTCATGATATAATTTTCGTTTTCAACATAAAAGTAAACTTGAAATTTGCCTAATTAAATCAATACCATTTCCATCCTATTTTTGAGATTCATCCATCTAAATTTAAATCATGAATAAATCACATGATAACCAGTTATACTCAAAACAACAATTTTATTGGCAAACCTGATTCAAAGGCTCAGCCAGGAAAGAATCAGGAAGAAAACCCGGCTTCATTGCCAATCCAAAAAAGTTTGAAATACCAATTTACATAGGATTTCAATCCTGAATTACAAAACTTAAATGAAATTTCCTTCATGACTCTCAACAAGGGTTCCATATCCAATTCAGCAACACATTTGTACGAACCGTGGAGGAAACAAATATATGATCGGGTGACAACCAAGCATAACCAAGAGACAATCAAACAAGCATAATCATACATAGTTTACACAATAGGATTCATAATGAATCAAAACTAGGGAAAGGTGGATTCTTCCAACCAGGAGAAGTCAAGCACAACACCAAACAGATGCCCAATCGGGGCTATATACCAAGAACTTTCGTTCTTCCATTTCAACATACCATAATCATACAAGGTTTTTGTTGACAAGTAGGGGCCCATAACACCCTACCCTTTCTCCTTCTTTTCATCCTGAGAAAAGACTCTACACTGGTTGGAGTCTGACTAAACAGACCTTTTCCAAAATTGGTCACTTCTGCCCTCTCCAAGAGTGAGTAATACCAAAACACCCATGCAAGAAAAATTTCAAAATTGCAAACATAAACATGAAAGAAAATCATTTAAAAATAGCATGGTTTTCAAAGCTTCCCAACATACCCAAAAACATACAAACATTGAAACAACAACAAGGTAGCATAAGCATGAAACAAGAATAAAATCTGAACAAGGGAGATGAGAAATCCAACCTTCACAAATAGGTAATGGCAATGAACAAGTTTGAGTAGAGTTTCCTTCTCCTTACTTCAATCTTCAAGAACTCCTCTCTAAATGTAGAGATTGGGTAACAACCCCTACTAGTCCAAGAAATGCCTCTAAATAAACTTCAAACGCAACCACCCAAAAGCATCCATAACTTCTCCCACCCACTTACAATTCTAGAAACTCCTAACTCAACCCACAACATGGTTAAACACTAAGTGGAGGTGAGGTAAGGCAACTCATGGTAACCACTTGCAATTTTCGCACAAAGGTAAAATGAGACTATTTGAGTGATCTCCATAGTCAACAAAAGGGGCTTAGGGCTTGGAAAAGACCCCCAACCCATACCCATACCCCTTGGATAAAATTATTTCATGTTTTAAAGCCTTAGGAATAGGTTTAGAGCCACACAAAGGCTAGGAAATAATTAGGACTAACTAACAACTCTTAAAAAGAAGATTAAGCACTAATCTGGATTAGGGATGACTAACCTCGATTAAGAACTCAATTAGCAAACTGACACTAACTTAAACCGACTTAGATCAAAATGTTAAACAACTAACCCTAAATAGCACACCGAAGCACATAAACAATTTACGAGTGTCAAGCGACAATAAAGAACATAATTACGAACATTAACATTCATTGAACATAGAAGATACATACATATATCTCACAATACAATACGTGAATTACGAACAACAAGGTTTCCAAAATTAGCACATAGAGATCAGTTCTATTGCTCCATAAGGTTTCTCGGCTAAGTATCTGCACACTCATTGCACACATCAGTAGTCTCGTAAAATCACATGTACATATGTATATACGTATCAGAAATTCACATAAATTGAAATATGCATCAATAAGGGTTTCTTGCATTCTACTTATAACCTTAACCATAAAGATTCTAAATTCGATGTGTTAATCCTACATTTTACTTAATTCATCAACATATATATACATAAAGCATTAAATAATAGACATCAAATATTTGAAAATAACATCACACAACATAAAATTATATCATATGTTCTAAGTATCAGATAATGTCTCGACATCTCGAGTCGTGAGTGACAAAATGATAAAATAACAACTAAGGCTATGAAGGGTCGGGGCGAGGCCTCCCATTAATTAAATAAAGTTATTTAATTAAGTGAGAAGCCATTCTTAATTAATTAAATGAAGTTATTTAATTAGATAAGAAAAGTGTCTCTAATTAATTAAAGATTATTTAATTAAATAGAAAAAGTAATTATGAGAGCATATCTCATTTTATTAAATTACATATCTCAACAAAATGTCTCTTCAGTTCAAAAAGGGAAATGTCCAGTTCACTATTGATCAAAAATGAGTTAACTCCTTTTTCTACTCAAATTGAATCAGTTAACTCCTTATTTTACTCAAATTAAATCTATTAACTCCCTTTAATTTGGAAATCTCCCTTTATGACTGAACTTCACCTTTAATACTGATTGTTGATTGAAATCGATCTCAACCGTTGATGAATTCCAGGAAAGTCTATTTAAGAGACCCTCATCTCTTCATTTTGAAAGGTTGAATGAGAATTTGCATCGAATTGTTGCTGGAATTCTTCACATACGCAAAGATTAAGTTTGACCAAAAGTTGACCAGATTTAACCACGGTTGATTTCAGTTGACTAGTTTCGAAAAGAATTTTCAAATAATTAAATGAAATTATTTAATTAAATGGAGTACTTACTTCTAATTAATTAAACAAAGTTATTTAATTAAATGAGAAGCCATTCCTAATTAATTAAATGAAGTTATTTAATTAAATAAGAAAAGTGTCTCTAATTAATTAAAGATTATTTAATTAAATAGAAAAATTAATTATGAGAGCATATCTCATTTTATTAAATTAAATATCTCAACAAAATCTCTCTTCAGTTCAAAAAGGGAAATTTCCAGTTCACTATTGATAAAAAATGAGTTACATTAGTTAACTCCTTTTTCTACTCAAATTGAATCAGTTAACTCCTTATTTTACTCAAATTAAATGTGTCAACTCCCTTTAATTTGAAAATCTCCCTTTATGACTAAATTTCACCTTTAATCCTGACCATTGATTGAAATCGATCTCAATCGTTGATGAATTCCAGGAAAGTCTATTTAAGAGACCATTATCTCTTCATTTTGAAAGGTTGAATGAGAATTTGCATCGAATTGTTGCTGGAATTCATACTCACATTTGCTCATATTTACATACGCAAAGATCATCTTTGACCAAAAGTTGACCAGATTTATCCACGGTTGACTTGAGTTGACTAGTTTCGAAAAGAATTTTAAAATAATTAAACGAAAGTATTTAATTAAATGGAGTACTTACTTCTAATTTATTAAACAAAGTTATTTAATTAAATGAGAAGCCATTCCTAATTAATTAAATGAAGTTATTTAATTAAATAAGAAAAGTGTCTCGAATTAATTAAAGATTATTTAATTAAATAGAAAAAGTAATTATGAGAGAATATCTCATTTTATTAAATTAAATATCTCAACAAAATCTCTCTTCAGTTTAAAAAGGGAAATTTTCAGATCACTATTGATCAAAAATGAGTTAAATCAGTTAACCCCTTTTTCTACTCAAATTGAATCAGTTAACTCCTTATTTTACTCAAATTAAATCTCTTAACACCCTTTAATTTGGAAATCTCTCTTAATGACTGAACTTCACCTTTAATCCTGGCCATTGATTGAAATCGATCTCAACCATTGATGAATTCTAGGAAACTCTATTTAAGAGACCCTCATCTCTTCATTTTGAAATGTTGAATGAGAATTTGCATCGAATTGTTGCTGGAATTCATACTCACATTTGCTCATATTCCCATACGCAAAGATCAAGTTTGACCAAAAGTCAACCAAATTTATCAACGGTTGAGTTGAGTTAACTAGTTTCGAAAAGAATTTTGAAATAATTAAACGAAATTATTTAATTAAATGGAGTACTTACTTTTAATTAATTAAATAAATTTATTTAATTAAATGAGAAGTCATTCCTAATTAATTAAATGAAGTTATTTAACTAAATAAGAAAAGTGTCTCTAATTAATTAAAGATTATTTAATTAAATAGAAAAAGTAATTATAAGAGCATATCTCATTTTATTAAATTAAATATCTCAACAAAATCTCTCTTTAGTTCAAAAAGAAAAATTTCCAGTTCACTATTGATTAAAAATGAGTTAAATCAGTTAACTCCTTTTTCTACTCAAATTGAATCAGTTAACTCCTTATTTTACTCAAATTAAATTTGCTAACTCCCTCTAATTTGGAAATCTCCCTTTATGACTGAAGTTCACCTTTAATCCGAACTGTTGATTGAAATCGATCTCAACCATTGATGAATTCTAGAAAAGTCTATTTGAGAGACCCTCATCTCTTCATTTTGAAAGGTTGAATGAGAATTTGCATCGAATTGTTGCTAGAATTCATACTCACATTTGCTCGTATTCACATACGCAAAGATAAGGTTTGACCAAAAGTTGACCAGATTTAACCACGGTTGACCTGAGTTGACTAGTTTCAAAAAGAATTTTAAAATAATTAAACGAAATTATTTAATTAAATAGAGTACTCTCTTCTAATTAATTTAATGAAGTTATTTAATTAAATTAGAAGCCTTTCTTAATTAATTATATGAAGTTATTTAATTAAATAAGAAAAGTGTCTCTAATTAATTAAAGATTATTTAATTAAATAGAAAAACTAATTATGAGAGCATATCTCATTTTATTAAATTAAATATCTCAACAAAATCTCTCTTCAGTTCAAAAAGCGATATTTCCAGTTCACCATTCATAAAAAATGTGTTAAATCAGTTAACTATTTCTTCTACTCAAATTGAATCAGTTAACTCCTTATTTTACTCAAATTAAATCTGTTAACTCCCTTTAATTTGGAAATCTCCCTTTATAACTGAACTTCACCTTTAGTCCTGACCGTTGATTGAAATCAATCTCAACCGTTGATGAATTCAAGGAAAGTCTATTTAAGAGACCCTCATCTCTTCATTTTGAAAGGATGAATGAGAATTTGCATCAAATTTTTGTTGGAATTCATACTCACATTTGCTCATATTCACATACGCAAAGATCAAGTTTGACCTAAAGTTGACCAGACTTATCCACGATTGACTTGAGTTGACTAGCTTCGAAAAGAATTTTGAAATAATTAAACGAAATTATTTAATTAAATGGAGTACTTACTTCTAATTAATTTAACAAAGTTATTTAATTAAATGAGAAGCCATTCCTAATTAATTAAATGGAGTTATTTAATTAAATAAGAAAAGTGTCTCTAATTAATTAAAGATTATTTAATTAAATAGAAAAAGTAATTATGAGAGCATATCACATTTTATTAAATTAAATATCTCAACAAAATCTCTCTTCAGTTCAAAAAGGGAAATTTTGAGTTCACTATTGATCAAAAATGAGTTAAATCAGTTAACTCCCTTTTCTACTCAAATTGAATCTTTTAACTCCTTATTTTACAGAAATTAAATTTGTTAACTCACTTTAGTTTGGAAATCTTCCTTTATGACTGAACTTCACCTTTAATCCTAACCGTTGATTGAAATCGATCTCAACCGTTGATGAATTCTAGGAAAGTCTATTTAAGAGACCCTCATCTCTTCATTTTGAAAGGTTGAATGAGAATTTGCATCAAATTTTTGCTTGAATTCATACTCACATTTGCTCATATTCAAATACACAAAGATCAAGTTTGACCAAAAGTTGACCAGATTTAACCATGGTTGACTTGAGTTGACTAGTTTCGAAAATAATTTTGAAATTATTTAATTAAATGGAGTACTTCTAATTAATTAAACAAAGTTATTTAATTAAATGAGAAGCCATTCCTAACTAATTAAATGAAGTTATTTAATTAAATAAGAAAAGTGGCTATAATTAATTAAAGATTATATAATTAAATAGAAAAAGTAATTATGAGAGCGTATCTCATTTTATTAAATTAAATATCTCAACAAAATCTCTCTTTAGTTAAAAAAGAGAAATTTCTAGTTCACTATTGATAAAAAATGAGCTAAATCAGTTAACTCCTTTTTCTACTCAAATTGAATCAGTTAACTCCTTGTTTTACTCAAATTAAATCTATTAACTCCCTTTAATTTGGAAATCTCCCTTTATGACTCAACTTCACCTTTAATCCTGACCGTTGATTGAAATCGAACTCAACCGTTGATGAATTCTAGGAAAGTATATTTAAGAGACGCTCATCTCTTCATTTTGAAAGGTTGAATGAGAATTTGCATCGAATTGTTGCTGGAGTTCATACTCACATTTGCTCATGTTCACATACGCAAATTTCAAGTTTGACCAAAAGTTGACCAGATTTATCCACGGTTAACTTGAGTTGACTAGTTTCGAAAAGAATTTTGAAATAATTAAACGAAATTATTTAATTAAATAGAGTACTTACGTCTAATTAATTATACAAAGTTATTTAATTAAATGAGAAGTCATTCCTAATTAATTAAATGAAGTTATTTAATTAAATAAGAAAAGTGTCTCTAATTAATTAAAGATTATTTAATTAAATAGAAAAAGTAATTATGAGAGCATATCTCATTTTATTAAATTAAATATCTCAACAAAATCTCTCTCCAATTCAAAAAGGGAAATTTGCATCTCACTATTGATAAAAAATGAGTTAAATCAGTTAACTCCTTTTTCTACTCAAATTGAATCAGTTAACTCTTTATTTTACTAAAATTAAATTTGTTAACTCCTTTTAATTTGGAAATCTCCCTTTATGACTGAACTTCACCTTTAATACTGACCATTGATTGAAATCGATCTCAACCGTTGATGAATTTCAAAAAAGTCTATTTAAGAGACCCTCATCTCTTTATTTTGAAAGGTTGAATGGGAATTTGCATCGAATTGTTACTAAAATTCATACTCACATTTTCTCATATTCACATACGCAAAGATCAAGTTTGAACAAAATTTGTCCAGATTTAACCACGATTGACTTGAGTTGAATATTTTTGAAAAGAATTTTTAAATAATTAAACAAAATTATTTAATTAAATGGAGTACTTACTTCTAATTAATTAAACAAAGTTATTTAATTAAATGAGAAGCCATTCCTAATTAATTAAATGAAGTTATTTAATTAAATAAGAAAAGTGTCCCTAATTAATTAAAGATTATTTAATTAAATAGAAAAAGTAATTATGAGAGCATATCTAATTTTATTAAATTAAATATCTCAACAAAATCTCTCTTCAGTTCAAAAAGGGAAATTTTCAGCTCACTATTGATCAAAAATGAGTTAAATGAGTTAACTCCTTTTTCTACTCAAATTGAATCAGTTAACTTCTTATTTTACTCAAATTAAATTTGTTAACTCCCTTTAATTTGGAAATCTCCCTTTATGACTGAAATTTACCTTTAATCCTAACCATTAATTAAAATCAATCTCAACCGTTGATGAATTTCAAGAAAGTCTATTTAAGAGACTCTCATCTCTTCATTTTGAAAGGTTCAACGAGAATTTGCATCGAATTGTTGCTGGAATTCATACTCACATTTGCTGATATTCACATACGCAAAGATCAAGTTTGACCAAAAGTTGACCAGATTTAACCATTGTTGACTTGAGTTGACTAGTTTCGAAAAGAATTTTAAAATAATTAAACAAAATTATTTAATTAAATGGAGTATTTACTTCTAACTAATTAAACAAAGTTATTTAATTAAATGAGAAGTCATTCCTAATTAATTAAATGAAGTTATTTAATTAAATAAGAAAAGTGTCTCTAATTAATTAAAGATTATTTAATTAAATAGAAAAAGTAATTATGAGAGTATATCTCATTTTATTAAATTAAATATCTCAAGAAAATCTCTCTTCAGTTCAAAAAGGGAAATTTGCAGTTCACTATTGATCAAAAATGTGTTAAATCAGTTAACTCTTTTTTCTACTCAAATTGAATCAGTTAACTCTTTATTTTACTCAAATTAAATTTGTTAACTCCCTTTAATTTGGAAATCTCCTTTTATGACTGAACTTCACCTTTAATCCTGACCGTTGATTGAAATTGATCTCAACTGTTGATGAATTCCAGGAAAGTCTATTTAAGAGACCCTCATCTCTTTGTTTTGAAAGGTTGAATGAGAATTTGCATCGAATTGTTGCTGAAATTCATACTCACATTTGCTCATATTCACATACACAAAGATCAAGTTTGACCAAAAGTTGACCAGATTTAACCGTGGTTGACTTGTAGTGCCTACCCTCATTCACATCTTTTCTAGACATTGATGCTATTATTATCAGACTGTGATAGACTAGTTTTATGTTGATGGTTTAGTGGTATTGTTTTGACACTGTCAGATATTATGATATGGATTCAGTGGTTATCTGATGAGATCATTTAGATTTTACATTTCATGCATACATGACGATCATTATACTATTTTTAGTTATTATTGATGATTAGATAGATGGTTATTATCTTATGTGTTTTATTATGGATACTTACCCCATACTTGCATGTGTATGGTGTGCGTGTTTTCTTATTGTATAGCGATTCTGATGTGGTTAAGCAAGAGAGTCGTAGTCACCTGCTTAGTCAGGATCTACATGATGCACCACTTCCTGCCAATTTCTGTTTAGCTTAACATTATATATATTGTATGTACATGCATGGTTTTTCTGCAGGTTGTAGGTACTGGGTATGGACTTCTCTGAATTGTCAAGATGAGCGTACCCTATTATACTATCTCAATGATAAGAGAAGGGAGATAAATTCTCAAGTCCAAATCCCAAACCCTTAAACCATTTGTCCTAGTAAGTTAGGACAAGTATCAGAGTTGAGTACCCATCGAATGTGTCGGATGAGATATTTTGTGATTTTTAACCTTTTAGACTGATTTTGTATGATTTGTTCTATGATGGGTTTTCATATTTTATCTTGGAGGTCTATAGTGAATTTTCTATTAATTAAGTCTTAATAAATGGATTTAATTAATAAATTAATTATTTGAAAAAAATAATATAAAATATCATGTTATTTGATATTTTGAGTATAATTAATTAAATGTGAATTATTGAGGAAAATGAATTAAATAAAAAAAAATTAGAAATTAAAAATTAATAATAAAAATAAAATAATAATAAAGTAATAAATAAATAATAATAATAAAAGTTATAAAAATTAAAAATGAAAGTTTAAAAAATTTAAATAGAAATTATATAAAAAGTGGATTGGAGTTATAAGCTTGCATGGGAGTTAACGCACTTCTCTATTTCTCATGTGTCAACAACACGGGGGTTAGTGCATTAATTAAGCACATGGTTTCTACAACCCTATGGCTCATCTTGAAGGTTGGAAAAGACCTATGCTTAGTTGGTGACACCTTCCAGATGTTTCTAGAAATATTCTAGAGGTTTCCTAAGAGCTCTTTATATTCGGGGCTATATACCAAGAACTTCCGTTCTTCCATTTCAACATACCAGAATCATACAAGGTTTGTGCTGACAGGTAGGGGCCCATAACACCCTACCCTTTCTCCCTCTTCTCATCCTAAGAAGAGACTCTACACTGGTTGGAGTCTGACTAAACAGACTTTTCCCAAAATTGGTCACTTCTGCCCTCTCCAAGGGTGAGTAATACCAAAAAACTCATGCAAAAAAAATCTCAAAATTGAAAACATAAACATAAAAGGAAATCATTCAAAAATATAACATGGTTTTCAAATCTTCTCAACATACCCACAACCATACAACCATTTAAGAACAACAAGGTAGCATAAGCATGAAACAAGAATAAAATCTTAACAAGGGAGATGAGAGATCCAACCTTCATAAAGAAGTAATGACAATGAACAAGTTTGAGTAGAGTTTCTTTCTCCTTACTTCAATCTTCAAGAACTCCTCTCTAAATGTAGAGATTGGGTAACAACCTCCACTATTTTAAGAAAGGCCTCTAAATAAGCCTCCAACTCAACCACCCAAGGCTCAATAACTACCCCACCCACTTGCAATTCTAGAAACTCCTAACTCAACCTACACTATGATTATACCCTAAGTGGAGATGAGGTGAAGTAACTCAAGATAACCATGGTCAATTTTTGCACAAAGGCAAAAAGAGACTTTTTGAGTGACCTCAAAAGTCAATAAAAGGGGCTTAGGGGTTGAAAGAGACCCCTAACCCATACTCATACCTTTTGGGTATAATAATTTCATGATTTAAGCCTTAGGAAAAAGGTTTAGAGCCAAACAAAAGCTAGAAAATAATCAGGACCAACTAACAACTCTAAAATGCAGATTAAACTCTAATCTGGATTAAGGGAAGACTAACCTCGATTAAGAACCCAAAAGCAAATTGACACCAACTAAACCAACTTGGGTCCAAAGGTTAAACAACTAACCCTAAACAACACATTGAAGCACATAAACAATTTACGAGTGTCAAGCGACACTAAAAGAACATAATTACGAACATTAACATTCATTGAACAAAGAATATACATACATATATCTCACAAAACAATACACAAATTACGAACAACAAGGTTTCCAAAATTAGCACATAGAGATCAGTTCTGTTCTTTCGTCGATTTCCTTGGCTAAAAATATCTGCACACTCAATGCACACATCAGTAGTCCCAAAAATCACATGTACATATGTATGTATACGTATCATAAATTCACATAAATTGAAACATAAATCAATCAGGGTTTCTTGCATCCTACTTATATCCTTAACCATAAAGATTCCAAAATCAATGTGTTAATCCTAATTTTACTTAATTTATCAACATACATATACCTAAAATCTTAAATGATGAACATTAAATATTTGAAAATAACATCACACAACATGAAATAATATAATATGTTCTAAGCATCAAGTAATGTCTCGAATCTCGAGTCGTGAGTATCAAAATAATAGTAATGTATTACTATGCTATGATGGATCGGAGCGAACTCAAAACATAATGCTTCAATTACTTAACTATTTAATTCATTTCTACTCATATTTAATCATCAGTAATTACATCGTCAATATGACATATATCTTATTAATTAAATCAAATTAAATACGAAAATAATCATTGTTAGGCATGCATATACCTAACTAAACATCATAACATCACCAATAGCGACTATTGAACTATCTATATGCATAGAATCCTAATCATTGAGGTAACAAAATCAATAACATCAATATTAAGTGAAACACCTTGTATTATTGTTAGTGCAAATTTAATGTTTTAAACAGTCGAGACAACATAGTCTTTCTCTAATCTTTAAGTATTAAAGCATGGATGTATCTATTGTTCTTAATTTCATTAGGACATCTAAAAACTTACAACATTACTCCATATCCATTCAAATCTCATACAACAAGTTTGATAGAGAAATTCATATTTAATAAGCACATGCGAGGAGGGACCTTACAGAGAGCATATCTCATTTTATTAAATTAAATATCTCAACAAAATCTCTCTTCAGTTCAAAAAGGGAAATTTCCAGTTCACTATTGATCAAAAATGAGTTAAATTAGTTAACTCCTCTTTCTACTCAAATTGAATCAATTAACTCCTTATTTTACTAAAATTAAATCTGTTAACTCCCTTTAATTCAGAAATCTCCCTTTATGACTGAACTTCACCTTTAATCCTGACCGTTGATTGAAATCGATCTCAACCGTTTGTGAATTCTAGAAAAGCCTATTTAAGAGACCCTCATCTCTTCATTTTGAAAGGTTGAATGAGAATTTGCATCGAATTGTTGCTGGAATTCATACTCACATTTGCTCATATTCACATACACAAAGATCAAGTTTGACCAAAAGCTGACCAGATTTAACTACGGTTGACTTGAGTTGACTAGTTTCGAATAGAATTTTAAAATAATTAAACAAAATTATTTAATTAAATGGAGTACTTACTTCTAATTAATTAAACAAAGTTATTTAATTAAATGAGAAGCCATTCCTAATTAATTAAATGAAGTTATTTAATTAAATAAGAAAAGTGTCTCTAATTAATTAAAGATTATTTAATTAAATAGAAAAAGTAATTACGAGAGCATATCTCAGTTTATTAAATTAAATATCTCAACAAAATTTCTCTTGAGTTCAAAAAAGGAAATTTCCAGTACACTATTGATCAAAAAGGAGTTAAATTAGTTAACTCCTTTTACTACTCAAATTGAATAAGTTAACTCTTTATTTTACTCAAATTAAATCTGTTCACTCCCTTTAAATTGGAAATCTCCTTTTATGACTGAACTTCACCTTTAATCCTGACCGTTGATTAAAATCGATCACAATCATTGATGAATCCCAGGAAAGTCTATTTAAGAGACCCTCATATCTTCATTTTGAAAGGTTGAATGAGAATTTGCATCGAATTGTTGCTGGAATTCATACTCACATTCGCTCATATTCACATATGCAAAGATCAAGTTTGACCAAAACATGACCAGATTTAACCACGGTTAACTTGAGTTGACTAGTTTCGAAAAGAATTTTGAAATAATTAAACGAAATTATTTAATTAAATAGAGTACATAATTCTAATTAATTAAACAAAGTTATTTAATTAAATGAGAAGCCATTCCTAATTAATTAAATAAAGTTATTTAATGAAATAAGAAAAGTGTCTCTAATTAATCAAACATTATTTAATTAAATAAAAAATTAATTACGAGAGTATATCTCATTTTATTAAATTAAATATCTCAACAAAATCTCTCTTCAGTTCAAAAAGGGAAATTTGCAGTTCACTATTGATAAAAAATGAGTTAAATCAGTTAACTCCTTTTTCTACTCAAATTGAATTAGTTAACTTCTTATTTTACTCAAATTAAAACTGTTAACTCCCTTTAATTTGGAAATCTCCCTTTATGACTGAACTTCATCTTTAATCCTAACCGTTGATCGAAATCAATCTCAACCGTTGATAAATTCTAGAAAAGTCTATTTAAGAGACCCTCATCTCTTCATTTTGAAAGGTTGAATGAGAATTTGCATCGAATTGCTGCTGGAATACATACTCACATTTGCTCATATTCACATATGCAAAGGTCAAGTTTGACCAAAAGTTGACCAGATTTAACCATGGTTGACTTGAGTTGACTAGTTTCGAAAAGAATTTTGAAATAATTAAACAAAATTATTTAATTAAATGGAGTACTTACTTCTAATTAATTAAAATCAGTTATTTAATTAAATGAGAAGCCATTCCTAATTAATTAAATGAAGTTATTTAATTAAATAAGTAAAGTGTCTCTAATTAATTAAAGATTATTTAATTAAATAGAAAAAGTAATTACGAGAGCATATCTCATTTTATTAAATTAAATATCTCAACACAATCTCTCTTCATTTCAAAAAGGAAAATTTCCAGTTCACTCTTGATAAAAAATGAGTTAAATCAATTAAGTCCTTTTTCTACTCAAATTGAATCAGTTAACTCCTTATTTTACTCAAATTAAATCTGTTAACTCCCTTTAATTTGGGAATCTCCCTTTATGACCGAACTTCACCTTTAATCCTGACCGTTGATTGAAATCGATCTCAACTGTCGATGAATTCCAGGAAAGTCTATTTAAGAGACCCTCATCTCTTCATTTTGAAAGGTTGAATGAGAATTTGCATTGAATTGTTGCTAGAATTCATACTCACATTTGGTCATATTCAAATATGCAAAGATCATGTTTGACCAAAATTTGACCAGATTTAACCACGGTTGACTTGAATTGACTAGGTTCGAAAAGAATTTTGAAATAATTAAATGAAATTATTTAATTAAATGGAGTACATACTTCTAATTAATTAAACAAAGTAACTTAATTAAATGAGAAGCCATTCCTAATTAATTAAATGAAGTTATTTAATTAAATAAAAAAAAGTGTCTCTAATTAATTAAAGATTATTTAATTAAATAGAAAAAGTAATTACGAGAGCATATCTCATTTTATTAAATTAAATATCTAACCAAAATCTCTCTTCAGTTCAAAAAGGGAAATTCCCAGTTCACTATTGATAAAAAATGAGTTAAATTAGTTAAATCCTTTTTCTACTCAAATTGAATCAATTAACTTCTTATTTTACTCAAATTAAATCTGTTAACTCCCTTTAATTTGAAAATCTCCCTTTATGACTGAACTTCGCCTTTAATCCTAACTGTTGATTGAAATCGATCTCAACAGTTGATGAATTCCAGGAAAGTCTATTTAAGAGACCCTCATCTCTTCATTTTGAAAGGTTGAATGAGAATTTGAATCGAATTGTTGCTGAAATTCATACTCACATTTGCCCATATTCACATACGCAAATATCAAGTTTGACCAAAAGTTTACCAGATTTAACCATGGTTGACGTGAGTTGACTAGTTTCGAAAAGAATTTTGATATAATTAAACGAAATAATTTAATTAAATGGAGTACTTACTTGTAATTAATTAAAAAAAGTTATTTAATGAAATTAGAAGCCATTCCTAATTAATTAAATGAAGTTATTTAATTAAATAAGAAAAGTATCTCTAATTAATTAAAGATTATTTAATTAGATAGAAAAAGTAATTATGAGAGCATATATCATTTTATTAAGTTAAATATCTCAGCAAAATCTCTCTTTAGTTCAGAAAGGGAAATTTCCAGTTCACTATTGATCAAAAATGAGTTAAATCAGTCAACTCCTTTTTCTACTCAAATTGAATTAATTAACTCCTTATTTTACTCAAAGTAAATCTGTTAACTCCTTTTAATTTGGAAAAATCCCTTTATGACTGAACTTCACCTTTAATCTTGATCGTTGATCGAAATCGATCTCAACCGTTGATGAATTCCAGAAAAGTCTATTTAAGAGACCCTCATCTCTTCATTTTGAAAAGTTGAATGAGAATTTGCATAGAATTGTTACTCGTATTCATACTCACATTTGCTCATATTCACATACGCAAAGATCAAGTTTTACCAAAAGTTGACCAGATTTAACCACAGTTGACTTGAGTTGACTAGTTTCAAAAAAAATTTGAAATAATTAAACGAAATTATTTTATTAAATGGAGTACTTACTTCTAATTAATTAAACAAATTTATTTAATTAAATGAGAAGCCATTCCTAATTAATTAATTGAAGTTATTTAATTAAATAAGAAAAGTGTCTCTAATTAATTAAAGATTATTTAATTAAATAGAAAAAGTAATTACGAGAGCATATTTCATTTTATTAAATTAAATATCTCAACACAATCTCTCTTCAGTTCAAAAAGGGAAATTTTGAGTTCACTATTGATAAAAAATGAGTTAAATCAATTAACTCCTTTTGCTACTCAAATTGAATCAGTTAACTCCTTATTTTACTCAAATTAAATCTATTAACTCCCTTTAATTTGGAAATCTGCCTTTATGACTGAACTTCACCTTTAATCTTGACCGTGGATTGAAATCGATCTCAATCATTGATGAATTCCAGGAAAGTCTATTTAAAAGACCCTCATCTCTTCATTTTGAAAGGTTGAATGAGAATTTGCATCGAATTGTTGCTAGAATTCATACTCACATTTGCTCATATTCACATACGCAAAGATCAAGTTTGACCAAAAGTTGACCAAATTTAACTACGGTTGACGTCAGTTGACTAGTTTCGAAAAGAATTTTGAAATAATTAAATAAATGGAGTACTTACTTCTAATTAATTAAACAAAGTTATTTAATTAAATTAGAAGTCATTCCTTATTAATTAAATGAAGTTATTTAATTAAATAAGAAAAATGTCTATAATTAATTAAAGATTATTTAATTAAATAGAAAAAGTAATTACGAGAGCATATCTCATTTTATTAAATTAAATATCTCAAGAAAATCTCTCTTCAGGTCAAAAAGGGAAATTTCCAGTTCACTATTGATCAAAAATGAGTTAAATCAGTTAACTCCTTTTTCTCCTCAAATTCAATCAATTAACTTCTTATTTTACTCGAATTAAATTTGTTAACTCCCTTTAATTTGAAAATCTCCCTTTATGACTGAACTTCACCTTTAATCCTGACCGTTGATTGAAATCGATCTCAACCATTGATGAATTCACGAAATGTCTATTTAGGAGACCCTCATCTCTTCATTTTGAAATGTTGAATGAGAATTTGCATCAAATTGTTGTTGTAATTCATACTCACATTTGCTCATATTCACATACGCAAAGATCAAGTTTGACCAAAAGTTGACTAGATTTAACCACGGTTGACTTGAGTTGACTACTTTCGAAAAGACTTTGAAAACAATTAAACAAAATTATTTAATTAAATGGAGTCATTACTTCTAATTAATTAAATAAAGTTATTTAATTAAATGAGAAGCCATTCCTAATTAAATCAGTTAACTCCTTTTTCTACTCAAATTGAATCAGTTAACTCCTTGTTTTACTCAAATTAAATCTGTTAACTCACTTAATTTGGAAATCTCCCTTCATGACTAAACTTCACCTTTAATCCTGACCGTTGATTGAAATCGATCTCAACTGTTGATGAATTCCAGGAAAGTCTATTTAAGAGACCCTCATCTCTTCATTTTGAAAGGTTGAATGAGAATTTGCATCGAATTGTTGCTGGTATTCATACTCACATTTGCTCATATTTGCATATGTAAAGATCAAGTTAGACCAAAACATGACCAGATTTAACCACGATTCACTTGAGTTGACTAGTTTCGAAAAGAATTTAAAAATAATTAAATGAAATTGTTTAATTAAATGGAGTACTTACTTCTAATTAATTAAACAAAGTTATTTAATTAAATGAGAAGCCATTGCTAATTAATTAAATGAAGTTATTTAATTAAATAAGAAAAGTGTCTCTAATTAATTAAAGATTATTTAATTAAATAGAAAAAGTAATTACGAGAGCATATCTCATTTTATTAAGTTAAATATCTCTACAAAATCTCACTTAAGTTCAAAAAGGGAAATTTCCAGTTCACTATTGATAAAAAATGAGTTAAATCAGTTAATTGCTTTTTCTATTCAAATTGAATCAGTTAACTTTTTATTTTACTCAAATTAAATCTGTTAACTCCCTTTAATTTGGAAATCTCCCATTATGACTAAACTTCACCTTTAATCCTGACCGTTGATTGAAATCGATCTCAACCGTTGATGAATTCCAGGAAAGTCTATTTAAGAGACCATCATCTTTTCATTTTGAAATGTTGAATGAGAATTTGCATCGAATTGTTGCTAGAATTCATATTCACATTTTCTCATATTTACATACGCAAAGATCAAGTTTGACCAAAAGTTGACCAGATTTAACCACGATTGACTTGAGTTGACTAGTTTTGAAAAGAATTTTGAAATAATTAAACGAAATTATTTAATTCAATGGAGTACTTACTTCTAATTAATTAAAAAAAGTTATTTAATTAAGTCAGAAGCCATTCCTAATTGATTAAATGAAGTTATTTATTTAAATAAGAAAAGTGTCTTTAATTAATTAAAGATTATTTAATTAAATAGAAAAACTAATTATGAGAGCATATCTCATTTTATTAAATTAAATATCTCAACAAAATCTCTGGTCAGTTTAAGAAGGGAAATTTTCAGTTCACTATTGATAAAAAATGAGTTAAATCAATTAACTCTTTTTTCTACTCAAATTGAATCAGTTACCTCCTTATTTTACTCAAATTAAATCTCTTAACTCCCTTTAATTTGGAAATCTACCTTTATGACTGAACTTCACCTTTAATCCTGACTGTTGATTGAAATCGATCTCAACCGTTGATGAATTCCAGGAAAGTCTATTTAAGAGACCCTCATCTCTTCATTTTGAAACGTTGAATGAGAATTTGCATCGAATTGTTGCTAGAATTCATACTCACATTTGCTCATAGTCACATACGCAAAGATCAAGTTTGACCAAAAGTTGACTAAATTTAACTACGATTGACTTGAGTTGACTAGTTTCAAAAAGAATTTTGAAATAATTAAACAAATTTATTTATCTATTGATCTCATTTTATTAAATTAAATATCTCAAAAAAATCTCTCTTCAGTTCAAACAGGGAAATTTTCAGTTCAGTATTGATCAAAAATGAGTTAAATTACTTAACTCCTTTTTCTACTCAAATTGAATCAGTTAACTCCTTATTTTACTCAAATTAAATCTGTTAACTCCCTTTACTTTGGAAATCTCCCTTTATGACTGAACTTCACCTTTAATCTTGACTATTGATTGAAATCGATCTCAACCATTGATGAATTCCAGGAATGTCTATTTAAGAGACTCTCATCTATTCATTTTGAAAGGTCGAATGAGAATATTGATCGAATTGTTGCTGGAATTCATACTCACGTT
Organism: Cupressus sempervirens; assembly: GCA_028749045.1. NCBI lineage: Eukaryota > Viridiplantae > Streptophyta > Pinopsida > Cupressales > Cupressaceae > Cupressus > Cupressus sempervirens. Next base: position 103,152,291 of record CM053787.1, read on the forward strand.
TGCTCATATTCACATACGCAAAGATCAAGTTTGACAAAAAGTTGACCAGATTTAACCACGGTTGACTTGAGTTGACTAGTTTGAAAAAGAATTTTGAAATAGTTAAATGAAATTATTTAATTAAATGGAGTACTTACTTCTAATTAATTAAAAAAAGTTATTTAATTAAATTAGAAGCCATTCCTAATTGATTAAATGAGGTTATTTATTTAAATAAGAAAAGTGTCTTTAATTAATTAAAGATTATTTAATTAAATAGAAAAAGTAATTATGAGAGCATATCTCATTTTATTAAATTAAATATCTCAACAAAATCTCTGGTCAGTTTAAGAAGGGAAATTTTTCAGTTCACTATTTATCAAAAATGAGTTAAATCAATTAACTCTTTTTTCTACTCAAATTGAATCAGTTAACTCCTTATTTTACTGAAATTAAATCTCTTAACTCCCTTTAATTTGGAAATCTCCCTTTATGACTGAACTTCACCTGTAATCCTGACCGTTGATTGAAGTCGATCTCAACCGTTGATGAATTCAAGGAAAGTAATTTAAGAGACCCTCATCTCTTCATTTTGAAAGGTTGAATGAGAATTTGCATCGAATTGTTGCTAGAATTCATACTCACATTTGCTCATATTCACATACGCAAAGATCAGATTTAACCAAAAGTTGACCAAATTTAACTACGATTGACTTGAGTCGACTAGTTTCGAAAAGAATTTTGAAATAATTAAACGAAATTATTTAATTAAAAGAAGTACATACTTCTAAATAATTAAACAAAGTTATTTAATAAAATGGGAAGCCATTCCTAATTAATTAAATGAACTTATTTAATTAAATAAGAAAAGTTTCTCTAATTAATTAAAGACTATTTAATTAAATAGAAAAAGTAATTATGAGAGCATATCTCATTTTATTAAATTAAATATCTCAAAAAAATCTCTCTTTAGGTTCAAAAAGGGAAATTTCTAGTTCACTATTGATCAAAATTGAGTTAAATCAGTTAACTCCTTTTTCTACTCAAATTGAATCTATTAACTCCTTGTTTTACTCAAATTAAATATGTTGACTCCCTTTAATTTGGAAATCTCTTTTTATGACTGAACTTCACCTTTAATCCCGACCGTTGATTGAAATCGATCTCAACCGTTGATGAATTCTAGGAATGTCTATTTAAGAGACCCTCATCTATTCATTTTGAAAGGTCGAATGAGAATTTGCATCAAATTGTTGCTAGAATTCATACTCTCATTTGCTCATATTCACATACGCAAAGATCAAGTGTGACCAAAAGCTGACCAGATTTAACCATGGTTGACTTGAGTTGACTAGTTTCGAAAAGAATTTTGAAATAATTAAACGAAATTATTTAATTAAATGGAGTACTTACTTCTAATTAATTAAACAAAGTTATTTAATTAAATGAGAAGTCATTCCTAATTGATTAAATGAAGTTATTTAATTAAATAAGAAAAGTGTCTCTGATTAATTAAAGATTATTTAATTAAATAAAAAAAGTAATTACGAGAGCATATCTCATTTTATTAAATTAAATATCTTAACAAAATCTCTCTTCAGTTCAAGAAGGGAAATTTCCTGTTCACTATTGATAAAAAATGAGTTAAATGAGTTAACTCTTTTTTCTACTTAAATTAAATCAGTTAACTCCTTATTTTCCTCAAATTAAATCTCTTAACTCCCTTTAATTTGGAAATCTCTCTTTATGACTGAACTTCACCTGTAATCTTGACCGTTGATTGAAATCGATCTCAACTGTTGATGAATTCCAGGAATGTCTATTTAAGAGACCCTCATCTCTTCATTTTGAAAGGTTGAATGAGAATTTGCATCGAATTGTTGCTGAAATTCATACTCACATTTGCTCATATTCACATACGAAAATATCAAGTTTGACCAAAAGTCGATCAGATTTAACCACGGTTGACTTCAGTTGACTAGTTTCAAATTTTTTTTTGAAATAATTAAACGAAATTATTGAATTAAATGGAGTACTTACTTCTAATTAATTAAACAAAGTTATTTAATTAAATGAGAAGCCATTCCTAATTAATTAAATGAAGTTATTTAATTAAATAAGAAAAGTCTCTCTAATTAATCAAAGATTATTTAATTAAATAGAAAAAGTAATTATGAGAGCATATCTTATTTTATTAAATTAAATATCTCAACAAAATCTCTCTTCAGTTCAAAAAGGAAAATTTCCAGTTCACTATTGATAAAAAATGAGTTAAATCAGTTAACTCCTTTTTCTACTCAAATTGAATCAGTTAACTCCTTATTTTACTCAAATTAAATCTGTTAACTCCCTTTAATTTCGAAATCTCCTTTTATGACTGAACTTCACCTTTAATCCTGACCGTTGATGGAAATTGATCTCAACTGTTGATGAATTCTAGGAAAGTCTATCTCTATTTAAGAGACCCTCATCTGTTCATTTTAAAAAGTTGAATGAGAATTTGCATCAAATTGTTGCTGAAATTCATACTCACATTTGCTCATATTCACATACGCAAAGATCAAGTTTGACCAAAAGTTGACCAAATTTAACCACAGTTGACTCATATTGACTACTTTCAAAAAGAATTTTGAAATAATTAAACAAAATTATTTAACTAAATTGAGTACTTCTAATTAATTAAACAAAGTCATTTAATTAAATGAGAATCCATTCCTAATTAATTAAGTGAAATTATTTAATTAAATAAGAAAAGTGTCTCTAATTAATTAAAGATTATTTAATTAAATAGAAAAAATAATTATGAGAGCATATCTCATTTTATTAAATTAAACATCTTAACAAAATCTGTCTTCAGGTCAAAAAGGGAAATTTCCAGTTCACTATTGATAAAAAATGAGTTAAATCAGTTAACTCCTTTTTCTACTCAAATTGAATCAGTTAACTCCTTATTTTACTCAAATTAAATCTGTTAACTCCCTTTAATTTCGAAATCTCCCTTTATGACTGAACTTCACCTTTAATCCTGACCGTTGATTGAAATCAATCTCAACCGTTGATAAATTCCAAGAAAGTCTATTTAAGAGACCCTCATCTCTTCATTTTGAAAGGTTGAATGAGAATTTGCATCGAATTGTTGCTGGAATTCATACTCACATTTTCTCATATTCACATACGCAAAGATCAAGTTTGACCAAAAGTTGACTAGATTTAACCACGGTTGACTTGAGTTAACTAGTTTCGAAAAGAATTTTGAAATAACTAAACGAAATTATTTAATTAAATGGAGTACTTACTTCTAATTAATTAAACAAAGTTATTTAATTAAATGAGAAGCCATTCCTAATTAATTAAATGAAGTTATTTAAGTAAATAAGAAAAGTGTCTCTAATTAATTAGAGATTATTTAATTAAATAGAAAAAGTAATTACGAGAGCATATCTAATTTTATTAAATTAAATATCTCAACAAAATCTCTCTTCAGTTCAAAAAGGGAAATTTCTAGTTCGTATTGATAAACAATGAGTTAAATCTGTTAACTCATTTTTCTACTCAAATTGAATCAGTTAACTACTTATTTTACTCAAATTAAATCTATTAACTCCCTTTAATTTTTTTAATCTCCCTTTATGACTAAACTTCACCTTTAATCCTGATCGTTGATTGAAATTAATCTCAACCATTGATGACTTCTAGGAAAGTCTATTTAAGAGACCCTCATCTCTTAATTTTGAAAGGTGGAATTAGAATCTGCATCGAATTGTTGCTGAAATTCATACTCACATTTGCTCATATTCACATACGCAAAAATCAAGTTTCACCAAAAGTTGACCAGATTTAACCACGGTTGACTTGAGTTGACTAATTTTGAAAAGAATTTTGAAATAATTAAACGAAATTATTTAATTAAATGGAGTGCTTACTTCTAATTAATTAAATAAAGTTATTTAATTAAATGAGAAGCCATTCCTAATTAAGTAATTAAGTTATTTAATTAAATAAGAAAAGTGTCTTTAATTAATTAAAGATTATTTAATTAAATAGAAAAAGTAATTATGAGAGCATATCTCATTTTATTAAATTAAATATCTCAACAAAATCTCTCTTCAGTTCAAAAAGAAAAATTTCCAATTCACTATTGATAAAAAATTAGTTAAATGAGTTAACTCCTTTTTCTAGTCAAATTGAATCAGTTAACTCCTTATTTTACTCAAATTAAATCTATTAACTCCCTTTAATTTGGAAATCTCCTTTTATGGCTGAACTTCACTTTTAATCCTGACCATTGATTGAAATCGATCTCAACCATTGATGAATTTCAGAAAAGTCTATTTAAGAGACCCTCATCTCTTCATTTTTAAAGGTTGAATGAGAATTTGCATTGAATTGTTGCTAGAATTCATACTCACATTTGCTCATATTCACATACGCAAAGATCAAGTTTGACCAAAAGTTGACCAGATTTAACCACGGTTGACTTGAGTTGACTAGTTTTGAAAAGAATTTGTAAATAATTAAATAAAATTATTTAATTAAATGGAGTACTTACTTCTAATTAATTAAACAAAGTTATTTAATTAAATGAGAAGCCATTCCTAATTAATTAAATGAAGTTATTTAATTAAATAGGAAAAATGTCTCTAATTAATTAAATAGAGAAAATAATTATGAGAGCATATCTCATTTTATTAAATTAAATATCTCAACAAAATCTCTCTTTAGTTGAAAAAGGGAATTTTTCAATTTAGTATTGATAAAAAATGAGTTAAATCAGTTAACTCCTTTTTCTACTCAAATTGAATCAGTTAACTCCTTATTTTACTCAAATTAAATCTGTTAACTCACTTTAATTTGGAAATCTCCCTTTATGACTGAACTTCACCTTTAATCCTAACCGTTGATTGAAATCGATCTCAACCGTTGATGAATTCCAAGAAAGTCTATTTAAGAGACCCTCATCTCTTCATTTGAAAAGGTTGAATGAGAATTTGCATCGAATTGTTGCTGTAATTCATACTCACATTTGCTCATATTCACATACGCAAAGATCAAGATTGACCAAAAGTTGACCAGATTTAACCACGATTGACTTGAGTTGACTAGTTTCGAAAAGAATTTTGAAATAATTAAACGAAATTATTTAATTAAATGGAGTACTTACTTCTAATTAATTAAACAAAGTTATTTAATTAAATGAGAAGCCATTCCTAATTAATTAAATGAAGTTATTTAATTAAATAAGAAAAGTGTCTCTAATTAATTAAAGATTATTTAATTAAATAGAAAAAGTGATTATGAGAGCATATCTCATTTTATTAAATTAAATATCCCAAAAAAATCTCTCTTCAGTTGAAAAACGAAAATTTCCAATTCACTATTGATCAAAAATGAGTTAAATCAGTCAACTCCTTTTTCTACTCAAATTGAATTAGTTAACTCTTTATTTTACTCAAATTAAATCTGTTAACTCCCTTTAATTTGTAATGCCCCACCAAAGGATCTAAAGAGTTAACCTAAAATTTCACTAAGTTTGCCAAACAATTTTTTTTTTTAAACATGAAAGATAAACCATTCGTAACACTTGCGGAAGCAATAGTAACATCCAACTGAAAGTAAACATAACATAACAGATTACATTTTTTAAAGATCCCTTAACGTTGAATCACATCTAAATTAACTATTCATGTAACATCTCATCGTTATGAAATAACAATGATACATCCAATGTTCATAAATTACATTTTCAATTGCTCGATTATCCACTGTACATATCACAGGGTATGAAAAGCTTAAAGAACATACATCTGTGTAAATAAAGAACATCATCATCCAATACTAATTCATGATGCAATTAAAGTAAATTAAACCACATATCATACATGATACATCATCATCGTAAAGATATAAACATCCATCATAAGAGATAACCATAAATCATAAACATTAATAACTAAGTGCACGGTTCCTCTCAACCATAAATAGCATCATTAGACCATCATGGATCCAAGCCATCCCTCTGTGCGTAACATTCTAAAGCACCGAAGAGATCATCAGTATTATTATAGTAGGAATGTCATTCCTAAAACATCCTACTAACATGCAAAGTAAAGCATAAGATAACATCATCTAACATATGTAAATCATCAATGTAAGAAACATACCAGTAAATACATCCATCATAAGGTGATCCGAGGGATATTTTCCTCAAAATTGAAGTATCTCCAAAACTCCAACAATCAGCATCAGATTAAACTCCTTGAAATTCTGGACCCAACGCAATTTGAACGGGTGAGAAAGGAGTCCGTACACAAAAGTTACGACCAGTCAAAGGTTGGTCAAATTCAGGTATAGAGGCTATTAAAAAGGTGAAAAAAAATCATCTCTAAAGTGGTCAACAATGGATTTCAAAATAAAGAGCTCGTCGAGAGCTTTTTGACGGTGTTTGTTTCATCAAAAACGGAGCCTGTACGTGAAAGTTATGACATTTTAAAGTTTGGCATAAGAGATGAATATTGATGATGTCATCATGATGTCAGCGAAGTGGGAAATAAAAAAATTTATGGTCTGATTTGAACCCATGACCATTTATTCCCAAAACTCATGCTTCCTCCACTATGCCATGCATGGATTTCAAAAGATATTGGCAGCAATATGTTTTTAAACATTGGCTAGCGCCAATTTTAATCAAAGGAGGCCGCCGGTGGGGTTGGAACCCCCGACCGATGGCTGCCCCAAAACAGTTTTTGCCGTTGCGCTATTTCAGCACTTTAAAATATGTATGGTGTAGTTTAGATTTATCCTTTAAACCGACGGCCTAACCTTAGTAAAATAAGGATTTTTTGTTATTTTTAACCCCAAAATTAGTAAAAGCCAAATCTTTTTAAAATGGCTAAAGGGTTATTTTGAGGGGGAAATTAATTGAAGGACCTATTATTGTAAATTTTGTTATAGCCTTATTTTGGCTAATTTTTTGTATAAAAGGAGGTTAGGAGACTCTTAGAGGGCATTCAGAAAGTGGAGAGAACATCCAAGTGCTGAGAGTAAGGGAGATGTGATCAGTCCTGTACTTTGGAATAGCGTTATGCTATTGTACTTGAAAGGAGTGATTTTGTAAACAATTGTACCTGATATTGGAGTTAATCAGATCGGTCCCCCTATTGGAGCAGGACCCGAAGACGTAGTCCATATGGACGAACTCTGAGATCAAATTGTTTGCGTCATCTTTCTCTCAATTTCTCTTTTTTCAGCTTAATCTTGTTGTTCTCTTATTTCAATTATGTTAATTTGATTCATTAAAGGTTTAAATTAACTTTATGTAATTAGTTAGCATTCCTCTGTAATAGTCCTAGATCCTAGTAATCAGATCAAATTTGGTATCAGAGCTTTTGTTGGACTAGTATTGCAGATTTGAATGTTAACAAGATCCAGGATTGAGAAAGGTGAAGGAAAGCTTGAGGAATACAATCCTAAGATTGGAAAACGAAGGACTAAACCATCATCACAAATGGCAGACGAAGGTGGACAAGCTTTTCAAGATAAGAGTATTCAGAAGACTCTTCAGAATTTGTAGACAATGGTAGAGGTCTTGGTACGAGAAAGAGAAGAGAAGATGCAAAGACGTGCAGCTTGAAAGGACAAAGGGAAAAAGAAAGGAGCTGATTGTGATCCACCAAAGACACCTCCTTCTTCTCCTTCTTCTCCCTCTTCTCCTTCTTCCCCCTCTTCTCCTTCTTCTACCCATTCTGAGTCTTCTAATATTTTCAAAGGAGGACATAAGCCTCGAATTAAGTTGGATGTAAAGTTTGACTTACCAAAATATTGTGGGGAGTTAAATGCCTAGAAACTAGATGACTGGATTCAGCAAGTAGAAGTCTACTGTAGAGTTCAAAACCTTGTAGATGATGTTGACAGAATTCAGTTAGCCACTCTTCGTTTAGGTGGTGTAGCCCTAACTTGGTGGGAGAGTAGGTCTCTGGATGAAACTTCACAACATGGTAAGTTTAGTTTGTCTTGGTCAGAATTTGTTACTACTTTAAAAAAGCAATTCTACCCCCTAGGCCATATGCAACGGTTAATGATGAACTGGCAACATTTTAGGCAAGGGAAAGGTCAGTCTGTCCAGGATTACACCCATGAATTTCACAAAAAGGCTATTTCATTAAATGTCCCATTGTATACCCAAGACACCTTACTCAAGTATATAGGTGGTCTTCATTCTTACCTAAGGCATTCTATTCTCGTCCTGAACCCTTGTAATTTGGATGAAGTCTGTGTCCAGGCAACACATTTAGAATCAAGGGGTAAGGGTACTTTCATTGATAAGTCTGATAAAAAGCCATCTAAGTCTGAGGAAAAGTCCAAAGGAAAAGGAAAGGGTAAAAAGACAGCAACAGTAAAGAAAGAGGGTGAGAAACCCACATGCTCACATTGCAAGAAAGAAGGGCATGATGATTCTAAGTGCTGGAAGTTACATCCTGAAAAGAGGCCAAAGCGATATGGTGGAAACAAAGGTAAACAGAAAACTGCTGCTGTAATTCAACAAGATCTTGGATCTGACTCTGGAGATGAGACAAAGATTGTTGCTACCGGGATTCAAGGTAAAGGAAAAGTTATATCTCTTTCATCAGCTCCAAGTTCTTCTAGCATAAGTGCAAGTACAAGTAAAGAATATTCTCCTAAGAATGATAAGCAAAGGAATGCATTATTTCACATTCGAGTTGTTATCAAGCATAATAAGGTTGATACATTATTTGATATGGGTTCCCAAGTTAATTTGATATCTGAGGAAGTTGTTAAAAAGCTTAACTTGACTACAACACCTCATTCAAAACCATACCCTCTTGGATGGGTTTGCGATGATGCACAGTTACAGGTAACTAAACAATGCAAGTTAAGATTTGCTATCACTGCAAACTTTGTAGATGAGGTAGAAGCTGATGTAGTCCCTTTAGATATATGTGGTCTTGTACTTGGGAATCCCTATTTGTTTGATCGTCAAGCTATCTTTTATAGGGGGGAAAATAAATATCATTTATTTAAAGACAAGATTGAATACATTGTACGGGCACATAAGGTTAAGACTAATATGGCATTAGTCAATGTTGGTCAAATGAAAAGGTTAGTCAACTCTAGTAAGAATTTTGTGTTGATGCTTGTAAAAGCCAAAGAAGATGAAACATCTGAGGCATTTAAGGGATGTGATCCAAAACATAAGGCTGAAATAGTCAAAGTTATTTCCGCTTATGATGACTTGTTTCAGGAATCAAAAGGATTGCCTCCTAAGAGAGAGATACAACATGAGATTCAGTTGTAGCAAGATGCACCACTTCCTAATATCGGCATGTACCGTTTATCAGTCTTGCAGAATGAAGAAATCAAAAAGCAAGTTCAGGAGCTCGTTGAGAAAGGAGTTATCCGTCCTAGTACTTCTCCTTGTGGTTCTCCTATTGTATTGGTTCCAAAGAAAGATGGGACTTGGAGAATGTGTATTGACTATAGGACTTTGAACAAGATAACGGTAAAGAACAGGTACCCTCTTCCTAGAATTGATGATTTACTTGATCAGTTGAAACATGCAATTTATTTCACTAAGCTAGACTTACGCAGTGGATATCATCAAATAAGAATTGCAGAAAGTGCTATTTGGAAAACTGCTTTTAAGACAAAACAGGGACTTTTTGAGTGGTTGGTCATGCCATTTGGGCTTTGTAATGCACCAGCTACATTCTTGAGAGTCATGAATGATGTCTTTCGTCCCTTTATTGATGATTTTGTCATAGTCTATTTAGATGATATTCTTGTATTTAGTAACTCTTGGGATGATCATGTAATTCATGTAAAGAAAGTATTTGAAATACTGAGAAAAGAAAAACTACATGTAAAGATGTCAAAATGTGAATTTGCAAAGACATCCTGACTGTACTGAGGCTATGTCGTAGGGAATGGTCAACTAAAAGTAGACCCTGCGAAGGTCGAATGTATTGTAAAATGGCCTAAGCCAAGTACAGTTATAGAAATTAGGAGTTTCTTAGGTGTAATTCAGTACTGGAGGAAGTTCATTGCAAATTTCTCTTTCATTGCATCACCGTTGCATGCATTACCCAGTACCAAGGCAACTTTTCAGTGGGGAGGTCCGCAACAGAAGGCTTTCAACACTTTGAAGGAAAAGTTGAGCACCGCACCAGTTCTAGCTCTACCTGATTTACATCAACCATTTGAGATTGAGACAGATGCGAGCGGGTTTGCCATGGGAGTTGTACTCATGCAAGGAGGTAAACCAGTCTGCTACCACTCTGAAACTTTTTCAGGAGTAGTAAGTAACTATCCTACATATGATAGAGAACTTTATGCTTTGGTTCAGAGTGTTAAAAAATGGAAACATTACTTAGTGGGAAAAGAAACTATAATCCACACTGATCACCAGCCACTGCAATATTTGCACTCACAATCTAAGTTACAACAAAGTAGGCACTTTAGGTGGATGGGTTTTCTACAATAGTTTCATTTGGTGATTAAGTATAAGAAGGGTTCCCATAATAAAGTAGCAGATATACTCTCTAGGCCTCTTGCTAAGAATGCTTTGATAATCCTTCGGAATAGTTCTATGGTTCATGAAAGTTTTTAGGAACAATATGCTAATGATGAGAACTTTAAGGATATCTATGCAGCTTTAATCCAGGGTAAACATGTAGAAGAGAAAAATTACTATGTGCAGGATAATTTGTTGTACCACTTGGGAAAACTATGCATTCCTAAAGATGAACATGCACATGTGATCCGGGAAGCACATACCTCTTTGATTGCAGGGCATTTCGGGGTAAGTAAAACATTGGCTCAATTGCAAAAATATTGTTACTGACCTCGGATGCAAGAAACTGTCACCAAGTATATAAAAGGACGTGTAATGTGTGCAACCAGTAAACCAAGTAATAGGAAATTAGGTTTGTACACACCATTACCTGTACCATCCCGTCCATGGGAAAGTGTATCTATGGACTTTGTGGGAGGTTTACCTATGTCTAGGAAGGGTCATGATTATTTGTATGTAGTAGTTGATCGGTTCAGCAAAATGTGTATTTTAATGCCTTGTAAAAAGCAAGTCACTGCTAAACTGACAGCTCATTTGTACTTTCAATTTGTATGGGTCCATTTTGGGTTACCTACTTCTATTGTATCAGATCGAGATTCTCGATTCTTGGGGGAATTTTGGTCATCTTTGTGGGGACTCATGGACACCAAGCTGAAGAAGAGTATAGCCTTCCATCCGCAGACCGACGAACAGACAGAGGTAGTCAACAGAATAGTTGTTCATCTGCTTAGAGGTTACTATAGTAAGCATCCTAAGTTGTGGGATGAAAGTCTTCATTATGTGCAGCATGCTTACAACCATGCGGCACACTCTTCTACAAAGAGGTCTCCTTTTGAGACTTGCTTCAGTTACTTGCCTAAGACACCAATGGATTTTTCTTTTGGGAAGGACGATGTTGTAGATGGATGCCATGATGCAGAAAAGGCTTCAAAGTTCATCCAGAAGGTCCAACCAATCCATCAGGCAGTAGAAGCACAATTAGAGTAGAGCCAAGCAAAATACAAGGCTCGCCATGATAAGCATCGCATTGATCACCAATTCCAAGTTGGTGACAGAGTTTGGTTACATATCAGCAAGGAAAGAATGCAAGGTGAAGGAAGGAAGCTCAAAGCTATTAGGTATGGTCCTTTTGAGATCTTGGAAAAGATCGGTACTAATGCTTTTCGCCTTAATCTTCCTCCATACATGCAAATTTACTCAGTTGTCAATGTTGAGAATCTGAAGTTGTATGAGCCTCCAATGATCTTGGATGAAGACATCAGTGTTCAGGTTCCATCAGTTGATGATATTTCACCAGAGTATATGTCAGAATTGCCAGAAGATGTTATCCTAGACATGAATGTCAAAACTTCGCGAAGAGGACTAGTTGAATACCTCCGAGTGGGATTGAAGGGGATGCATCCAAGCAAGGCAAGATGGATGGAGATTGATAAAGTGAGGGAACTATACCCTCACCTTCTTTCTCAGTAATCCAAACTTTCAGTGGTCCGAAAGCTCCTCAGTGGCAAGGCTTGATCCGAGGGATATTTTCATCAAAATTGAAGTATCTCCAAAACTCCAACAATCAGCATCAGATTAAACTCCTTGAAATTTTGGACCCAACGCAATTTGAACGGGTGAGAAAGGAGTCCATACACAAAAGTTATGACTAGTCAAAGGTTGGTCAAATTCAAGTATAGAGGCTATTAAAAAGGTGAAAAAATAATCATCTCCAAAGTGGTCAACAATGGATTTCAAAATAAAGAGCTCGTCGAGAGCTTTCCGACGGTGTTTGTTTCATCAAAAATGGAGCCCGTACGTGAAAGTTATGACATTTTAAAGTTCGGCATAAGAGATGAATATTGATGACATCATCATGATGTCAGCGAAGTGGGAAATAAAAAGATTTATGGTCAGATTTGAACCCATGACCATTTATTCCCAAAACTCATGCTTCCTCCACTATGCCACGCATGGATTTCAAAAGATATTGGTGGCAATATGTTTTTAAACATTGGCTAGCACCAATTTTAATCAAAGGAGGCCGCCGGTGGGGTTGGAACCCCCGACCGACGGCTGCCCCAAAATAGTTTTTGCCGTTGCGCTATTTTAGTGCTTTAAAATATGTATGGCGTAGTTTAGATTTATCCTTTAAACCGACGACCTAACCTTAGTAAAATAAGGTTTTTTTGTTATTTTTAACCCCAAAATTGGTAAAAGCCAAATCTTTTTAAAATGGCTAAAGGGTTATTTCGAGGGGGAAATTAATTGAAGGACCTATTATTGTAAATTTTGTTATAGCCTTATTTTGGCTAATTTTTTGTATAAAAGGGGGTTAGGAGACTCTTAGAGGGCATTCAGAAAGTGGAGAGAACATCCAAGTGCTGAGAGTAAGGGAGATGTGATCAGTCCTGTACTTTGGAATAGTGTTATGCTGTTGTACTTGAAAGGAGTGATTTTGTAAACAATTGTACCTGATATTGGAGTTAATCAGATCGGTCCTCCTATTGGAGCAGGACCCGGAGACGTAGTCCATACGGACGAACTCCGAGATCAAATTGTTTGCATCTTCTTTCTCTCAATTTTTCTTTTATCAGCTTAATCTTGTTATTCTCTTATTTCAATTATGTTAATTTGATTCATTAAAGGTTTAAATTAACTTTATGTAATTAGTTAGCATTCCTCTATAATAGTCCTAGATCCTAGTAATTAGATCATAAGGTATATCATCTATCATAATGATGACGATAAATACCAACCAAGAATACTCCAGCCACGGTGTCTCAGACAGATCTCAAATGATAAGAGTGAAAAATACACTACCACCCGACTGCATGGTACCTAAGTGGTCCACTCTCGCCGTGCTGAGGAGATAATCTCAAGTCCCAAACAGGCTATCAAAACCGCATAGCATAAATCTTTATAAGTCCAGGAATCCTAAAAGTATACTAACTCAAAGGTTCCAACAATGACATGTAGGAAACCTACTCTACAAGCGGGAAAGTGTCATCGCATTTATCACGTACAAGTTACCGTAGCAGTTAGCTAAACTCCACGGGTCCATACTGATCTCATGTGGCTACTAGTATCCTCTCATACTGACGAGGCATACTGCGGAATGCACGGTCACAACCATGTGTTCTCACTACTCCCATCCTAGCTTGTACAAGCGCTCAAGGCATGGGTGATAACATCAAAACAATTATCTTTTTAGGTTCATTTAATCCCTATTTAGTGTGTAAATTTTATCACTTATTAACCAAACTTAAAATGAGTTACCCTAGCAGCCACTTAGGGCCCCAGCCCCCATTGCAAGTCACTTCCCGACACTACAAGTAGATTACCTACCCTAAGCTCATGGAATCATAAAATCACCACAGTCCTGTACAAGCGACTGTAAAGAAAATCCAAAAGATAATCCATAAAAAGAAACATCAAATATCCATGATAAAAGCATCAAATATCCATAATAAGAATCATCAAATCACCAAGATAAGAATCATCAAATCTCCATGAGCATCTGAAAAAGCATCCATAGAAAATCATGACCACAACAGTTCTCTATTGGCAACTGAAGGCATCACTGATAATCATAAGTATCCATTGGTTCTCAATAACCAAAATATATCTCAAAATAAATCACAATATTTATTGGTTCTCAACAAGCAACCAAGAATATCTCAAAATCATACTGATCAAAGACTCCAAAATGGTTGAGTCAAAACATGTCACAACATGACATCATCAAGAAATAAATTCACATTTCATTCCCATCATAGCGACTAGAAAATAAACCAAGGATAACTGATCGATGACTCAAAAATGATTAGCTCAAGTGTCTCACATACATAAGAATCTCAACTATAACAATCAGTAAATACAAACATTTCATAGAGCATATGATCACATTACCATGGTTGAGCTTATAAAGATCGAGACCAAATAAAATCAACATGCCAACACATCTCATAACCCCTGAGCCTCTTGTAACAACCTAAGACTGGTCAACACTAGTCAACCCAAAATTAAAAATAAGAAGCATATAAAATACACGATGCAAACACATGTTTTGGTTTACTAAATTCATATAGTTGAATAATGTGTAGAGGTTTCCAGATTTTTGTTTGCAAGTATACTTCAAATTTATAAGTTTCATCATTTGACCTACAAGTCAACCCATTTGTTCTTTGATAGCATTATTCTTTCCATTATTAAAAATTACATTCTAAGAATAACTTAAGGATAAATATTCACTAAACTGATCATCATTGACCTCTAATTAAATTGTCCTCTATATTTAATCATGATCCATATTCTAATTGATTAACCTTTCAACTTTTCTATGATCATTATTCGTTATATTATAAGAGGACCAATTATCAATCTTCGAATAAGAAGATTATAACTTTAATAAAATAATCAATTAAATCAATCAATTAACATAGGTACACAATCCATGACTCTTTAACATTCTAATGGTTCTCAAGTAAAACTTATTTAAATACTACTAAAGTTTGAGCCTTTTAATTTAATCATTATAACAATTAAATCATCACTAATAACCATTAAAATATCTAAGTCATTATTCAAGTCATTAGAATAAGACTTATCAACTTCAATGCAATTACTTTGCAACTTTGCTAAAAGAATCATATCAATTAAAAACTTTATTATATAACTTAATTATTAATTAAATCTAATTAATTCTCATTAATTGATTTAATTAATAATAGCATAATCATAGCAACGTTCTAATTAATATCAGTTGACTAATAACTAACTAGAATTCTGTAAGTTAAAAGTCAAGTATAATCTAGTACACAAATATTCATATTCATAGTTCAATAATAATAACTTGTTAATATTTAATAACAAGCTATATTGAGAATCTTATTAATAAATCTATAATGACTACATTCGTCACTCTGCAACAATGTTCCCATTTATATTTTAATAATAACAAGTTATAATAAATCCCCAATACCGAGTATTATTATCTCAAATAAGTTTCTCCTATGTACGTTGATTCAGTTAATTGATACTCTTTGAAATTATTAACCAATTCAATTTGATTAATATCTTTTACAGTACTTCAATCATTAACTAATCTCCTCTAGATTAACTCTGATCATATTAATTGATAACTATTTATACTATTATTTATTAATAATTTGTTAGACCCAACAAACATTAATAAATAATAAACGCATCAAAACTATTATTAATCGATCTAGAGAACTTTACATAAGCTTCATTAGCTAACTCTTAATACCATTAAGGTATATCAATAATTTAGTTAATAATATATAATGTATTAATAATACCATAGTAATTCAAATTATAACAATATTATAATAGTGACTCCATGTCAATTAAATATTAATCCGTTATTATTAAAGTCTCCTCATTTAAAAACGTAATATAAAATTACCATCTCTAAATTATTTAATATATATTAAATAATATTTAATATATATTATAAAAATTCCACTATATAAACTATATTAAAATCTCTTTTCTTTTAATTTTCTCTCATTAAAAAATTTATTTACTTAGATTGACTAATAATTAATTACACTTCTTCTACTATTAACTAATCTTAATTAAATTTGATTTAATTAGATTAGATAATAAACCATATAAAACTAATGCATATTAATAAGATTCTAATAAGGGAAGATTGCAATAATATCTTTAATTTATTTCATGCTTTGATATATTATTTGTAGTGCCTACCCCTGATTCACATTTTGCTAACATTGTTGAACTCTTTGAGGGCTAGTTTTATGTTGATGGTTAGCAGCATTCATTTGAGATTATCAAATATTGTGCTATGGATTCAGTTTATTATGTGATGAGATCACTTAGACTTTATATTTCATGTATGTATGATGATCATTACATTGCTTTCAGTTATTAATGATGATTAGTAAGATGATTTATTATCATATGTGTTTTATTATGGATACTTACCCCATACTTGCATGTGTATGGTGTGCGTGTTTTCTTTACGTGTTTGCTTTTGTATGGCATATCTAATGTGGTTAAGGAAGGGAGTCGTAGTCACCTGCTAGTCAGGATCTACACGATGCACCACTTCCTGCCATTGCCTGTTTAGTTTAGTATATATTGTGCTTGTACATGCATGATTTTTATGCAGGATGCAGGTACCGGGTATCGACTTCCTTGAATTGCCAGGATGAGCGTACCCTATCACATTATCTCAATGATAAGAGAGGGGAGATAAATTCTCAAGTCCAAATCCCAACTCTTTAAGCCATTTGTTCTAATTGGAAAATTAGGATAAGTATCTGAGTTGAGTACCCTCTGAATGCGTTGGATAACGTAATTCGTGGTTTAAACCTTTGGTTTGATTTTGTATGTATTTTGGCTATGATGGATTTTCATATTTTTACCTTATGAGTCTTTGATGTATTTTCTATTAATTAAGCCTAATTAAAAGATTTAATTAATGGTTTAATTTAATAGAAAATTAATATGATATTTTAATATTTATTTTATTTAATTAATTGAGGAATTAATTAAATAAAATAATTAAATTTGAAAATAAAAGTTAAAAGTTTAAATTTGGAATGTGACAATATTTATTTTAATAATAATATATTTAGAATTCATTTTTAAATAAATGACTAAATAATATTATTATTAAAGCTAATAAATATTTTAGCATTTAAGTTTTGGAAAATGAAATTTTAAAAGTAGAAGATATATTTAAATTAATAAAAGATTCTAGATTTCATGTGCTTAAAATATAAATATATTAAGATTGAAAAGTGGAATCATTAAAGTTAGTGCATGAGATTTAATAAATAAATAAATAAATAAAATTGGAAAGAGTAAATTAAATATTATATTAATTAATGTGTATTATTTTAATATTTTCTCACATAGGAGTTGGCAAATTCTCGAGAGTTGTCATGTAGACAACACTGGAGTTTGCACTCTAAGAATGCACAAGTTGTCTACACTTAGAAGTTAGCATTTTTATTTGAGCACATGGTGTCTACAACCTTAAGACTTATCTAGAAGGTTGGAGAAGGCTCATGCTTGGTTGTCATGCTTATCTTCTAGTTGTCTCTAGAGACACTCTAGATGCATCTTAGAGGCCTTTAAATAGAGGCTCTCCTAGTGTGTTTGGACAAGCCTTATAGAAGAAAAAATGAAAGCTGAAGTAGAAGCTGAATGGAAGCTGCAAGTTACAAGCTCATATTCTTCTTCATATGCTCATATATTTTCTACATGCTTCTATGCTCCTTCTAGCATTTCTAGTCACTTGGAGGATTCGATTGGCTTGGATCTTGGAGGAATTGCGAATGATGGAGAAGGAAGGGGTTTGCTATGGACTTCTGACGCATGATGAATTAGCATCAGTGTCCAGGTGAACTCATGATATTTGCATATTCTCTTTGCACTATTTCTCTTCCCGTCTTCATCATGTTTGTCTGAATACTCTAGAGATTGAATCTATAGTTGAAATTGGAATCTAGATATGTGTTTATTTGTTAAGAAGAAAATAATAGAAACCCTAGTTCCAATTAAGGAGAAATTACATCTAAACGGGTTGGGTTCGAGATAGAGAAAGATGATTTCAAATCTATAGTTCAACCTATTGAATGGATTAATGGATATGTTTAGAAAACAATTATTTTAAAAGGAAAATTCTTAATTCAAGATTTTTGAAAGCCCTTCTTGTTTGAAAGTTATATATGTGTTCTTTTTTTTTAATATATAATAACTACATATATGTCGCAGTAATGATGGATGGCAAACTGGATATATATATATATATATATATATATATATATATATATATATATATATATATATATATATATATATATATATATATATATATATATATATATATATATATATATATATATATATATATACACACACACCTATATGGAAATACATATATATATATATATATATATATATATACATATATATAGGTAAATACATTATAAATCACAGTCGAAAAACATTTTAAATCGCGTGTGTTAAACGTTTATTGAAAACATATAAAAATATATTTATTTATTTAAACATTGTTGGGGGTCGGCTTAAATTACCGCACTCTCATCCTAACTGGCAGTATACGTACATGGGCTACAGTGTACCTGCATCTCCGCAGGGTACCTGTGACCCACGGACCGCACAACATTTCATATACCCGTTCAGTGATGTTTAATCACTCGAGGATCAAGCACCGGCCCCACTTTTTATTGTATCGACAGGGTACCTGCGTATCGCAGGGTACCCGCGGTAGATTGTCATCTACCGCACAGCCTTCACAACGTGGCTAGCGATTTAAAATCGCATAAAGACTTTTAGATGCCTAGCAATAATAAATCGCTTAAAATGTTATATGATATGTGTTGGTTGAGATCGGATTTGAAATTTGATTTTTATAGTTAACAATTATTAATATATGTATGTATATATGCGTATAAATGTATGCATGTATATATATATAATTAATATTGTAATTTGATTTTGAAGTGAAGTATTGGATATTAATCAATTTAATAAGGAATTTTTAATACTTAGTTTTAATTGATGCATTATTAATAATAATATTGATTTTGATTTAAATTATTAAATAATTTATTTAGTATATAATGATGAATCTAGTAGTGTTGATTGATTAATAAGATTATTATGATAGCTTGTTAATATAACTTGTTATTATTTATTTACATGTTATTAATTGGAATATTAAAGGATTAAAATATGGATGATTAATTTAGTCAAAAGTTAGTTGGCTAAACCAAGGGTGAATCTGGTGAGATTATTGTTAATTTAAATCATTAGTGTTAAAATTATTAATAAGGTTGCTATTAATTAATAATTGTTAAACTATTAATGGATAATAGTATAAATGGTTGCTATAGTTATTGCTTAATTTGATTTAAGTTAATAATTGAGAGATTATTAATCCTAATGTTAATGAGATGGAATAGAGTTGATTGATAATTAGTTGAATCAAATGGGTTTTAACTGAAATGATTATCAATAATACGGGTATGTTAAGAAAAGTTAGTATCCATTGATAGAGTGATGAGTATGGTCATTATAGATTTATGGATAAGATTTCCCAAAATAACTTCTTCTTATTATTAAAATTGTATTGAAGTAGACTTTGACGTACAAACTATTGTTAGTCAATTAATATTCATTAGGTTGATGGAATGGTTGTGCAATTATTAGTTAAATCAATTAATTAGGATTAATTAGATTTAATTAATAATTAAGTTATGTAATAGAGATTCAATTGATATAATTCTTTTAACGTGATTGTAGATTATCTATATCAAAGTTGATAAGTCTTATTCCAATGACTTGAATAATGACTTAGATATTTTAACAGTTATTAATAACGATTTAATTATTAAAATGATTATAATTAAGAGACTTAAGTGTTAGAGATATTTAATTGAGTTTTAAACTATTAGAATGATAAAAGGTCATGGATTGTACACTTATGAGAATTGATTGATTTAATTGATCAGTTTAATTAAGTTATAATATTCTTATTCAAAGATTGATAATTGGCTTTCTTATATGATAACGAACAATGATCCTTGACTTATGTTAAAAGTTGAAGTAACCTTAAAAGAAGAGTTAATCAATTAGAATATGGATCATGGTTAAAATAGAGAACAATTTAATCAAAGGTCAATGATGATCAATTTAATGAGTAAATGTTTATCCTTAAGTTATTCTTAGAATGTAATTCTTAATAATAGAAGGATAACGTTATCGGGGAAACAAATGGGTTGACTTGTAGGTCAAATGTTGAAACTTAGACATTTGAAGTATACTTGAAAATGGAAACTGAAACCCCTACACTTGAATAATAGAAAATGAAACTCCACACATTATTCAATCATAAGATATTAGCAAAACCAAAACATGTGTTGGTATCGTGTATTCTATATGCTTCTTGTTTTGGGTTTTTGGGTTGACTAGTGTTGACCAGTCCTAGGTTGTTATCAGAGGCTTGAGGGTTATGAGATGTGTTGGCATGTTGATTTTTTTTTGTCTCGATCTTTATAAGCCCAACCATGGTTATGTGATCATATGCTCTATGAAATATTTGTATTTGTTCATCAGTCTTCATGTGTGAAGCTGAGATGTATGTGTATGAGATACTTGAGCTAATCATTTTTGAGTCATCGATCAGTTATCCTTGGATTATTTTCTAGTCGCCATGATGGGACTGAAATGTGGATTTATCTCTTGATGATGTTATGTTGTGACATGTTTGACTCAACCATTTTGGAGTCTTCGATCAGTATGATTTTGAGATATTTGATCAGTATGATTTTGAGATATTATTGGTTGCTTGTTGAGAACCAATGGATGTGATGATATATTATGGTTATTGAGAACCAATGGATACTTATGATTATCAGTGATGCCTTCAGTTGCCAATAGAGAACTGTTGTGGTCATGATTTTCTATGGATGTGGCTCATGGAGATTTGATGCTTTTATGAATATTTGATGATTTTATCATGGATATTTGATGATTCTTATTATGGATATTTGATGATTATTTTGTGGATATTTGATGATTCCTTTATGGAATATCTTTTGGATTTTCTTTACAGTCGCTTGCACAGGACTGTGGTGATTTATGATTCCATGAGCATTAGGGTAGGTAATCTATTTGTAGTGTCGGGAAGTGGCTTGCAATGGGGGCTAGGGCCCTAAGTGGCTACCAGGATAACTCATTGTAAGTTTGGTTAATAAGTGATAAAATTTACACACTAAATGGGAATTAAATAAACTTAAAAAGATAATTGTTTTGGTTCTCGCCCATGCCTTGAGCGCTTGTACAGGCTAGGATGGGAGTAGTGAGACGCATGGTTGCGACCTTGCATTCCATAGTATGCCTCGTCAGTATGAGAGGATACTAGTGGCCACATGAGATCTGTATGGACCTGTGGAGTTTAGCTAACTGCCAGGGTAACTTGTACGAGATAAATGCGATGACACTTTCTCGCTTGCAGAGTAGGTTTCCTACATGTCATTGTGTGCCTCTGGGAATTAGATGTCAGTTTTGTGTGTGATGGAACCTTTGAGTTAGTATACTTTTAGGATTCATGGACTCATAGAGATTTATGCTTTGTGGATTGATATCCTGTTTGGGACTTGAGACTATCTCTTCAGCACGGTGGGAGTGGACCATTTAGGTTCCACGCGGTCGGGTGGTAGTATTTTATCACTCTTATCATTTGAGATCCGTTTGAGACACCGTGGCTGAAGCATTCTTGGTTGGTATTTATCTTCATTATGTTCTTGGATCATTATGACAGATGATATACCTTATGATGGATGTATTTACTGGTATGTTCCTTATATTGATGATATGCATATGTTATTTGATGATATATTATGCTTTACTTTGCATGTTAGTAGGATGTTTTAGGAGTGACATTCCTACTATGTTTATAGCCGATGATCTCTTCGGTGCTTTGGAATGTTATGCACGGAGGGATGGCTAGGATCCATGATGGTCTAATGATGCTATTTACAGTTGGGAGAAACCATGCACTTAGTTAGTTATGTTTGTGATGTATGGTTATCTTTTATGATGGATGTTTATATCTTTATGATGATGATGTATCATGTATGGCTATGGTTTCATTATGTTATTGCATCATGGATTAATATTGGATGATGATGTACTTTATTTACATGGATGTTTATTCTTCTAAGCTTTTTCATACCTTGTAACATGTATAGTGGATGATTGAGCAATTTAAAATGTACATTTGTAATATTGTTTAGGAACATTGGATGCATCATTGTTATTTCATTGTTAAGGATGTGATTTTAGATGAATAAGTTATGATTAGAAGTAATTCAATGTTAAGGGATCTTAAAGAATGAAATATGTTATGTTTACTTTCAGTTGAATGTTACTATTGCTTTCGCAAATGTTATGAATGGTTTATCTTTCATATTTAAAAAAAAAAATTGTTTGGAAAACTTAGTGAAATTCTTTGGATCTCTTGGCGGGGCATTACATTATTTTTGTGAAGTTTAAGCATAAATAACTTTTGGTTATGTAAAATGGAGAAATATCTGTCATTAAATAAAACACTCCCACTACGAGGGTCATATCTCCTTAATGAATCGTTGGATCGGGCTGAAATTCAAATATATTGGAGAGGGCCAAGTTGCGCCACTTCTGACTGGAGTGATCATATAAATTTGATCACGATAAAAAGTTATGAATGATTGAGTTCGGGTCTATCCAAGGGGCAGCAACAGGGCAGTTTGTGATTAATTAAGAATTTCACTTAAAAGGTAATTGTTCTCTAAATTTACCCATTCATCCATCTAATAGGTTTGTCTTTACGCATCTAAAAATATAATTTGATAGAAAGATTACATCTAACCATTCAAATTTTCAACTTAGAATTTCTATTTTAATTACAAATCTTGTCTATCTAATTTCACAATATAAATGCGAACCAAAACCTGATTCAGATCTAATTTCTTTATTAAATTGAAGCTAGGGTTTTTCTATTGTTTTCTTCTCAACCAAATAAAATATCTAGATTTCAATTTCAAATTGTAGATTCAATCACAGAGAGTATTCAGACACATATAACAAACACGATGAAGACAAGAAGAGAAATAGTGCAAAGAGAGTATGCGAATATCACGAGTGCACCTGGACACTGATGCTAATCCATCATGCCTCAGAAGTCCATAGAAAATTTCTTCCTTCTCCATCATTTGCAATTCTACCAAGATCCAAGCCAATCGAATCCTCCAAGTGACTAGAAGTGCTAGAAGAAGCATAGAAGCATGTACAAAATATATGAGCATATGAACTTCTCCAATGCATGTAAGCTTTGAAGCTTCTATTTAAGCTTGAAGATTGTAGCTTCCATTAAGCTTGTGGCTTGTCCAAACACACTAGGAGAGCCTCTATTTAAAGGCCTCTAAGATGCATCTAGAGTGTCTCTAGAAACAACTAGAAGATAAGTATGACAACCAAGCATGGGTCTTCTCCAACCATTTAGATAAGTCTTAAGGTTGTAGACACCATGTGCTCAAATAAAATGCTAACTTCTAAGTGTAGACAACTAGTGCATTCTTGAAGTGCAAACCCCTGTGTTGTCTACATGACAACTCTCAAAAATTTGCCAATTCCTATGTGAGCAAATATTAATATAATATTTAATTTACTCTTTCTAATTTAATTTATTTATTAAATCTCATGCACTAACTTTGATAATTCCACTTTTCAATCTTAATATATTTATATTTTAATCACATGAAATCTAGAATCTTTTAATAATTTAAAATATATTTTTCACTTTTAAATTTCATTTTCAAAACTTAATTGCTAAAATATTTATTAGCTTTAATAATATTACTATTTAGTCATTTATTTAAAAATGAGCTCCAAATATATTAACTAAACGAAGTTATTTAATTAAATGAAGTTATTTACTTAAATAAGAAAAGTGTCTCTAATTAATTAAAGATTATTTAATTAAATAGAAAAAGTAATTATGAGAGCATATCTAATTTTATTAAAATAAATATCTCAACAAAATCTCTCTTCAATTCAAAAAGGGAAATTTCCAGTTCACTATTGATCAAAAATGAGTTAAATCAGTTAACTCCTTTTTCTACTCAAATTGAATCAGTTAACTCCATATTTTACTCAGATTAAATCTCTTAACTCCCTTTAATTTGGAAATCTCCCTTTATGACTAAACTTCACCTTTAATCCTGACTGTTGATTGAAATCGATCTCAACCATTGATGAATTCTAGAAAAGTCTATTTAAGAGACCCTCATCTCTTTGTTTTGAAAGGTTGAATGAGAATTTGCATCGAATTATTGCTGGAATTCATACTCACATTTGCTCATATTCACATACACAAAGATCAAGTTTGACCAAAAGTTGACTAGATTTAACCATGGTTGACTTGAGTTGACTAGTTTCGAAAAGAATTTTGTAATAATTAAAAGAAATTATTTATTTAAATGGAGTACTTACTTCTAATTAATTAAACAAAGTTATTTAATTAAATGAGAAGCCATTCCTAATTAATTAAATGAAGTTATTTAATTAAATAAGAAAAGTGTCTCTAATTAATTAAAGATTATTTAATTAAATAGAAAAAGTAATTATGAGAGCATATCTTATTTGATTAAATTAAATATCTTAACAAAATATCTTTTTAGTTCAAAAAGGAAAATTTCTAGTGCACTATTGATAAAAAATGAGTTAAATCAGTTAACTCCTTTTTCTACTCAAATTGAATCAGTTAACTCCTTATTTTACTCAAATTAAATCTGTTTAACTCCCTTTAATTTGGAAATCTCCCTTTATGACTGAACCTCACCTTTAATCCTGACCATTGATTGAAATCGATCTCAACCGTTGATGAATTCCAGGAAAGTCTATTTAAGAGACCCTCATCTCTTCGTTTTAAAAGGTTGAATGAGAATTTGCATCGAATTGTTGCTGGAATTCATACTCACATTTGCTCATATTCACATATGCAAAGATCAAGTTTGACCAAAAGTTGACCAGATTTAACCATGGTTGACATGAGTTGACTAGTTTCGAAAAGAATTTTGAAATAATTAAATGAAATTATTTAATTAAATTGATTACTTACTTCTAATTAATTAAACAAAGTTACTTAATTAAATGAGAAGCCATTCCTAATTAATTAAATAAAGTTATTTAATTAAATAAGAAAAGTGTCTCTAATTAGTTAAAGATTATTTAATTAAATAGAAAAAGTAATTATGAAACCATATCTCATTTTATTAAATTAAATATCTCAAAAAAATCTCTTTTCAGTTCAAAAAGAGAAATTTTCAGTTCATTATTGATAAAAAATGAGTTAAATCAATCAACTCCTTTTTCTACTCAAATTGAATCAGTTAACTCCTTATTTTACTCAAATTAAATCTGTTAACTCCCTTTAATTTGGAAATCTCCCTTTATGATTGAACTTCACCTTTAATCCTGACCGTTGATCGAAATCGATCTCAACCGTTGATGAATTCCAAGAAAGTCTATTTAAGAGACCCTCATCTCTTCATTTTGAAAGGTTGTATGAGAATTTGCATCGAATTATTGCTAGAATTCATACTCACATTTGCTCATATTCACATACACAAAGATCAAGTTTGACCAAAATTTGACCAGATTTAACCACGGTTGACTAGTTTCGAAAAGAATTTTGAAATAATTAAACAAAATTATTTAATTAAATGGAGTACTTACTTCTAATTAATTAAACAAAGTTATTTAATTAAATGAGAAGCCATTCCTAATTAATTAAATGAAGTTATTTAATTAAATAAGAAAAGTGTCTCTAATTAATTAAAGATTATTTAATTAAATAGAAAAAGTAATTACGAAAGCATATCTCACTTTATTAAATTAAATATCTCAACAAAATCTCTCTTCAGTTCAAAAAGGGAAATTTCCAGTTCACTATTGATCAAAAATGTGTTAAATAAGTTAACTCTTTTTTCTACTCAAATTGAAATAGTTAACTCCTTATTTTACTCAAATTAAATCTATTAACTCCCTTTAGTTTGGAAATCTCTGTTTATGACTGAACTTCACCTTTAATCCTGACCATTGATTGAAATCGATCTCAACCGTTGATGAATTCGAGGAAAGTCTTTTTAAGAGACCCTCATCTCTTCATTTTGAAAGGTTGAATGAGAATTTGCATCGAATTGTTGCTAGAATTCATATTGACATTTTCTCATATTCACATACGCAAAGATTAAGTTTGACCAAAAGTTGACCAGATTTAACCACGGTTGACATGAGTTGACTAGTTGCGAATAGAATTTTGAAATAATTAAATGAGATTATTTAATTTAATGGAGTACTTACTTCTAATTAATTAAACAAAGTTATTTAATTAAATGAGAAGCCATTCCTAATTAATTAAATGAAGTTATTTAATTAAATAAGAAAAGTGTGTCTAATTAATTAAAGATTATTTAATTAAATAGAAAAAGTAATTATGTGAGCATATCTCATTTTATTAAATTAAATATCTCCACAAAATCTCTCTTCAGTTCAAAAAGGGAAATTTCCAGTTCACTATTGATCAAAAATGTGTTAAATCAGTTAACTCCTTTTTCTACTCAAATTGAATTAGTTAACTCCTTATTTTACTCAAATTAAATCTGTTAACTCCCTTTAATTTGGAAATCTCCCTTTATGACTTAACTTCACCTTTAATCCTGACCGTTGATTGAAATCGATCTCAACCGTTGATGAATTCCAGAAAAGTCTATTTAAGAGACCCGCATCTCTTCGTTTTGAAAGGTTGAATGAGAATTTGCATCAAATTGTTGTTGGAATTCATACTAACATTTCCTCATATTCACATACACAAAGATCAAGTTTGACCAAAAGTTGACCAGATTTAACCACGGTTGACTTGAGTTGACTAGTTTCGAAAAGAATTTTGAAATTATTTTATTAAATGGGGTACTTACTTCTAATTAATTAAACAAAGTTATTTAATAAAATAAGAAGCCATTCCTAATTAATTAAATGAAATTATTTAATTAAATAAAAAAAGTGTCTCAAATTAATTAAGGATTTTTTAATTAAATAGAAAACATAATTATGAGAGCATATCTCATTTTATTAAATTAAATATCTCAACAAAATCTCTCTTCAGTTCAAAAAGGGAAAATTTCAGTTCACTATTGATCAAAAATGAGTTAAATCAATTAACTTCTTTTTCTACTCAAATTGAATCAGTTAACTCCTTATTTTACTCAAATTAAATCTGTAAACTCCCTTTAATTTGGAAATCTCCCTTTATGACTGAACTTCACCTTTAACCCTAACTGTTGATTGAAATCGATCTCAACCATTGATGAATTCCAGGAAAGTCTATTTAAGTGACCCTCATCTCTTCGATTTGAAATGTTGAATGAGAATTTGCATCGAATTGTTGCTGGAATTCATACTCGCATTTTCCCATATTCAAATACGCAAAGATGAAGTTTGACAAAAAGTTGACCAGATTTAACTATGGTTGACTTGAGTTGACTAGTTTCGAAAAGAATTTTGAAATAATTAAACCAAATTATTTAATTAAATGGAGTACTTACTTCTAATATATATATTTTTTTTAAGGGGTAAACGCTTTGACCTGGAGCTATGAACCAGTGAGTCCACAAACGGGGGACCTCATCCCCATGAGATTTGAACCTTGATGGCAAGGATAACAACACAACAACTTAAACATCACAACATGCCACTATTAGCTAAAGGGTTTGTGGTAAACCTAGTGTGACTCGAACCGGAGTTGATGCGTAGCACCGGGATCATTAGCCTAACACTACGCCTTACGACTTGCCTTCACACCAACTCGGCTACTCACTCACCCTTTAAAGGGTTTGTGGTAAACTTAGTGTGACTTGAACCGGAGTTGATGTGTAGCACTGGGATCATTAGCCTAACACTACGCCTCACGACTCGCCTTCACACCAACTCAGCTACTCACTCACCCTTCAAAAGGGTTTGTGATAAACCTAGTGTGACTCGAACCAGAGTTGATGTGTAGCACCGGGATCATTAGCCTAACACTACGCCTCACGAGTCGCCTTCACACCAACTCGGCTAATCACTCACCCTTTAAAGAGTTTGTGGTAAACCTAGTGTGACTCGAACCGGAGTTGATGCGTAGCACCGGGATCATTAGCCTAACACTACGCCTCACGACTCGCCTTCACACCAACTCGGCTACTCACTCACCCTTCAAAAAAGGGTTTGTGGTAAACCTAGTGTGACTCGAACTGGAGTTGATGTGTAGCACCGAGATCATTAGCCTAACACTACGCCTCATGACTCGCCTTCACACCAACTCGGCTACTCACTCACCCTTAGTACTTACTTCTAATTAATTAAACAAAGTTATTTAATTAAAGGAGAAGCCATTCCTAATTAATTAAATGAAGTTATTTAATAAAATAAGAAAAGTGTCTCTAATTAATTATAGATTATTTAATTAAATAGAAAAAGAAATTATGAGAGCATATCTCATTTTATTAAATTAAATATCTCAACAAAATCTCTCTTCAGTTGAAAACGAGAAATTTTCAGTTCACTATTGATAAAAAATGAGTTAAATCAGTTAACTCCTTTTTCTACTCAAATTGAATCTGTTAACTCCTTATTTTACTCGAATTAAATCTGTTAACTCCCTTTAATTTGGAAATCTCCCTTTATGTCTTAACTTCACTTTTAATCCTAACCGTTGATTGAAATTGATCTCAATCGTTGATGAAGTTCAGGAAAGTCTATTTAAGAGACCCTCATCTCTTCATTTTGAAAGGTTGAATGTGAATTTGCATCAAATTGTTGCTGGAATTCAAACTCACTTTTGCTCATATTCACATACGCAAAGATCAAGTTTGACAAAAAATTGACCAAATTTAACCATGGTTGACTTGAGTTGACTAGTTTCGAAAAAAAATTTAAAATAATTAAACGAAATTATTTAATTAAATGGAGTACTTACTTCTTATTAATTAAACAAAGTTATTTAATTAAATGAGAAGCCATTCCTAATTAATTAAATGAAGTTATTTAATTAAATAAGAAAAGTGTCTCTAACTAATTAAAGATTATTTAATTAAATGAAAAAAGTAATTATGAGAGCATATCTCATTTTATTAAATTAAATATCTCAACAAAATCTCTCTTCAGTTCAAAAAGAAAAATTTTCTGTTCACTATTGATAAAAACTGAGTTAAATCAGTTAACTACATTTTCTACTCAAATTGAATCAGTTAACTTCTTATTTTACTCAAATTAAATCTGTTAACTCCCTTTAATTTGGAAATCTCTCTCTATGACTGAACTTCACCTTTATTCCTGACCATTGATTGAAATTGATCTCAACCGTTGATGAATTCAAGGAAAGTCTATTTAAGAGACCCTCATCTCTTCGTTTTCAAATGTTGAATAAAAATTTGCATCAAATTATTGCTGGAATTCATACTCAAATTTGCTCATATTCACATACGCAAACATCATGTTTGACCAATAGTTGACCAAATTTAACCATGGTTGACTTGAGTTGACTAGTTTCGAAAAGAATTTTGAAATAATTAAACAAAATTATTTAATTAAATGGAGTACTTACTTCTAAATAATTAAACAAAGTTATTTAATTAAATGAGAAACCATTCCTAATTAATTAAATAAGAAAAGTGTCTCTAATTAATTAAAGATTATTTAATTAAATAAGAAAAGTAATTATGAGAGCATATCTCATTTTATTAAATTAAATATCTCAACAAAATCTCTCTTCAGTTCAAAAAGGGAAATTTCCAGTTCACCATTGATAAAAAATGTGTTAAATCAATTAACTCCTTTTTCTACTCAAATTGAATCAGTTAACTCCTTATTTTACTCAAATTAAATCCGTTAACTCCCTTTAATTTGGAAATCTCCCTTTATGACTTAACTTCACTTTTAATCCTGACCATTGATTGAAATCGATCTCAACCGTTGATGAATTCCAGAAAAGTCTATTTAAGAGACCCGCATCTCTTCGTTTTGAAAGGTTGAATGAGAATTTGCATCGAATTGTTGTTGGAATTCATACTCACATTTCCTAATATTCACATACACAAAGATCAAGTTTGACCAAAAGTTGACTAGAATTAAGCACGGTTGACTTGAGTTGACTAGTTTCGGAAAAAAAATTGAAATAATTAAATGAAATTATTTGATTAAATGGGATACTTACTTCTAATTAATTAAACAAAGTTATTGAATTAAATGAGAAGCCATTCCTAATTAATTAAATAGAATTATTTAATTAAATAAGAAAAGTTCCTCTAATTAATTAAAGATTATTTAATTAAATAGAAAAAGTAATTATGAGAGCATATCTCATTTTGTTAAATTAAATATCTCAACAAAATCTCTCTTCAGTTCAAAAAGGGAATTTTTCAGTTTGCTATTGATCAAAAATGAGTTAAATCAGTTAACTCCTTTTTCTACTCAAGTTGAATCAGTTAACTCCTTATTTTACTCAAATTAAATTTGTTTTTGATAAGGTAAATAGGTTTTAAAGGGTCCTGAAACCCATAAGTTTAACAACTAGAAAGGCTGAAAATAAGCGAAAAAATGTCCAGCCAAAACATAAGCCTTACAGCTAAAAATAAGCCCAAAGGCCTAGCCCGAAACAACTGCCCACTAAAAAGGCCAGAGAACCAACCAGAAAAATAGAGACCAGACAAAAAGCCAAAGCCAGGAGAAACAAAAACCAAAGGACAGAGACCCAACCTAGCAGACTACTTCTCCATCTCGAGCATGGTCTGGGCAGCTTCGGCGCACTCTTGTTGCTCTTCTGCCTTATGATCCTGGGCGTTCGTCAAATCCTGCTCCATAGTGTTGTCCTTGGCTTTATCCACTCAAATTAAATTTGTTAACTGCCTTTAGTTTAGAAATCTCCCTTTATGACTGAACTTCACCTTTAATCCTGATCGTTGATTGAAATCGATCTTAACCGTTGATGAATTCTAGGATAGTCTATTTAAGAGATCCTCATCTCTTTATTTTGAAATGTTGAATGAGAATTTGCATCGAATTGTTGCTGGAATTCATACTCACATTTGCCCATATTCACATACGCAAAGATTAAGTTTGACCAAAAGTCGACCAGATTTAACCACGGTTGACTTGAGTTGACTAGTTTTGAAAAGTATTTTGAAATAATTAAACAAAATTATTTAATTAAATGAAGTACTTGTAATTAATTAAGAAAAGTTATTTAATTAAATGAGAAGCCATTCCTAATTAATTAAATAATAAAAGTGTCTCTAATTAATTAAAGATTATTTAATTAAATAGAAAAGGTAATTATGAGAGCATATCTCATTTTATTAAATTAAATATCTCAACAAAATCTCTCTTTAGTTGAAAAAGGGAAATTTTCAGTTCACTATTGATCAAAAATGAGTTAAATCAGTTAACTTGTTTTTCTACTCAAATTGAATCAGTTAACTCCTTATTTTACTCAAATTAAATCTGTTAACTCCCTTTAATTTGGAAATCTCCCTTTATGACTGAACTTCACCTTTAATCCTACCCGTTGATTGAAATCGATCTCAACCGTTGATGAATTGCAGGAAAGTCTATTTAAGAAACCCTCATCTCTTCATTTTGAAAGGTTGAATGAGAATTTGCATTGAATTGTTGATGAAATTCATACTCACATTTGCTCATATTCACATACGCAAAGATCAAGTTTGACCAAAAGTTGACCAGATTTAACCATGGTTGACTTGAGTTGACTAGTTTCGAAAAGAATTTTGAAATAATTAAACAAAATTATTTAATTAAATGGAGTACTTACTTCTAATTAATTAAAGAAAGTTAGTTAATTAAATGAGAAGCCATTCCTAATTAATTAAATGAAGTTATTTAATTAAATAAGAAAAGTGTCTCTAATTAATTAAAGATTATTTAATTAAATAGAAAAAGTAATTATTAGAGCATATCTCGTTTTATTAAATTAAATATCTCAACAAAATCTCTCTTTAGTTCAGAAAGGGAAATTTCCAATTCACTATTGATCAAAAATGAGTTAAATGAGTTAACTCCTTTTTCTACTCAAATTGAATCACTTAACTCCTTATTTTACTCAAATTAAATCTATTAACTCCCTTTAATTTGGAAATCTCCCTTTATGACTGAACTTCACCTTCAATCCTGACCGTTGATTGAAATCGATCTCAACCGTTGATGAATTCCAAGAAAGTCTATTTAAGAAACTCTCATCTCTTTATTTTGAAAGGTTGAATGAGAATTTGCATCGAATTGTTGCTTGAATTCATACTCACATTTCCTCATATTCTGTAGCACCTACCCTCGTTCACATCTTTTCTCGACATTGTTGTTACTATCAGACTATGATGGACTAGCTTAATGTTGATGGATTAGTGGTATTGTTTTGACACCATCAGACATTATGTTATGGATTCAGAGGTTATGAGATGAGATCATTTAGACTTTACATTTCATGCATACATGATGATCATTATACTATTTTTAGTTATTATTGATGATTATTATCTCATGTATTTTATTATGGATACTTACCCCATATGTGCATGTGTATGGTGTGCGTGTTTTGTTATTGTATGGCATTTCTGATGTGGTTAAGGAAGGGAGTCTTAGTCACCTGCTTAGTCGAGATCTACATGATGCACCACTTCCTGCCATTGTTTGTTTAGCTTAGCATATATATATATATATATATATATATATATATATATATATATGTACATGCATGGTTTTTTTGTAAGTTGTAGGTACCGGTATCGACTTCCCTGAATTGCCAAGATCAGTGTACCCTATTATACTATCTCAATGATAAGAGAAGGGAGATAAATTTTCAAGTCCAAATCCCAAACCCTTAAACCAATTGTTCTAGTGAGGTAGGACAAGTATCTTAATATTTTACCCACCAAAAGTGTCGGATGACATAATTCGTGATTTTTAACCCTTTAGACTGATTTTGAGTGATTTGCTCTATGATGGGTTTTCATATTTTATCTTGGAAGTCTATGGTGAATTTTCTATTAATTAAGTCTTAATAAATAGATTTAATTAATAAATTAATTATTTGAGAAAATTAATTTAAAATATCATGTTATTTGATATTTTGATTATAATTAATTGAATGGGAATTAATTGAGGAAAAAGAATTAAATAAAAGAAAATTAGAAATTAAAATTAATAATAATAATAAAATAATAATAAAGTAATAAATAAATAATAATAATAAAATTTATAAAAATTAAAATAAAAGTTATAAATATTTAAATAGAAATTATATTAAAGTGAATTGGAGTTATAAGCTTGCATAGGAATTAACACACTTCTCTATTTCTCATGTGTCAACAACACGAGGGTTAGTGCATCAATTAAGCACATGGTGTCTACAACCCTATGGCTCATCTTGAAGGTTGGAAAAGACCCATGCTTAGTTGGTGACACCTTCCAGTTGTTTCTAGAAGCATTCTAGATGTTTCCTGAAAGCTCTTTATATTCAGGCATTATAGAAGCTTAGACATAGTGTTGGGAGAGCAATTGGAGCATTGGAGGACTCGAGAATTCTGAAGAAGGGAGGAGCTTGCTCTATGAATTTTTTGAGAAAGAGCGATTTAGCATCAGAATCCAGGTAGATTCTTGTGATTTTAATTATGCTATTTTCGCATCACACATTCCCTGTCTTCTTCATGTCTTCCATATGTCTTTTGAGAAGTTTCATATTTATATGCATTCTCAATATGGGTAGATTAATTTATTGAAGAATTTTATATGCATTCTATAATATAAATATTTTATTCTTAAATAGTAGATATAATCTTTGTGGGAAAAAAAAAAACATACATGGTTATATATTAAGATCAGCATACATATATATATATACACACATTTATTATGAATCTATTATAAAATTTGAATATATATATATATATATATATATACTGATATATATATATATATATAATACACCGAATGCGCGATTGATAAATCGTAGTGGAGAAATTTAATAAATCACAATGCGATTCATATCGTATGAATCAATGTATATAATGAAATGTCGTGGGCATGAATTGTACTCACGCCTGCAGAAGGCAGAGACCTGCTGTTGCAGGTCTGCGGCGACAGGGGTACTACATACCCGCTGTCGACGCAGTGCCTACGACTGCAGGTACTGCGTACCACAACAAGTGTTTGGGAGGGTAAATTAATGTTAATGTGATACAAAAAATTTTTTTATGTTAAAATGTTTATAAACAATCGATTCTCATTTCTATATAATATGGTGTCAATCGAAATTGCTAAATCAATTTTATGAAAACGTATTAACTATATATATATATATATATATATATATATATATATATACATATATATACATATATTTACATATATATACATATATATATATATATACATATATATATATATATACATATATATATATATATACATATATATATATATATACATACATATATATATACATACATATATATATATACATACATATATATATATACATACATATATATATATACATATATATATATATATATATATGTATATATATATATATATATATATATATGTAATATATAAACGTGTGATTTATAAATTTAAGTTATTATTATTGGATAAATGATTTATATTGAAGGTTTATTTTCATAAAGGTGACTCTTTAATAACTTTCGACTATTTAATAATTTAATTGTTTTAAATTATTAAATAAAGAATTGATAGTTTGGTGGGGAATGTATCAAACAAATATTATTAATTGGAAAATGGATTTTTTTTAGTTCTAATAAGGAAATCTTTTATCCAAAAACAATATATGTGTTCCTCCATTCAAACTTGGAAACTAAAACTGAGATCTCTACATTTTGTAAACTTGGTATAACCAAAACATGTGTTTGCATTGTGTATTCTTTAAGCTATTGTTTTGAGTTTTGGGTTGACTAGTGTTGACTAGTATAGGACGTCTACCAGAGGCTTGGGGGTTATGTGATTGTGGTGACATGATGATATTTTAATCTTGATGTTTATAAACCCAACCATGGTTATGTGATGAAATGCTCTATGTATTGGTTGTGATTACCGATTGTTATAGTTGAGATTTTTATGTATGAGACACTTGACTTAACCATTATTTTGATCATCGATCAGTTATCCTTGGTTATTTTCTAGTTGCCATGATGGGACTGTAATGTGGATTTATTTTTGATGACATCAAGTTGTGACATGTTTGACTCAACCATTTTTGGAGTCCTCGATTAGTATAATTGAGATATATATTTTGGTTATTGAGAACCATTGGATATTTGATTATCAGTGATACTTCAGTTGCCAATAGAGAGTTGTTGTGTTAATGATTTTCTATGGATGATAGGTCATGGAGATTTGATAATTTTTATGCATATTTGATGATTTTATTATGGATTATCTTTTGTGATTTTGAGATTTATGATTCCATAAGCATTAGGGTAGGATATCTGCATGTAGTGACGGGAAGTGGCTTGCAATGGGGATCGGGGCCCTAAGAGGCTACCAGGGTAACTCATTGTAAGTTGGATTAATAAGTGATAACATTCACACCTAATACTGACTGAATGAACCTAAAAAGATAAGTGTTTTGTTCTTGCCCATGCCTTGAGTGCTTGTATAGGCTAGGATGGGAGTAGTGAGACACATGGTTGGGACCTTGCATTCCGTAGTATGCCTTGTCAGTATGAGAGGATACTAGTGGCCGTATGAAATCAGTGTGGACCCGTGGAGTTTAGCTAACTACTAGGGTAACTTGTATGTGATAATTTCTATGACACTTCCCCGCTTGCATAGTAGGTTTCTACATGTCATTGTGTGCCTCTGGGATTAGATGTCATATTTTGTATTGGAACCTTTAAGTTAGTATACTTTTAAGATTCTTGGACTTATAAAGATATGTGATATGTGAATTTGATAGCTTATTTGAGAATCGAGGTTATCTCCTTAGCATGATGCGAGTGAACCACTTAGGTACCACGTGGTCGGGTGGTAGTGTATTTTCCACTCTTTTTATTTTGAGATTCATTGAGATATCGTGGCTGATGCATCCTTCATAATGGTGGATATGTATCCTTTTTCATTGATGATTAGCATATGTTAGATGATGTTATCTTATGCTTTTATTTACATGTTAGATTACTTCTACATATGATGTTGTATTTATTAGGAGTGACATTCCTACTATGTAATACCGATGATCTCTTTGGTGATTTGAAATGTTACAGACGGAGGGATGGCTAGGATCTAAGATGGTCTAATGATGCTATTAACGGTTGGGAGGAACCGTGCACTTAGTTTATTATGTTTGATCTTTATGATGGATGTATATGACTTCTATGATGATGTATCATGTGTATCATGTGATTATCTTTACTTTGATGTATCATGAATTAGAATAGCATGATGTACCTTATTCTATGTATGTATATTATTTTGAGCTTGTCATACCCTGTGACATGTACAGTGGATGATTGAGTATTTGAAATGTAATGTATAAACATTGGACTTATCATTATTATTTCATGTGGATGTTGTACTAAATTGATTCATGTATGTAATTCAACGTTAAGAGATCTTAAAGAATGTAATCTGTTATTTATGTTATGTTTATTTTTAGATGAACATTACTATTGCTTCCGTTATTGTGCATTAGTTATATGTGGTATTTGCTTTCAAAAAAAAAAATGCTACTAAACTTAGTGAAATTCTAGGTTAATTCTTTGGATCCCTTGGTGGGGCATTACATTTGGTATCAAATTTCGAGTTTCTACATTGGGAGCTCTAGGTACTTTGAAATAACTAGAACTTTGAACTATTAAGTGTAACTTTCCAAACTTGATCTAGGTGAATTGTTGAATATTTTTCATACTTCAACACTTAGTTTCAAAATTGGAAATTTTACTTAAACCTAGACATAGAACTGAACTTAGTGCCTTGTACTGTTGTAGGATGGTATCTGGGACTAGGTCTTCTATTAGAGGCCATGGTAGAGGCCGTGGTAGAGGTTGTCATCATTGCAAAACTATCAGTGTCCATGAGTCTACCCATGAGGGATTGGCTCATGTAGAGAGCAGGGAAGAGCACTCTAGTAGGCACTAGGAAGAGAGTCGTAGAGAGGATCAAGCTGAGTTTGAAGAGGTCGGTTTGAGACAGATGATGCAGACTATTCTAGAATGTCTACCTCCTATTCAAGAACAACCTAAAGTGCATCAGACAGAACAAGAGCATAGAACCAGATGTAGAAGTCCTCAGAAGGATCATTAGAGGTCCATCATGTCCACTCAGATGAAGGATCTTTCAAGATCCATGGTTAAGCCTTACAATGGGCAAGGTTCTGGTTATGTGGCTGAGCAGTGGCTTAATTCTCTCGACAAGATTTTTTCCATGCAGGAGTTCGACATCAATGTTAAGGCAAGATTTGCGATCACTAATTTATAGAATTTTGGGGCCACTTGGTGGACGATAGAGGAGAAGAAGTTGGGAATCGATATGAGCAGTGTTACATGGGAGTTATTCTTAGAGAGTTTTCGTGAACGATTCCTACCAGAGGAATGGAAACAACAAAGGGCTAATGAATTTCATAATCTCAGACAATACACTTTGTCAGTGATAGAGTATGAGCGTAAGTTTTATGAGCTTATGTCTTTTTCAGGGTTCAGTGAAAATTCAGCTTAGTTGATACAACATTTTATTAGGGGATTGAATAACCGTATTATTGGGGGAGTTAAGGTATTTGAGCCAAAAACCCTCAAGGATGCGGTGCATCGAGCTATCCTTGTTGAGAAAAGTGTCAACCTTGGTCAAGGTGGTTTTGTAGGAGCACCAGCGGTATCAGGATCTAAAAGCAACTATAATTCAGGTGGTAACAAGAAGTTTTATTTCTCTAAGGGGAAACAATATCAGTAGAAATCTCAGCAGACATAGCAACAGAAGGGCTCAAATTCTCAAGCTCAAGGTGGTGGCAAAGGTTCTAACACCAAGAACAACCGCAATGCTCAACGCAATAAACAGAATCAGACCAATTAGCCAGCTTAGGGTAGCCAGTCTTTTGTGAGCAGGAATAGTCATCAGCAATCTAATGTACCACCTATGGGAAGAGGTTCCGGTAGAAATATGGAATATTTTTCATGTGGTCAGATTGGACATTATGAAGCTCAGTGTCCTCAGTGAGCGCCTCAGTTCTCAGGACCTAGACCTACAGTTTTAGAGCCTACAATGGGTGATGCAGGTAGAGCTCATAGAGTTTTTGCAATAGTTGATCAGCGTCAGGCAGATCATCAAGGAATAGTGGTTGAGACCACAGGTGCTATTAGAGGTATATCTCTTTTAGTATTGTTTGATTTAGGAGCTACAGATTCATTTATTTCACCATCTATAGTTTCTAAGTGTAAGTCGGATGCAATGAAGAAAGATCATGGTTGGCAAGTGGAACTAGCCTCATGCATTAAGGTTTCCACAGACTTTGTAGTTCATAAGTGTAGGCTTAGCTTAGGAAGCTTTGATATGGTAGTAGATCTTCGAGTCATACCCCTTGGTTCCTATGATGTGGTTCTATGCATGGACTAGCTTGGATCTCATAGATCCACTATAGATTGCAGGAAGAAGATTATTATGTGCCAAGATGACCAAGGGAATGATGTGCAGATAGATACCGAGGCCTATATCTCTGCGAATGATTTCTACTATGCAATTGAAGCGAAGTTTTCATAGGGGATGTTAGATATTTGCTATTATGGTAAATGATCTTGATGAAGAAGATCCCATGAGGGAGACTTTGGATCACCCGATTTTGCAGGAGTACACAGATGTCTTTCCAAGTGAGATTCCAGGCATGCCTCCAAAGAGGGACATTGACAGTGGAGCCTATCTCTAAAGCTCCTTATCGCATGACTACTAAGGAATTGGGTGAGCTACGTCTTTAGCTAGAGGAACTTCTGGCCAAAGGGAGCATTCGACCTAGTGTATCACCATGGGGAGCTCCAGCGCTCTTTGTGAAGAAGAAAGACGATTCTTTGCGCCTTTGTATTGACTATAGACAGTTGAATAAGGTGACTATTAAGAACAGGTATCCTTTACCTAGGATTGATGACTTATTCGATTAGATCAAGGGAGCTACAGTATTCTCCAAGATTGACCTCAAGTCAAGATACCACCAGCTTCACATTAAGGAAGCGGATATTCACAAGACTACTTTTCGAACTCGTTATGAGCATTATGAGTTCACAGTGGTACCTTTTGGATTGACTAATGCTACATCAGTTTTCATGAGTTTGATGAATGGTGTGTTCTGATCTTATCTGGACAAGTTTGTACTCGTGTTTCTTGATGACATATTGGTATATTCTAGGACTCAGAAGGAGCATGAGGAACACCTGCAATTGGTATTGCAGTGTTTGAGAGACAATCAGCTTTATGCTAATGCAGCTAAGTGCGAATTCTTCAAAATAGAGATTCAGTATTTAGGGCATGTTATTTCAGGTGATAGTATTTCAATGGATCCTGCAAAGATTCAGGCAATAATAGATTGGCCTACATCGACTAATGTGTCAAAAATTCGTAGCTTCATGGGTTTAGCCATTTATTATCGCAAATTTGTCCAAAACTTCTCTAGGATAGCACATCCTATCACTTCTCTTCAAAAGAAAGGAAAGAAGTTCGTATGAACAAAAAAATGCGAGGAAGCTTTTTAGAAGCTCAAAGAGCTTTTGACCAGGGTACTGATTCTAGTTGTACCTGATCTAGAAGGTGATTTCATGGTATGTACAGGTGCTTCTCTTGAAGGGATTGGGGTAGTGTTGATGCAGAATGGACAGGTGATTGCATATGAATCATGCAAGCTCAAGGATCATGACTTAAATTATCCTATGCATGATCTTGAGTTAGCAGCAATAGTTCATGCTTTGACAAGGTGGAGACATTTCTTATTGGGGCACAGATTTGAGCTACATAGCAATCATCATAGCCTTCAGTACATTTTTACTCAGTCTAATTTGAATGCCCGCCAGAGGCGATGGATGGAGTTTCTATGCGAGTATGATTTTGAGGTTAAGTACATTTAGGGTAAGGAGAATGTGGTGGTGGATGCTTTGAGTCACAGGAGACATGTGTTATCATCGATGACTCTTAGTGTGGGTTTGAGGAG
Source organism: Cupressus sempervirens (assembly GCA_028749045.1). Classification (NCBI taxonomy): domain Eukaryota; kingdom Viridiplantae; phylum Streptophyta; class Pinopsida; order Cupressales; family Cupressaceae; genus Cupressus; species Cupressus sempervirens. The sequence continues at coordinate 103,192,652 of CM053787.1, forward strand.
TCAGATTCTTCTGGCACTTCCTACAGATTCCTAGTATCAGGAAGTGTGCAGAGAGATTGATTCAGGAAGATCTCTAGAAGGTAACTTTGTAGGTTACGTTCGAGAGTCAGATGGTCTTTTGAGACATTTGGGGAGGATTTATGTGCCATTTTCGGATGAGCTTCGCACCTTGATACTAGCAGAAGCCCATCGTACACCTTACTCAGCACATCCAGGTGTCAAGAAGATGCATGCTGATTTGAAACGTTTGTTCTTTTGGTCTGGGATGAAGTGAGATATTGCTGATTTTGTGGCTAGGTGCCTTGAGTGTCAGAGAGTTAAGGCAGAACATTAGCACCTGGGTAGACTTTTGCAGCCTAATCTTATTCCTTCTTGCAAAATATATACATATATATATATATATATATATAAATATATGTATGTATACATACATATATATATATATATATATATATATATGTATATATATATATATATATACTGATATATATATGTATATATATATATACCTATGTATATTTATATATAATACGTCGAATGAGTGATTGATAAATCGCAGTGGAGAAATTTAATAAATCGCATCGCGATTCATATCACATGAATCAATGTATATAATGAAATTTCGTGGGCACAAATTGTACCCACGCTTGCGGAAGGCAAAGACTTGCCATCGCAGGTCTGTGGTGATAGGGGTACTACGTACCCGCTGTTGGCGCAGTGCCTGTGACCGCAGGTACCGCATACCGTAGCAAGTGTTTGGGGGGGGTAAATTAATGTTAATGTGATGCAAAAAAAATGTTTATGTTAAAATGATTATAAGCAATTGATTCTCCTTGCTATATAATATGGTGTCAATTGAAATTGTTAAATCGATTTTATGAAAACGTATTAACTATTTATATATTTACATATGTATGTATGTATGTATATATATATGTGTGTGTGTGTGTGTGTATATGTGTGTGTGTGTGTGTGTGTGTGTGTGTGTGTGTGTGTAATATGTAAACATGTTATTTATAAATTTAAGTTATTATTATTTGATAAATGATTTATATTGAAGGTTTATTTTCATAAAGGTGACTCTTTAATAACTTTCAACTATTTAATAATTTAATTGTTTTAAATTATTAAATAAAGAATTGATAGTTTAGTGGGGAATGTATCAAACAAATATTATTAATTGGAAAATGGATTTTTTTTAGTTCTAATAAGGAAAACTTTTATCCAAAAACAATATATGTGTTCCTCCATTCAAACTTGGAAACTAAAACTGAAATCTCTACATTTTGTAAACTTGGTATAACCAAAACATGTGTTTGCATTGTGTATTCTTTAAGCTATTGTTTTGGGTTTTGGGTTGACTAGTGTTGACTAGTATAGGACGTCTACCAGAGGCTTGGGGGTTATGTGATTGTGGTGACATGATGATGTTTTAATCTCGATCTTATAAACCCAACCATGGTTATGTGATGGAATGCTCTATGTATTGGTTGTGATTACTAATTGTTATAGTTGAGATTTTTATTTATGAGACACTTGACTTAACCATTATTTTGGTCATCGATCAGTTATCCTTGATTATTTTCTAGTCGCCATGATGGGACTATAATGTGGATTTATTTTTGATGATATCATGTTGTGACATGTTTGACTCAACCATTTTTGGAGTCTTCAATCAGTATGATTGAGATATATATTTTGGTTATTGAGAACCATTGGATATTTGATTATCAGTGATACTTCAGTTGCCAATAGAGAGCTGTTGTGTTCATGATTTTCTATGGATGATAGCTCATGAAGATTTGATGCTTTTTATGCATATTTGATGATTTTATTATGGATTATCTTTTGTGATTTTGAGATTTATGATTCCATGAGCATTAGGGTAGGATATTTGCATGTAGTGATGGGAAGTGGCTTGCAATGGGGGCCGAGGCCCTAAGAGGCTTCCAGGGTAACTCATTGTAAGTTGGATTAATAAGTGATAACATTCACACCTAATACTAACTGAATGAACCTAAAAAGATAAGTGTTTTGTTCTCGCCCATGCCTTGAGTGCTTGTACAGGCTAGGATGGGAGTAGTGAGACGCATGGTTGCGACCTTGCATTCTGTAGTATGCCTTATCAGTATGAGTGGATACTAGTGGCCGCATGAAATTAGTATGGAGCCGTGGAGTTTAGCTAACTGCCAGGGTAACTTGTACGTGATAATTGCGATGACACTTTCCCTCTTGCATAGTAGGTTCCTACATATCATTGTGTGCCTCTGGGATTATATGTCAGATTTGTGTTGGAACCTTTGAGTTAGTATACTTTTAGGATTCCTAGACTTATAAAGATATGTGCTATGTGAATTTGATAGCCTATTTTTGACTTGAGGTTATCTCCTTAGCACGGTGGGAGTGGATCCCTTAGGTACCATGCGGTCGGGTGGTAATGTATTTTCCACTCTTATCATTTTGAGATTCATTGAGATATCGTGGCTGATGCGTCCTTCATGATGGTGGATATGTATCATTTTTCATTGATGATTAGCATATGTTAGATGATGTTATCTTATGCTTTTATTTACATGTTAGATTACTTCTACAGATGATGTTGTATTTATTAGGAGTGACATTCCTACTATGTAATATCGATGATCTCTTCTGTGATTTGGAATGTTATGCACAGAGGGATGGCTAGGATCCACGATGGTCTAATGATGCTATTAATGGTTGGGAGGAACCATGCACTTAGTTTATTATGTTTGATCTTTATGATGGATTTATATGACTTCTATGATGATCTATCATGTGTATCATGTGATTATCTCTACTTTGATGTATCATGGATTAGAATAGGATGATGTACCTTATTCTATGTATGTATATTCTTTTGAGCTTGTGATACCTTGTGACATGTACAGTGGATGATTGAGTATTTGAAATGTAATGTATAAACATTGGACTTATCATTATTATTTTATGTGGATGTTGTACTAAATGGATTCATGTATGTAATTCAATGTTAAGGGATCTTAAAGAATCTAATCTATTATTTATGTTATGTTTATTTTCTGATGGACATTACTATTGCTTCTGTTATTGTGCATTAGTTATATGTGGTATTTTCTTTCAAAAAAAAAAAATGCTACTAAACTTAGTGAAATTCTAGGTTAATTCTTTGGATCCCTTGGCGGGGCATTAAATTTGGTATCAGAGCCCAAGTTTCTACATTGGGAGCTCTGGGTACTTTGGAATAACTAATTTACGATCACTAATTTAGAGAATTTTGGGGCCATTTGGTGGACGATAGAGGAGAAGAAGTTGGGAATCGATGAGCAATGTTACATGGGAGTTATTCTTAGAGAGTTTCTGTGAACGATTCCTACTAGAGGAATGGAAATAGCAAAGGGCTGATGAATTTCATAATCTTAGATAATACACTTTGTCAGTGACCGAGTATTAGCATAAGTTTTATGAGCTTATGTGTTTTTCAGGGTTCAGTGAAAATTCAGCTCAGTTGACACAAGATTTTATTAGGGGATTGAATAACCGTATTATTGGGGGAGTTAAGGTATTTGAGCCAAAAAACCTCAAGGATGCGGTGCATCGAGCTATCCTTGTTGAGCAAAGTGTCAACCTTGGTCAAGGTGGTTTTATAGGAGCGCCAGCAGTATCAGGATCTAAAAGCAATGACAATTTACATGGTAACAAGAAGTTTTTTTTCTCTAAGGGGAAACAGTATCAGCAACAGTCTCAGCAGAAACAGCAACAGAAGGGCTCAAATTCTCAAGCTCAAGGTGGTGGCAAACGTTCTAACACCAAGAACAACCGCAATGCTCAACACAATAAACAGAATCAGACCAATTAGCCAGCTCAGAGTAACCAGTCTTTTGTGAGTAGGAATAGTCATTAGCAATCTAATGTACCACCTATGGGAAGCGGTTCCAGCAAAAATATGGAATATTTTTCATGTGGTCAGATTGGACATTATGCAGCTCAGTGCCCTCAGCGAGCACCTCAGTTCTCAGGACCTAGACCTACAGTTTCAGAGCCTACAATGGGTGGTGCAAGTAGAGCTCATAGAGTTTTTGCAGCAGTTGATCAACGTCAGGCAGATCATCAAGGAACAGTGGTTGAGACCACAGGTGCTATTAGAGGTATATCTATTTTAGTATTTTTTGATTCAGGAGCTACAGATTCATTTATTTCACCATCTATAGTTTCTAAGTGTAAGCTGGATGCGGTGAAGCAAGATCGTGGTTAGCAAGTGGAACTAGCCTCAAGCATTAAGGTTTCCATAGACTCTATAGTTTATAAGCGCAGGCTTAGCCTAGGAAGCTTTGATACGGCAGTGGATCTTTGAGTCATACCCCTTGGTTCCTATGATGTGGTTCTAGGCATGGACTGGCTTGGATCTCATAGAGCCAGTAAAGATTGTAGGAAGAAAATTATTATGTGCCAAGATGACAAAGGGAATGATGTGCAAATAGTTGGGATATCGAGGCCTATATCTCTGGGGATGATTTCTGCTATGCAATTGAAGCGAAGTTTTCGTAGGGGATGTCAAAAATTTGTTGTTATGGTAAATGATCTTGATGAAGAAGATCCCATGAGGGAGACTTTGGATCACCTTATTTTGCAGGAGTACGCAAATGTCTTTCCAAGTGAGATTCCAGGCACGCCTCCAAAGAGGGACATTGACTTTAGTATTGATCTGATTCCTGGAGCAAAGCCTATCCGTGAAGCTCTTTATTGCATGACTACTCAGGAATTGGGTGAGCTACGTCATCAGCTAGAGGAACTTCTGGCCAAAGGGAGAATTTGACCTAGTGTATCACCATCGGGAGGTCCAGTGCTCTTTGTGAAGAAGAAAGACAGTTCTTTGTGCCTTTGTATTGACTATAGAAAGTTGAATAAGCTAACTATTAAGAACAGTTATCCTTTACCTAGGATTGATGACTTATTCGATCAGATCAAGGGAGCTACAGTATTCTCCAAGATTGACCTTAAGTCAAGATACCACTAGCTTCGGATTAAGGAAGCGAATATTCACAAGATTACTTTTCGAACTCGTTATGGGCATTATGAGTTCACAGTGGTACCTTTTGGATTGACTAATGCTCCATCAATTTTCATGAGTTTGATGAATGGTGTATTTCGATCTTATCTGGACAGGTTTGTACTCGTGTTTCTTGATGACATATTGGTATATTCTAGGACTCAGAAGGAGCATGAGGAACACTTGCAGTTGGTATTGCAGTGTTTGAGAGACAATCAGCTTTATGCTAATGCAGCTAAGTGCAAAATTTTCAAAACGGAGATTCAGTATTTAGGGCATGTTATTTCAGGTGATGGTATTTTAGTGGATCCTGCAAAGATTCAGGGGATAATAGATTGGCCTACACCGACTAATGTGTCATAAATTCGTAGCTTCATGGGTCTAGCCAGTTATTATCACAGATTTGTCCAGTTATGTTCACTATGGATAAAAAATGAGTTAAATCAGTTAACTTTTTTTTGTACTCAAATTGAATTAGTTAACTCCTTATTTTACTGAAATTAAATCTGTTAATTTCTTTTAATTTGGAAATCTCCCTTTATGACTGAACTTCACCTTTAATCTTGACCGTTGATTGAAATCGATCTCAACCATTGATGAATTCAAGGAAAGTCTATTTAAGAGACCCTCATCTCTTCATTTTGAAAGGTTGAATGGAATTCATACTCACATTTTCTCATATTCACATATGCAAAGATCAAGTTTGACCAAAAGTTGACCAGATTTAACCACGGTTGACTTGAGTTGACTAGTTTTGAAAAGAATTTTGAAATAATTAAATGAAATTATTTAATTAAATGGAGAACTTACTTCTAATTAATTAAACAAAGTTATTTAATTAAATGAGAAGCCATTCCTAATTAATTAAATAAGAAAAGTTTCTCTAATTAAGTAAAGATTATTTAATTAAATAGAAAAAGTAATTATGAGAGCATATCTCATTTTATTAAATTAAATATCTCAACAAAATGTCTCTTCAGTTCAACAAGGGAAATTTCCAGTTCACTATTGATCAAAAATGAGTTAAATGAGTTAACTCATTTTTCTACTCAAATTGAATCAGTTAACTCCTTATTTTACACAAATTAAATCTGCTAACTCCCTTTAATTTGGAAATTTCCCTTTATGACTGAACTTCACCTTTAATCCTGACTGTTGATTGAAATCGAGCTCAACCGTTGATAAATTCCATGAAAGTCTATATAAATGACCCTCATCTCTTCATTTTGAAAGGTTGAATGAGAATTTGCATCAAATTGTTGCTGGAATTCATACTCACATTTGCTCATATTCACATACGCAAATATCAAGTTTGACCAAAAGTTGATGAGATTTAACCACAGTTGACTTGAGTTGACTAGTTGTGAAAAGAATTTTGAAATAATTAAACAAAATTATTTAATTAAATGCAGTACTTATTTCTAATTAATTAAATAAAGTTATTTAATTAAATGAGAAGTCATTCCTAATTAATTAAATGAAGTTATTTAATTAAATAAGAAAAGTGTCTCTAATTAATTAAAGATTATTTAATTAGAGAGAAAAAGTAATTATATGAGCATATCTTATTTTATTAAATTAAATATCTCAACAAAATCTCTCTTGAGTTCAAAAAGGGAAATTTCCAGTTCACTATTGATCAAAAATGAGTCAAATGAGTTAACTCCTTTTTCTACTCAAATTGACTCAATTAACTCCTTATTTTACTAAAATTAAATCTGTTAACTCCCTTTAATTTGGAAATCTCCCTTTATGACTGAAATTCACCTTTAATCCTGACCATTGATTGAAGTCGATCTCAACTGTTGATGAATTCTAGGAAAGTCTATTCAAGAGACCCTCATCTCTTCATTTTAAAAGGTTGAATGAGAATTTGCATCGAATTGTTACTGGAATTCATACTCACATTTGCTCATATTCACATAAGTAAAGATCAAGTTTGACCAAAAGTTGACCAGATTTAACCACGGTTGACTTGAGTTGACTAGTTTCGAAAAGAATATTGAAATAATTAAACGAAATTATTTAATTAAATGGAGTACTTAGTTCTAATTAATTAAACAAATTTATTTAATTAAATGAGAAGCCATTCCTAATTAATTAAATGAAGTTATTTAATTAAATAAGAAAAGTGTCTCTAATTAATTAAAGATTATTTAATTAAATAGAAAATGTAATTATGAGAGCATATCTCATTTTATTAAATTAAATATCTCAACAAAATCTCTCTTCAGTTCAAAAAGTAAAATTTACAGTTCAGTATTGATAAAAAATGAGTTAAATCAATTAACTCCTTTTTCTACTCAAATTGTATCAGTTAACTCTTTATTTTACTAAAATTAATTCTGTTAACTCCCTTTAATTTGGAAATCTCCCTTTATGATTGAACTTCACCTTTAATCCTGACCGTTGATTGAAATTGATCTCAACCGTCGATGAATTTCAGGAAAGTTTATTTAAGAGACCCTCATCTCTTCATTTTGAAAGGTTGAATGACAATTTGCATCGAATCGTTGTTGGAATTCAAACTCACATTTGCTCATATTGACATACGCAAAGAACAAGTTTGACTAAAAGTTGACCAAATTTAACCACGGTTGACTAGTTTCAAAAAAAAACTTGAAATAATTAAACGAAATTATTTAATTAAATGGAGTAGTTACTTCTAATTAATTAAACAAAGTTATTTAATTAAACGAGAAGCCATTCCGATTTAATAAAATGAATTTATTTAATTAAATAAAAAAAGGGTCTTTAATTAATTACAGATTATTTAATTAAATAGAAAAAGTAATTATGAGAGCATATCTCATTTTATTAAATTAAATATCTCAACAAAATCTCTCTTCAATTCAAAAAGGGAAATTTCCAGTTCACTATTGATAAAAAATGAGTTAAATCAATTAACTTTTTTTTCTACTCAAATTGGATCAGTTAACTCCTTATTTTACTCAAATTAAATCTGTTAACTCCCTTTAATTTAGAAATCTCCCTTTATGACTGAACTTCACCTTTAATCCTGACCGTTGATTGAAATCGATCTCAACCGTTGATGAATTCCAGGAAAGTCTATTTAAGAGACCCTCATCTCTTCATTTTGAAAGGTTGAATGAGAATTTGCATCGAATTGTTTTTGGAATTAATACTCACATTTGCTCATATTCACATACGCAAAGATCAAGTTTGACCAAAAGTTGAACAGATTTAACCACGGTTGACTTGATTTGACTAGTTTTTAAAAATTTTTAAAAGAATTAAACAAAATTATTTAATTAAATGGAGTACTTACTTCTAATTAATTAAACAAAGTTATTTAATTAAATGAGAAGCCATTCCTAATTAATTAAATGAAGTTATTTAATTAAATAAAAAAAGTGTCTCTAATTAATTAAAGATTATTTAATTAAATAGAAAAAGTAATTATAAGAGCATATCTCATTTTATTAAATTAAATATCTCAACAAAATCTCTCTTCAGTGCAAAAAGGGAAATTTCCAGTTCACTATTGATCAAAAATGAGTTAAATCAGATAACTCATTTTTTTAATCAAATTGAATCAGTTAACTCCTTATTTTACTCAAATTAAATCTGTTAACTCCCTTTAATTTGGAAATTTCCCTTTATGACTGAACTTCACCTTTAATCCTGACTGTTGATTGAAATCGAGCTCAACCGTTGATAAATTCCATGAAAGTCTATATAAATGACCCTCATCTCTTCATTTTGAAAGGTTGAATGAGAATTTGCATCAAATTGTTGCTAGAATTCATACTCACATTTGCTCGTATTCACATACGCAAAGATCAAGTTTGACCAAAAGTTGATGAGATTTAACCACAGTTGACTTGAGTTGACTAGTTGTGAAAAGAATTTTGAAATAATTAAACAAAATTATTTAATTAAATGCAGTACTTATTTCTAATTAATTAAATAAAGTTATTTAATTAAATGAGAAGTCATTCCTAATTAATTAAATGAAGTTATTTAATTAAATAAGAAAAGTGTCTCTAATTAATTAAAGATTATTTAATTAGAGAGAAAAAATAATTATGAGAGCATATCTCATTTTATTAAATTAAATATCTCAAAAAAATCTCTCTTCAGTTCAAAAAGGGAAATGTTCAATTCACTATTGATCAAAAATGAGTTAAATCAATTAACCCCTTTTTCTACTCAAATTGAATCAGTTAACTCCTTATTTTACTCAAATTAAATCTGTTAACACCCTTTAATTTGGAAATCACCCTTTATGACTGAACTCCAACTTTAATCCTGACCGTTGATTGAAATTTATCTCAACCGTTGATGAATTCTAGGAAAGTCTATTTAAGAGACCTTCATCTCTTCATTTTGAAAGGTTGAATGAAAATTTGCATCAATTTATTGCTGGAATTCATACTCACATTTGCTCATATTCACATACGCAAACATCAAGTTTGACCAAAAGTTGACCAAATTTAACCACGGTTGACTTGAGTTGACTAGTTTCGAAAAGAATTTTGAAATAATTCAACAAAATTACTTAATTAAATGGAGTACTTACTTCTAATTAATTAAACAAAGTTATTTAATTAAATGAGAAGCCATTCCTAATTAATTAAATCAAGTTATTTAATTAAAGAGGAAAAGTGTCTCTAATTAATTAAAGATTATTTAATTAAATAGAAAAAGTAATTATATGAGCATATCTTATTTTATTAAATTAAATATCTCAACAAAATCTCTCTTGAGTTCAAAAAGGGAAATTTCCAGTTCACTATTGATCAAAAATGAGTTAAATGAGTTAACTCCTTTTTCTACTCAAATTGAATCAGTTAACTCGTTATTTTACTCAAATTAAATCTGTTAACTCCCTTTAATTTGGAAATCTCCCTTTATGACTGAAATTCACCTTTAATCTTGACCATTGATTGAAATCGATCTCAACTGTTGATGAATTCCAAGAAAGTCTATTCAAGAGACCCTCATCTCTTCATTTTAAAAGGTTGAATGAGAATTTGTATCGAATTGTTGCTGGAATTCATACTCACATTTGCTCATATTCACATACGCAAAGATCAAGTTTGACCAAAAGTTGACCAGATTTAACCACGGTTGACTTGAGTTGACTAGTTTCGAAAAGAATATTGAAATAATTAAACGAAATTATTTAATTAAATGGAGTACTTAGTTCTAATTAATTAAACAAATTTATTTAATTAAATGAGAAGCCATTCCTAATTAATTAAATGAAGTTATTTAATTAAATAAGAAAAGTGTCTCTAATTAATTAAAGATTATTTAATTAAATAGGAAATGTATTTATGAGAGCATATCTCATTTTATTAAATTAAATATCTCAAGAAAATCTCTCTTCAGTTCAAAAAGTAAAATTTACAGTTCAGTATTGATAAAAAATGAGTTAAATCAATTAACTCATTTTTCTACTCAAATTGTATCAGTTAACTCTTTATTTTGCTAAAATTAATTCTATTAACTCCTTTTAATTTGGAAATCTCCCTTTATAATTGAACTTCACCTTTAATCCTGACCGTTGATTGAAATTGATCTCAACCGTCGATGAATTTCAGGAATGTTTATTTAAGAGACCCTCATCTCTTCATTTTGAAAGGTTGAATGACAATCTGCATCGAATTGTTGTTGGAATTCATACTCACATTTGCTCATATTGACATACGCAAAGAACAAGTTTGACTAAAAGTTGACTAGATTTAACCACGGTTGACTAGTTTCAAAAAAAATTTGAAATAATTAAACGAAATTATTTAATTAAATGGAGTAGTTACTTCTAATTAATTAAACAAAGTTATTTAATTAAACGAGAAGCCATTCCGATTTAATAAAATGAATTTATTTAATTAAATAAAAAAAGTGTCTTTAATTAATTAAAGATTATTTAATTAAATAGAAAAAGTAATTATGAGAGCATATCTCATTTTATTAAATTAAATATCTCAACAAAATCTCTCTTCAATTCAAAAATGGAAATTTCCAGTTCACTATTGATCAAAAATGAGTTAAATCAATTAACTTTTTTTTCTACTCAAATTGGATCAGTTAACTCCTTATTTTACTCAAATTAAATCCGTTAACTCCCTTTAATTTAGAAATCTCCCTTTATGACTGAACTTCACCTTTAATCCTGACCGTTGATTGAAATCGATCTCAACCGTTGATGAATTCTAGGAAAGTCTATTTAAGAGACCCTCATCTCTTCATTTTGAAAGGTTGAATGAGAATTTGCATCGAATTGTTGTTGAAATTCATACTCACATTTGCTCATATTCACATATGCAAAGATCAAGTTTGACCAAAAGTTGAACAGATTTAACCACGGTTGACTTGATTTGACTAGTTTTAAAAGAATTTTAAAATAATTAAACAAAATTCTTTAATTAAATGGAGTACTTACTTCTAATTAATTTTAAAAAATTATTTAATTAAATGAGAAGCCATTCCTAATTAATTAAATGAAGTTATTTAATTAAATAAGAAAATTATCTCTAATTAATTAAAGATTATTTAATTAAATAGAAAAAGTAATTATAAGAGCATATCTCATTTTATTAAATTAAATATCTCAACAAAATCTCTCTTCAGTGCAAAAAGGGAAATTTCCAGTTCACTATTGATCAAAAATGAGTTAAATCAGATAACTCATTTTTCTACTCAAATTGAATCAGTTAACTCCTTATTTTACTCAAATTAAATTTGTTAACTCCCTTTAATTTTGAAATCTCCCTTTATGAAATAGATCTTAACCATTGATTGAAATCGATCTTAATCGTTGATGAATTCTAGGAAAGTCTATTTAAGAGACCCTCATCTCTTCATTTTGAAAGGTTGAATGAGAATTTGCATCGAATTGTTGCTGGAATTCATACTCACATTTGCTCATATTCACATACACAAAGATCAAGTTTGACCAAAAGTTGACCAGATTTAACCACAGTTGACTTGAGTTGACTAGTTTCGAAAAGAATTTGGTAATAATTAAATGAAATTATTTAATTAAATGAAGTACTTACTTCTAATTAATTAAACAAAGTTATTTAAATAAATGAGAAGCCATTCCTAATTGATTAAATGAAGTTATTTGATTAAATAAGAAAAGTGTCTCTAATTAATTAAAGATTACTTAATTAAATAGAAAACATAATTATGAGGGCATATCTCATTTTATTAAATTAATTATCTAAAGAAAATCTCTTTTTAGTTCAAAAAGGGAAATTTCCAGTTCATTATTGATAAAAGATGAGTTAAATCAGTTAACTCCTTTTTATTCTCAAATTGAATCAGTTAACTCCTTATTTTACTCAAATTAAATTTGTTAACTCCCTTTAATTTGGAAATCTCCCTTTATGACTGAACTTCACCTTTAATCCTGACCGTTGATTGAAATCGATCTCAACCATTGATGAATTCTAGGAAAGTCTATTTAAGAGACCCTCATCTCTTCATTTTGAAAGGTTGAATGAGAATTTGCATCGAATTGTTGCTAGAATTCATACTCACATTTGCTCATATTCACATACACGAAGATCAAGTTTGACCAAAAGTTGACCAGATTTAACCACAGTTGAATTGAGTTGACTAGTTTCGAAAAGAATTTTGAAATAATTAAATGAATTTATTTAATTAAATATAGTACTTACTTCTAATTAATTAAATAAAGTTATTTAATTAAATGAGAAGTCATTGCTAATTGATTAAATGAAGTTATTTAATTAAATAAGAAAAGTGTCTCTAATTAATTAAAGATTATTTAATTAAATAGAAAAAGTAATTATGAGAGCATATCTCATTTTATTAAATTAAATATCTCAACAAAATCTCTCTTGAGTTCAAAAAGGGAAATTTCCAGTTCACTATTGATCAAAAATGAGTTAAATGAGTTAACTCATTTTTCTACTCAAATTGAATTAGTTAACTCCTTATTTTGCTCAAATAAAATCTATTAACTCCCTTTAATTTGGAAATCTCCCCTTATAACTGAACTTCACCTTTAATCCTGACCGTTGATTGAAATCGATCTCAACCGTTGATGAATTCGAAGAATGTCTATTTAAAAGACCCTCATCGCTTCATTTTGAAAGGTTGAGTGAGAATTTGCATCGAATTGTTCCTAGAATTCATACTCACATTTTCTCATATTCACATACGCAAAGATCAAGTTTGACCAAAAGTTGACCAAATTTAAAGATGGTTGAATTGAGTTGACTAGTTTCGAAACGAATTTTGAAATAATTAAACAAAATTATTTAATTAAATGGAGTACTTACTTCTAATTAATTAAACAAAGTTATTTAATTAAAGGAGAAGCCATTCCTAATTGATTAAATGAAGCTATTTACTTAAATAAGAAAAGTGTCTCTAATTAATTAAAGATTGTTTAATTAAATAGAAAAAGTAATTATGAGAGCATATCTCATTTTATTAAATTAAATATCTCAACAAAATCTCTCTTCAGTTCAAAAAGGGAAATTTGCAGTTCACTATGGATCAAAAATGAGTTAAATCAGTTAACTCATTTTTCTACTCAAATTGAATCAGTTAACTCTATATTTTAGTCAAATTAAATCTGTTAACTCCCTTTAATTTGAAAATCTCCCTTTATGACTGAACTTCACCTTTAATTCTACCCGTTGATTGAAATCAATCTCAACCCTTGATGAATTTTAGAAAAGTCTATTTAAGAGACTCTCATCTCTTCATTTTGAAAGGTTGAATGAGAATTTGCATCGAATTGTTGTTGGAATTCATACTCACATTTGCTCATATTCACATACGTAAAGATCAAGTTTGACCACAAGTTGACCAGATTTAACCACAGTTGACTTGAGTTGACTAGTTTTGAAAAGAATTTTGAAATAATTAAATGAAATTATTTAATTAAATGGATTATTTACTTCTAATTAATTAAACACAGTTATTTAATTAAATGAGAAGCCATTCCTAATTAATTAAATGAAGTTATTTAATTAAATAATTAAAGTGTCTCTAATTAATTAAAGATTATTTAATTAAATAGAAAAAGTAATTATGAGAGCATATCTCATTTTATTAAATTAAATATCTCAACAAAATCTCTCTTCAGTTCAAAAAGGGATATTTCCAGTTCACTATTGATAAAAAATAAGTTAAATCAGTTAACTCCTTTTTCTACTCAAATTGAACCAGTTAACTCCTTATTTTACTCAAATTAAATCTGTTAACTCCCTTTAATTTGGAAATCTCCCTTTATGACTGAACTTCACCTTTAGTCCTGACCGCTGATTGAAATCGTTCTCAATCGTTGATGAATTCCAGGAAAGTCTATTTAAGAGACCCTCATCTCTTCATTTTGAAAGGTTGAATGAGAATTCGCATCGAATTATTGCTGGAATTCATACTCACATTTGCTCTATTTTACATACGCAAAGATTAAGTTTGACCAAAAGTTGACCAGATTTAACCACGGCTGACTTGAGTTGACTAGTTTCGAAAAGAGTTTTGAAATAATTAAATGAAATTATTTAATTAAATGGAGTACTTACTTCTAATTAATTAAACAAAGTTACTTAATTAAATGAGAAGCCATTCCTAATTAATTAAATGAAGTTATTTAATTAAACAAGAAAAGTTTCTCTAATAAATTAAAGATTGTTTAATTAAATAGAAAAAGTAATTATGAGAGCATATCTCATTTTATTAAATTAAATATCTCAACAAAATCTCTCTTCAGTTCAAAAAGGGAAATTTTCAGTTCACTAATGTTAAAAAATGAGTTAAATCAGTTAACTCCTTTTTCTACTCAAATTGAATCAGTTAAATCCTTATTTTACTCAAATTAAATATGTTAATCCCCTTTAATTTGGAAATCTCCCTTTATGACTGAACTTCACCTTTAATCCTGACCGTTGATTGAAATCGATCTCAACCGTTGAGGAATTCTAGGAAAGTCTATTTAAGAGACCCTCATCTCTTCATTTTGAAAGGTTGAATGAGAATTTGCATCGAATTGTTGCTAGAATTCACACTCACATTTGCTCATATTCACATACGCAAAGATCAAGTTTGACCAAAAGTTGACCAAATTTAACCACGGTTGACTTGAGCTGACTAGTTTCATAAAGAATTTTGAAATAATTAAATAAAATTATTTAATTAAATAGAGTACTTACTTCTAATTAATTAAACAAAGTTATTTAATTAAATGAGAAGCCATTCCTAATTAATTAAATGAAGTTATTTAATTAAATAAGAAAAGTGTCTCTAATTAATTAAAGATTGTTTAATTAAATAGAAAAAGTAGTTATGAGACCATATCTTATTTTATTAAATTAAATATCTCAGCAAAATCTCTCTTCAGTTCAAAAAGGGAAATTTTCAGTTCACTAATGATCAAAAATGAGTTAAATCAGTTAACTCTTTTTTCTACTCAAATTGAATCAGTTAAGTCCTTATTTTACTCAAATTAAATCTGTTAACCCCCTTTAACTTGGAAATCTCCCTTTATGACTGAACTTCACCTTTGATCCTGATCGTTGATTGAAATCGATCTCAACCATTGATGAATTCTAGGAAAGTCTATTTAAGAGACCCTTATCTCTTCATTTTGAAAGGTTGAATGAGAATTTGCATCAAATTATTGCTGGAATTCATACTCACATTTTCTCATATTCACATACGCAAAGATCAAGTTTTACCAAAAGTTGACTAGATTTAACCACGGTTGACTCTAGTTGACTAGTTTCGAAAAGAATTTTGAAATAATTAAATGAAATTATTTAATTAAATGGAGTACTTACTTCTAATTAATTAAACAAAGTTATTTAATTAAATGAGAAGCCATTCCTAATTAATTAAATGAAGTTATTTAATTAAATAAGAAAAGTGTCTCTAATTAATTAAAGATTATTTAATTAAATAGAAAAAGTAATTATGAGAGCATATCTCATTTTATTAAATTAAATACTCAACAAAATCTCTCTTCAGTTCAAAAAGAGTAATTTCCAGTTCACTATTGATCAAAAATGAGTTAAATGAGTTAACTCCTTTTTCTACTTAAATTGAATCAGTTAACTCCTTATTTTACTCAAATTAAATCTATTAACTCCCTTTAATTTAGAAATTTCCCTTGATGACTGAACTTCACCTTTAATGCTAACCGTTGATTGAAATCGATCTCAACCATTGATGAATTCCAGGAAAGTCTATTTAATAGACCCTCATATCTTCATTTTGAAAGGTTGAATGAGAATTTTCATCAAATTGTTGCTGGAATTCATACTCAGATTTGCTCATATTCATATACGCAAAGATCAAGTTTGACGAAAAGTTGACCAGATTTAGCCATGGTTGACTTGAGTTGACTAATTTCGAAAAGACTTTTGAAATAATTAAACAAAATTATTTAATTAAATGGAGTACTTACTTCTAATTAATTAAACAAAGTTATTTAATTAAATGAGAAGCCATTCCTAATTAATTAAATGAAGTTATTTGATTAAATAAGAAAAGTGTCTCTAATTAATTAAAGATTATTTAATTAAATAGAAAAATTAATTATGAGAGCATATCTCATTTTATTAAATTAAATATCTCAACAAAATCTATCTTCAGTTCAAAAAGGGAGTTAACAGATTTAATTTGAGTAAAATAAGGAGTTAACTGATTAAATTTGAGTAGAAAAAGGAGTTTACTAATTTAAGTCATTTTTTATCAATAGTGAACTAGAAATTTCTCTTTTTGAATGAAAGAGAGATTTTGCTGAGATATTTAATTTAATAAAATGAGATATGCTCTCGTAATTACTTTTTCTATTTAATTAAATAATCTTTAATTAATTGGAGATACTTTTCTTATTTAATTAAATAACTTCATTTAATTAATTAAGAATGACTTCTCATTTAAATAAATAAGTTTGTTTAATTAATTAGAAGTATGTACTCCATTTAATTAAATAATTTCGTTTAATTATTTTAATTTTTTTTTCAAAACTAGTCAACTCAAGTCAATCGTGGTTAAATCAAGTCAACTTTTGGTCAAACTTGATCTTTGCTTATGTGAATATGAGCAAATGTAAGTATGAATTCTAGCAACAATTCGATGCAAATTCTCATTCAACCTTTGAAAATGAAGAGATGAGGTTCTCTTAAATAGACTTTCCTGGAATTCATCAACGGTTGAGATCGATTTCAATCAACAGTCAGGATTAAAGGTGAAGTTCAGTCATAAAGGGAGATTTCCTAGTTAAAGGGAGTTAACAGATTTAATTTGAGTAAAATAAGGAGTTAACTGATTCAATTTGAGTAGAAAAATGAGTTAACTGATTTAACTCATTTTTTATCAATAGTGAACTGAAAATTTCCCTTTTTCAACTGAAGAGAGATTTTGTTGAGATATTTAATTTAACAAAATAAGATATGCTCTCGTAATTCCTTTTTCTATTTAATTAAATAATCTTTAATTATTTAGAGAATCTTTTATTATTTAATTAAATAACTTTATTTAATTAATTAGGAATGGGTTCTCTTTTAATTAAATAACTTTGTTTAATTAATTAGAAGTAAGTACTCTATTTAATTAAATAATTTTGTTTAATTATTTCAAAATTCTTTTCGAAACTAGTCAACTCAATCAACCGTGGTTAAATCTGGTCAACTTTTGGTCGAACTTGATCTTTACGAATGTGAATATGAGAAAATGTGAGTATGAATTCTAGCAACAATTCGATGCAAATTCTCATTCAACATTTCAAAATGAAGAGATGAGGGTCTCTTAAATAGACTTTCCTGGAATTCATCAACGGTTGAGATCGATTTCAATCAACGTGTGAGGCCTCGCCCTGACCCATCGCAGCATAGTGATACATTACTATTATTTTTTTATTCACGACTCGAGATGTCGAGACATTATTTGATGCTTAGAACATACTTTATTATTTCATGTTGTTTGATGTTACTTTCGGATATATTGGATGATTGTCATTTAATGTTTCATGTATATGTATGTCGATGAAACCAGTAAAGGTAGGATTGAGACTTTGCTTTAAGAGCTTTTAAATGATTAGGAATTAAGCAGGATGAAGAAACCCTTATTGATGTATGTTTTAATTTATGAGAATTTATGATACGTATACATCTATGTACATGTGATTTTACAGGACTACTGATGTGTGCAATGAGTGTGTAGATATTTAGCCGTGAAACCCTACAGAGGAATAGAACTGATCTCTTTGTGCTAAATTTTGGAAACCTTTTTGTTCGTAATTCACTTATTGTCTTGTGAGATATATGTATGTATCTTCTTTGTTTATTGAATGTTAATGTTCATAATTATGTTCTTTTAGTGTCGTTTGACACTCGTAAACTGGTTATGTTCTTCAGCATGCTGCTTAGGGTTAATTGTTTAACTTTTGGACCAAGTTGGTTTAAGTTAGTGTCAGTTTACTATTAGGTTCTTAATCAAGGTTAGTCATCTCTTAATCCGGATTAGTGTTTAATTTGCAAGTTAGAGTAGTTAGATGAAGCTATTTTATTCCTAGATTTTTTATTTGGCTCTAAACTTCTTTCCTAAGGCTTAAAACTTGATATTATTATACCCAAAGGGTATGGGTATGGGTTAGGGGTCTTTTCCAACCCCTAAGCCCCTTTTATTAACTTTTGAGGTCACTCAAAAAGTTCTTTTTTGCCTTTGTACGAAAATTGACCATGGTTATCTTGAGTTACCTCACCTCATCTTCACTTAGGGTTTAACCATGGTGTAGGTTGAGTTAGGAGTTTCTAAAATTGCTAGTGGGTGGAAATAGTTATTGCTCCTTTTGGTGGTTGAGTTGGACGCTTATTTAGAGGCCCTTCTTGGACTTGTGGAGGTTGTTACCCAATCTCTACATTTAGAGAAGAATTCTTGAAGATTGAAGGAAGGAAATGGAAACTCTACTCAAACTTGTTCTTTGCCATTACCTCTTTGTGAAGGTAGGAAATTCTCATCTCCATTATTCGGTTTTTATGTTTTGTTTCATGCTCATGCTACCTTGTTGTTATTTCACTGTTTCTATGGTTGTGGGTATGTTGGGAAGATTTGAAAACTATGTTATTTTGGTTGTTTTTCCTTTCATGTTTATGTTTGCAATTTTTGAGTTTTTCCTTGCATGGGTGTTTTGGTATTACTCACCCTTGGAGAGGATAGAAGTGACCAATTTTGGGAAAGGTCTGTTTAGTTGGACTCCAACCAGTGTAGAGTCTCTTCTCAGGATGAGAAGAGGGAGAAAGAGAAGGTGTTATGGGCCCCTACCCGTTAGCACAAACCTAGTATGAGTATGGCATTTTTAAATGGAAGAACGTAAGTTCATGGTTATTAGCCCTGATTGGGCATCTGAATTGGTGTTGTGCTTGACTTCTCCAGTTGGAAGAATCCACCTTTCCCTAGTGTTGATTCATTGTGGATCTTTTTGTGAAAACCTTGTATGAACATGCATGTGTTTGATTTGTTTCTTGGTCATGCTTGTTATCACCTGATCAAATTTTGTTTCCTCCTTGGTTCTAGAAATGTATTAAAGAAAATATTATAAATCCCTTGATGAGGATCATGGAGAAAATTCTATTTAATTGTTGAAATTTGGGATTGAGATCCTATTGTAAATTGTATTTTAAACTTATTGTAAATGGCAATGAAGCTGGGTTCTCTTCCTGATTCTTTCCCAGCTGAGCTTTTGAATCAGGTTTGCCAATAAAATTGGTGTTGAGAATAATTGCTTGTTATGTGATTTAATTGTAAATTTTTAAATTTAGATGGTTGAATCTCAAAATTTGGATGGAATTGATGATGTTCAATTTGGTAAAATTTTCAAGGTTTTCCTTTATGTTGAAAATGAAAATTTTGATCATGGATGTAGATTCAGGTTGGATGGTTATTTGAATCAAACAATTCTTGCATCATTTATCTAAAATGAATAATCGATACTCTTAGTATATTAAATTGTAATAAGTTTGTATAGATTGTTGTAAAAAAAAAAAAATCATTTATTCTCCCTTGATTATTAAGCAACAAAAAAAAAACCATAGCTTACATTACTCTTGAAATTCTATGCTTAGAATAATTTCAAAAAAAAAAATATACACTCCCAAGAGCAAAAATTGCTCACTGGAAATTGTATGAGAGATCTTTTATTTTGTATGAGAGTAACAGAGAATATTCTTTTAAATATTCTTTCCATTTAAATTTTGTGATAAAACAAAATCAAGTTTAGGCATAATATACATGAGAAAGTTTTAAAAGAAATTCAAAAAAAAATATATATATATATATATATATATCTTATAACATTATATCCTTATATCTCCTCACCTATAAATCTTTTTGAAGTTATTGGTTATCCATTGGCTTGGGTGGATGTCAGTTTGGAATGAATATTATAATTGGTTGTATGCCAAAGTCAAAGATGATCATGGGGGGGGGTGACATCACCTTGCCCCAATGTCCCATCTCATCTCCTTACCCAAAAATGGTGCTCACCTCATTGATGTGTTGGGTGGTAGTTTCAATGACATATTCATGCAAACCAATTCGTTCTGCCTTCCCCTTGCATTTTTCTGCATCCTTGGATTGCTGTTTGTATTACGAGGTAATTGGTAAATACTTGCTTATTAATAACAGAGACCGAAAGGTCAATTTATACAAAAGGAAGAGACGATGTTTCCTTAGGAAACGATTATAAAGAATAGAAACATTCTATTCCAGAGAAAGCAAAAAATGAAAGCAAACTAAAGCTAAAGATATTTATAAGATAACCATTAACTAATAATAGACGTCTTATCTATTATTGTAATACCCTCCCTTAATGGTTAATCTATCTAACACACCAAGCTGTCCTCTAAATTTGAAAAACTTATCAGGACCAAGAGGCTTGATGAGAATGTCTGCAGTCTGATCTAAGGTAGGAACATACTGCAGATCTATAGTCCCATCTTCAACCAGCTATCGTATGTAATGACAATGAACATCCACATGCTTGGTTCATTCATGGAAGACTAGATTCTGTGCTAACTTGATAACGCCTTCGTTATCAACAAATAGAGAAGTTGGTCCTGTTGATGACATCTGCATATCCCCAAGCATCCGACGAAGCTAGATAGCTTCACATCCTGCCTTAACAGTCCCTCTATATTCAGCCTCTGTAGAAGAGAGAGAAACTACTTGCTGCATCTTGCTGGTCCATGTGACTACACTGGATCCCAAACTGAACACATATCTAGATGTTGACTTTTTATCATCAACAGAGCCTGCCTAATCTGAATCTGTGAACCCACTAAGTTTAGGATTAGAACTTCAAGAATACAGAAGTCCATAATCAGAAGTGCCCTTCACATAATGAAGCACACGCTTTGCTGCCATCCAATGATCAACCTTAGGAGCTGTCATAAAGCATGAAATATAGCTGACTGCGAAGCTGATATCAGGCCTAGTAGCAGATCGGTAGATGAGGCTACCTACTAGTTGCCTATACGTAGTATCATCAACGGAAGGAGAATTAGACTCGCTGATAACTTGAGACCTTTCTCCATTGGTGTAGATGCAGGTTTGCAATCCTGCATTCGGAATTTGTTTAACAAGGCTCTGGCATATTTGGACTGAGAGATGAATATACTAGAAGACTGTTGCCAAACTTCAACACCTAAGCAATAATGCATGAGCCCAAGGTCAGTCATATCAAAAGACTGGCATAAGTGTTGTTTGATTCCCTGAATCAAAGATGCCGAACTGCCAGTGATGATCAGATCACCCACATAGATAACCAAAAGGATGATGTCATTGTCAGTAGTCTTGATGTAGAGATTTGAGTCTGAAGAACTCCTCTTGAAGCCTTGATCACTGAGGTACATATCAATCTTGATGTACCATGCCCGAGGGACCTGCTTCAAACCATAGAGAGCTTTTACCAATCTGAGAACTTGATGGTCTTTAACAGCAACCTTGAGACCAGGAGGCTACGTCATGTAGACCTCTTCATGGAGATCACCATTCAAGAAAGCACTCTTTACGTCCATCTGATGGACCTTCCAGCCAAACTATGCTACCATAGCTAGGACTAATCTGATGGTGCTCATCTTTGCAGTAGGAGCAAAGGTCTCCTCATAATCAATGCCCTGACGCTGAGAAAAGCCCTTTGCCACTAAACGAGCTTTGTACTTATCCAAAGTACCATCTAATTTGTATTTGATTTTGTAGACCCATTTGCAGCTAATGGGTTTCTTCCTTGGGGGAAGATCAGAAAGAACCCAAGTGTTGTTCTTCAGCAGGCTCTAGTGTTCAGATTGCATGGCCTGTTCCCACTCTAGAATTCCTTTAGCCTCGGAATATGTTTGAGGTTCAAACACACTGTGAATGTTGGCCATAAGAGAAAAGTTAATAGAATCTATAGTTTTTCTCTTTTTCTGAGTAGTTCTCCCATCAATGAGGTCATCATCATGAAGATCAGCAAGTGTCTTAGCCCACCACTTAGGCCAGAGAGCAGAATGACCAACAGTAGTACTAGGAGATGCTTGATCAGCAGGATCCTGATCAGAAGAATCTGGATCAAACTTAGGTGAAGCATCTTCAAAACGAGGTGATCCTGCAGGAGAAGCCGGAGGTGGCTGTACAGGTATCACTGGCAGGACTGGAGCTGTAGGAGCTACTGGAGCCCTCCCATCAGGTGGACCTAATGGAAGCCGAACTCCCAAATCATGAACCTGCATAGGTTGGTCTGCTAGATCAGGAACAGGAGAAATAGGCATGAATGGTCCTCGCTGCTCATCAAAGACTACATTGCGACTGTATATGAGATGAGATGTCTCAACATCAATAAGGCGGTAGGATTTCTGAAGACTGCTATATCCAGCAAGCATCAGTTTCTGACTCTTGGCATCCAACTTGGTGCGTGAAGCATCAGGGATCCAAACAAAAGCAAGAGAGCCAAAAACCTTCAGGTGACTGATTCTGGGCTTGCAACCTGACCAGGCCTCTTCCGGAGTTTTACCTTTGACTACCACTATGGGTGACCAGTTCAACAGATAAACTGCAGTGTTAACTGCTTCTGCCCAAAAACGCTTCGGAACATGTCTGTGTTTGAGCATGGAATGAGCCATCTCGGTGATTGTCCTGTTCCGACGTTCAACTACACTGTTCTGTTGTGGCGTGTGGGGTGTGGTGAACTAACGTTGGATGCCATGTGTATCCAAGAAGCTGGAGAAAACATTAGAACAAAATTCCCCCCCATTGTCTGATCTAAGAGTAATAATAGATTTCCCAGACTCTTTTTCAACTAAGGGTTTAAACTTCTGAAATACAATAAATGCATCAAATTTCTTTTTAAGGAAATACACCCACATTTTTTACTGAAATCATCTACAAACAACAGAAAATACCTGTACCCAAGAATAGAAGGAGTGGCCATAGGGCTGCAGATATCAACATGAACAAGCTAAAGTACTTGAGAAGCTCGCTAAGAATCGCCACTGACTGACCGAGAGTAGATTTAGTTCCATCCCTAGAATGTAGTACACATCAAGGAATATGAGCTTCCTCCCAATAGACTGAATTTGAATGTTGCCTTTACCAACAACCATGTACTCTTCTCCACCACCAAAGATAACAAAATCTAAATAAGGCTGGTAGTCAATAAACCAGTCTCTGCGGTGAGTGAAATGTCGAGAGGCACTTGAATCAATGTACCAGGCAAATGACTGTACATGATCTACGGGTCTTTTAGCCATGAAGGCGTAAAAGGTAGATTCACCTGCTCAGTGTGCTCTGCACTGTTTGCTTTGGGTTGCGAACTTGATTGCTTAGACTAGGCAGCAAAGCGTTTCCGACATGCAACCTTCATGTGACCATACTTGTGGCAATAGTTGCATTGAATGTTCTTCTTTTTGGTACCATCGGATGCTGGAGCAGAAGACTTCTGCTGAGATGGTTGCTGAAACTTTCCCTTATCCTTCTGAAAGGATTTCGCAGCAAAGGCTTACTCAGTGGAGGTGGAACTGGAGCTGCTACCGAACTGTTGTTTCCACCGATCTTGCTGAAGTAGCAGGGTGCAGAGATCAGTGAACTTTAGATCAACACCAGTAGATGTGATGTTGAGAGTCTTGATAAAATGCTCATAGGAATTTGGTAAACTCCGAAGAGTGATTACCAAAATATCCTCTTCCTCCATCTTGCGACCGATGGCAAGTAACTGATCATGGATTTCCTGAATCCGATTCAGGTGTGCCTAGAGCGAGGTGCGCTCATCCATGACAATAGAAAACAGAGTGTTTTTCAGAAAGAAGGCTCTGCTCTTGTCGGAAGTCTCATGAAGACCTTTTAGATGTGTCCAAATTTTGGCCGCTGTCTTGCCGGATGGAATCTGAGAAAGCTGGTCATCAGCTACGGAGAGTTTGAGAAGCATTACTGCCTCTTGATTGTTCAGATCCCATGTATCTTGATCAGGACCCGGAGAAGTCGGACGCTGCTTAACACCCAGAACAAGTTGATCGGTGTTTTGATATTCGAAGATTGCGATGATGCACTGCTTCCAGGTTCCATAATTGTGACCATTGAATTTGGAATTATGCTCGAGCAGAATATTTGTCAGAGATGCCATGGCACATTTTTCAATGAAAAACTGTGAAAATTTGTGAAGGCACGTTCTTCGAGGCAAAAATACGAAAGACCTAGAAGAATCAAAGAATGACCCAAAAGAGAGCTTGAAAACCCAGAAGGAATCTGCTGTCATTTTTTGAATTTGCTGGCTCAAAAATTGAGGCACAAAAATTGAGGCACCTAAAAAAATGGACGACAACCCAGTTGAGCTCTCGAAAAACCCACCAAGAATCTGCAAACAAAAAAAAAATTTTGACCCCAAAAATTAGGGTTTCGAAAAAAAATGGCCCTAGCTGAAAAAAGCTTGAAAAAACTTCAGATTTATTGATGACAAATGGTTGAATCTGCTTCCCAGAGCACGATGACAGACTGAGACGGCTAAAAGCATGAAGATTTGATATAGAAACATGTAGATTTTCACCCCAAAAATGTGAGTCTCCAAAAAATGGCCACGATTTCCATGCGATTTGCAGACCCGTAATTCAGGAATTTCTCCAAGCAGAAAAACCCTAGGTGGGTTTTGGAGAAATTAGCTGAAATAATTTTGGAAAAATTTAAACAAATAATTTTAAGAAGAAATTATAAATTTTTTCGAAAAAATTTAAGTATTTAGCTCTAACACCATATTACGAGGTAATTGGTAAATACTTGCTTATTAATAACAAAGACCGAAAGGTCAATTTATACAAAAGGAAGAGACGATGTTTCCTTAGGAAACGATCGTAAAGAATAGAAACATTCTATTCTAGAGAAAGCAAAAAATGAAAGCAAACTAAAGCTAAAGATATTTACAAGATAACCATTACCTAATAATAGACGTCTTATCTATTATTGTAATAGTTTGGAGGGGGGGTCTGCCAACATCCTCCTTGGGCAGAGCGCTATCCCAAGGATAGCGCTTGGGAAGCGCAGGCCTAGGGGGTGTAGGTGGCTTAGGGTAGGATAGGTTAGTATCTAGGTTAGGTTAAAATTTAATTTTATTTTTATCTATTTTATTTTTTTCTTATAGATTAGTATGTTTAAATAGGTTTGTATAGATGTTAGTTTAGATTAAGTTAAATTAGTTAGTTTTATTATTTAATGCAGTTTAAGTTTTATAGATTTAGTTGATGAGATTTTAGATTTGTATTAATTAGTAAATGTTTTATTTAAGTTGTTTTAGATTTTTTTTTTCTATTATTTAAAACGTTTTTAGTTTAAATTGGATTAGTTTGGTAGCTTATATAAAATATTGAAATTAGAAAGTTCTTTTAATAATTTAAGATCAATAGCAAATATAATGATAATTAAGTTAACAATTATAATAAGAAATCAATTGATCTTATTTTAGAAATATAAATGTAAGCTAGTATTACTAAAATTTGTTGATAACAGGTAATTGAGGATCAATGCTAGTTAAATTGTTATTTGTTTTGAAAGGTCTCCAATTTGAAATGTAATTAGTAGATTCAGTTTAGGTTAGTAAAGTCTAAGTAATGAAAGTTAGAATTAGTTAGTGTTTTATTTATTTATTTGATTAAGTGTCTTTTCAACATCAGTTAGATTATAAATCGATAATTGTCTAAGAGATTTATAGCTGAACTTGAATTTTTTTTTTTTTTTTTTTCTGGAATTCATCAACGGTTGAGATCGATTTCAATCAACGGTCAGGATTAAAGGTGAGCTTCAATCATAAAGGGAGATTTCCAAATTAAATGGAGTTAACTGATTCAATTTGAGTAGAAAAAGGAGTTAACTGATTTAACTCATTTTTTATCAATAGTGGACTAGAAATTTCCCTTTTTGAACTAAGGAGAGATTTTGTTGAGATATTTAATTTAATAAAATGAGATATGCTCTCGTAATTACTTTTTCTATTTAATTAAATAATCTTTAATTAATTAGAGCCACTTTTCTTATTTAATTAAATAACTTCATTTAATTAATTAGGAATGCTTTCTCATTTAATTAAATAACTTTTATTAATTAATTAGAATTAAGTGCTCCATTTAATTAAATAATTTCGTTTAAATATTTCAAATTTTTTTCGAAATTAGTCAACTCAAGTTAACCGTGGTTAAATTTGGTCAACTTTTGGTCAAACTTGATCTTTGCGTATGTGAATGTGAGCAAATGTGAGTATGAATTTCAGCAGCAATTCAATGCAAATTCTCATTCAATGTAGTGCCTACCCTCGTTGACATCTTTTCTAGACATTGATGCTATTATTATCAGACTGTGATAGACTAGTTTTATGTTGATGGATTAGTGGTATTGTTTTGACACTATTAGACATTATGTTATGGATTCAATGGTTATATGATGAGATCATTTAGATTTTACATTTCATGCATACATGATGATCATTATACTATTTTCAGTTATTATTGATGATTAGATGGATGGTTATTACCTTATTTGTTTTATTATGGATACTTACCCCATACTTGCATGTGTATGGTGTGCATGTTTTCTTATTGAATGACATTTCTGATGTGGTTAAGGAAGGGAGTCATAGTCACTTGCTTAGTCGAGATCTATATGATGCACCACTTCCTACCATTGTTTGTTTAGCTTAGCATTATATATATTGTATGTACATGCATGGTTTTTCTGTAGGTTGTAGGTACTGGGTATCGACTTCCCTGAATTGCCAAGATGAGCGTACCCTATTATACTATCTCAATGATAAGAGAAAGGAGATAAATTCTCAAGTCCAAATCTCAAACCTTTAAACCATTTGTCCTAGTAAGTTAGGACAAGTATCAGAGTTGAGTACCCACCGAATGTGTCGGATGACATATTTCATGATTTTTAACCCTTTAGACTGATTTTGTATGATTTGTTCTATGATGGGTTATCATATTTTATCTTGGAGGTCTATGGTGAATTTTCTATTAATTAAGTCTTAATAAATAGATTTAATTAATAAATTAATTATTTTGGAGAAAATTAATAAAATATCATGATCTTTGATATTTTGAGTATAATTAATTAAATGTGAATTATTGTGGAAAATGAATTGAATAAAAAAATTAGAAATTAAAATTAATAATAATAATAATAAAATTATAATAAAGTAATAAATAAATAATAATAATAAAAGTTAAAATAAAATTTATAAATATTTAAATAGAAATTATCTAAAAGTGGATTGGAGTTATAAGCTTGCATGGGAGTTAACGCACTTCTCTATTTCTCATGTGTCAACAACACGGAGGTTAGTGCATTAATTAAGCACATGGTGTCTACAACCCTATGGCTCATCTTGAAGGTTGGAAAAGACCCATGCTTAGTTGGTGACACCTTCCAGCTATTTCTAGAAGCATTCTAGATGTTTCCTGAGAGCTCTTTATATTCAGGCATCCCTAGAAGCTTAGACATAGCGTTTGGAGTGCAATTGGAGCATTGGAGGATTCTAGAATTTGTAAGAAGGGAGTTTGCTCTGCAGGTTTTCTGAGAAAGAGCGAATTAGCATCAGAATCCAAGTAGATTCTTGTGATTTTACTTATGCTATTTCCGCATCTTGCATTCCCCGTCTTCTTCGTGTCTTCCATATGTCTTCTAAGGAATTTCATATTTTTATTATATGCATTCTCAATATGGGCAATTGAATTTATGTGGAAATATTTATATGCATAGATCTGAAAGAAAATGGGGCTAGGGTTTAAATTCATAGCCAAACCTATTAGATTATTTATTGGATAAATTTGAAGATCAAAGATTTAAAGGAAAATTTTGAAAATTAAAATTTCTAATTAAATTGTGTATATTCTTGAATCTGCATACACATATATGTATCTATCATTATATACATATATATATGTATGTGCTGTGATGGTGATAAACCCTGCATGTATATATATATATATATATATATATATATATATATATATATATATATATATATATATATATATATATATATATATATATATGTATACACACACATATATATACATATATATACCCATATATATATATATATATATATATACATACATATGTATATATATACATATATAGTAATTGAATGTCAAATCGCGATAGAGTTTCATGTTAATAGTATTTCATATCGCATAGGAACGTTTTTATAAAAAATGTTATTGAAAATCACGTTAAAAAAATATATATATGATGTTGGGCAAGTATTATATACCCCACCCATTGCAGGCCTGGGAGACCGCAGTGTACCTGCGGTGCGGATGTATTGGGTTGCGCAATTTTAAAATTGCATTGCGATTTGAAATATTGTTATTGATGATTTAAAATATTAATATTGAGCTTGTCAATTATGAAGAGATATTAATAATTAATTTAATTAAACTCAGTTTAATTAAGATTAGTTATTAGAATATATAATCGAAGTTTTGATTCATTGAGAGTGTCAATTTTCAAACAATGTTATATAAACAAAATATTATTAGATCAATTAGAAAATTGATTCTAATAGTTTTGGGGAGAAACTTTTATCTATAAAAAAAATACATGGGTTAGGAAAAATGTGAAATTTCTCCACTTAATATAATTTGGAAAAACGTAAATTAAGACTTTTAAATTCAAATTTGAAAACTTAGTAAAACCAAAACATGTGTTTATATTGTGTATTCTTTATGCTATTGTTTTGGGTTTTGGGTTGACTAGTGTTGACCAGTATAGGACGTCTACCAGAGGCTTGGGGGTTATGTGATTGTGATGTCATGATGATGTTTTAATCTCGATCTTTATAAACCCAACCATAGTTTGTGATGGAATGCTCTATGTATTGGATGTGATTACTGATTGTTATAGTTGAGATTCTTGTGTATGAGACTCTTGACCTAACCATTATTTTGGTCATCGATCAGTTATCCTTGATTATTTTCTAATCGCCATGATGGGACTAAGATGTGGATTTATTCTTGATGATGTCATGTTGTGACATGTTTGACTCAACCATTTTTGGAGTCTTCGATCAGTATGATTGAGATATATATTTTGGTTATTGAGAAACATTGGATATTTGATTACTAGTGATACTTCAGTTGCCAATAGAGAGATGTTGTGTTCATGATTTTCTATGGATATTTGCTCATGAAGATTTGATGCTTTTATGCATATTTGATGATTTTATTATGGATTATCTTTTGTGATTTTGAGATTTATGAGTCCATGAGCATTAGGGTAGGATATCTGCATGTAGTGACGGGAAGTGGCTTGCAATGGGGTTCGGGGCCCTAAGAGGCTACCAGGGTAACTCATTATAAGTTGGATTAATAAGTGATAACATTCACACCTAATACTAACAAAATGAACCTAAAAAGATAAGAGTTTTTTTCTCGCCCATGCCTTGAGTGCTTGTACAGGCTAGGATGGGAGTAGTGAGACACATGGTTGCGACCTTACATTTCGTAGTATGCCTCGTTAGTATGAGAGGATAGTAGTGGCCGCATGAAATTAATAGGGACCCGTGGATTTTAGCTAACTGCTAGGGTAACTTGTACTTGATAATTGCGATGACACTTTTCCGCTTGCATAGTAGGTTCCTACATGTCATTGTGCGCCTCTGGGATTAGATGTCAGATTTTGTGTTTGGAACCTTTGAGTTACTATACTTTTAGGATTCTTGGACTTATAGAGATATGTGCTATGTGATTTTGATAGCTTGTTTGGGACTTGAGATTATCTCCTTAGCTCAGTGGGAGTGGACCACTTAGGTACCACGCGGTCAGGTGGTAGTGTATTTTCCACTCTTATCATTTTGAGATTCATTGAGACATCGTGGTTGATGCGTCCTTCATGATGGTGGATATGTATCCTTTTTCATTGATGATTAGCATATGTTAGATGATGTTATCTTATGCTTTTATTTACATGTTAGATTGCTTCTACATATGATGTTGTATTTATTAGGAGTGACATTCCTACTATGTAATACCGATGATCTCTTCGGTAATTTGGAATGTTATACACGGAGGGATGGCTAGGATCCACGATGGTCTAATGATGCTATTGATGGTTGGGAGGAACCGTGCACTTAGTTTATTATGTTGATCTTTATGATGGATGCATATGTTCTCTATCATGTGTATCATGTGATTATCTCTACTTTGATGCATCATAGATTAGAATAGGATGATGTACCTTATTCTACATATGTATATTCTTTGTGCCTATCATACCCTGTGACATGTACAGTGGATGATTGTGCATTCTGGAATGTAATTCAGAAAGGAGTATATTGGATGTATCGTTATTATTTCATGTGGATGTTGTGCTAGATGGATTCATGTATGTAATTCAACGTTAAGGGATCTTAAAGAATATAATCTATTATTTATGTTATGTTTAATTTTAGATGGACATTGCTATTGTTTCTGTTATTGTGCATAAGTTATATGTGATGTTTACTTTTATAGAAAAAAAAAAATGCCACTATACTTAGTGAAATTCTAGGTTAATTCTTTGGATCCCTTGGCAGGGGATTACATTTAGTATCAGAGCCAACTTTCTACATTGGGAGCTCTGGGTATTTTAGAACAACTAGAACTTTGAACTATCAAGTGTATCTGTTCAATTTGAAAACTAGGTGAACTGAAACAGAAATTGAACTGTTACTTGTAAATTTCAACACTTAGTTTTTGAAATTAGAAATTTTACTTAAACCTAAACATAGAATTGAACATAGTCTATGGCAACATGTGATTTTAATAGTACTTTCTACTATTGTAGGATGGTATCTAGGACTAGGTCTTCTATTAAAGGCCATGGTAGAGGCCGTGGTAAAGGCCGTGGTCGTGGCAGAGCTCTCAGTGCCCATGAGTATGCCCATGAGGGATCGGCTCATGTAGAGAGTAGGGAAGAGCTCTCTAGTAGGCAATAGGAAGAGAGCCGTAGAGAGGACCAAGCTGAGTCTGAAGAGGTCGGTTTGAGACAAATGATGCAGACTATTCTAGAACATCTACCTCCTATTCAAAAATAGCCTAAAGTGCATCAGACAAAACAAGAGCATAGACCCAGGTCTAAGAGTCCCCGGAAGGATCGTCAGAGGTCCATTATGTCCACTCAGATGAAGGATCTTTCAAGATCCAAGGTTAAGCCTTTCAATGGGCAAGGTTCTGGTTATGTGGTGGAACAGTGGCTTATTTCTATGGACAGGATTTTTGCCATGCAGGAGTTTGACAACAATGTTAAGGCAAGGTTTACGATCACTAATCTAGAGAATTTTGGGGCCACTTGGTGGACGATTGAGGAGAAGAAGTTGGGAATTGATATGAGTAGTGTTACATGGGAGTTATTCTTAGAGATTTTCTGTGAACGATTTCTACTAGAGGAATGGAAATAGCAAAGGGCTGATGAATTTCATAATCTCAGATAGTACACTTTGTTAGTGGTCGAGTATGAGCGTAAGTTTTATGAGCTTATGCCTTTTTTAGGATTCAGTGAAAATTCAGCTCAGTTGACACAACATTTTGTTAGGGGTTTGAATAACCGTATTATTGGGGGAGTTAAGGTATTTGAGCCAAAAACCTTCAAGGATGCGGTGCATCGAGCAATCCTTATTGAGCAAAGTGTCAACCTTGGTCAAGGTGGTTTTGTAGGAGTGCCAGCAGCATCAGGATCTAAAGGCAACTTTAATTCAGGTGGTAACAAGAAGTTCTCTTTCTCTAAGGGGAAACAGTATCAGCAGCGGTCTCAACAGACACAGCAACATAAGGGCTCAAATTCTCAAGCTCAAAGCGGTGGTAAAGGTTCTAACACCAAGAACAACTGCAATGCTCAACGCAATAGACAGAATCAGTCCAATCAGCCAGCTCAGAGTAGCCAGTCTTTTGTTGCTGGAATTCATACTCACATTTGCTCATATTCACATACTTAAAGATCAAGTCTGACAAAAAGTTGACCAGATTTAATCACGACTGACTTGAGTTGACTAGTTTCGAAAAGAATTTTGAAATAATTAAATGAAATTACTTAATTAAATGGAGTACTTACTTGTAATTAATTAAAAAAAGTTATTTAATTAAATGAGAAGCCATTCCTAATTAATTAAATGAAGTTATTTAATTAAATAGAAAAAGTAATTATGAGAGTATATCTCATTTTATTAAATTAAATATCTCAAAAAAATGTCTCTTCAGTTCAAAAAGGGAAATTTCCAGTTCACTATTGATAAAAAATGAGTTAAATCAGTTAACTCCATTTTCTGCTCAAATTGAATCAGTTAACTCCTTATTTTACTCAAATTAAATCTGTTAACTCCCTTTAATTTGAAAATCTCTCTTTATGACGGAACTTCACCTTTAATCCTGATTGTTGATTGAAAATGATCTTAACCATTGATAAATTCTAGGAAAGTCTATTTAAGAGACCCTCATCTCTTCATTTTGAAAAGTTGAATGAGAATTTGCATCGAATTGTTGCTGGAATTCATACTCACATTTGCTCATATTCACATACGCAAAGATCAAGTTTGACCAAAAGTTGACCAGATTTAACCATGGTTGACTTGAGTTGACTAGTTTCAAAAAGATTTTTGAAATAATTAAGCGAAATTACTTAATTAAATGGAGTACTTACTTCTAATTAATTGAACAAAGCTATTTATTTAAATAAAAAGCCATTCCTAATTAATTAAATGAAGCTATTTAATTAAATAAGAAAAGTGTCTCTAATTAATTAAAGATTACTTAATTAAATAGAAAAATTAATTATGAGAGTATGTCTCATTTTATTAAATTAAATATCTCAACAAAATCTCTCTTCAGTTCAAAAAGGGAAATTTCCAGTTCACTATTGATCAAAAATGAGTTAAATCAGTTACCTCCTTTTTCTACTTAAATTGAACCAGTTAGCTCCTTATTTTACTCAAATTAAATCTGTTAACTCCCTTTAATTTGAAAATTTTCCTTTATGACTGAACTTCACTTTTAATCCTAACTGCTAATTGAAATCGATCTCAACCGTTGATGAATTTCAGGAAAGTCTATTTAAGAGACCCTAATCTATTCATTTTCAAAGGTTGAATGAGAATTTGCATCGAATTGTTGTTGGAATTCATACTCACATTTGCTCATATTCACATACGCAAAGATCAAGTTTGACAAAAAGTTGACCAGATTTAACCACAGTTGACTTGAGTTGACTAGTTTCAAAATTTTTTTTAAAATAATTATACGAAATTATTTAATTAAATGAAGTACTTACTTCTAATTAATTAAATAAATTTATTTAATTAAATGAGAAGCCATTCCTAATTAATTAAATGAAGCTATTTAATTAAATAGGAAAAGTGTCTCTAATTAATTAAAGATTATTTAATTAAATAGAAAAAGTAATTATGAGAGCATATCTCATTTTATTAAATTAAATATCTCAACAAAATCTCTCTTCAGTTAAAAAAGGGAAATTTTTAGTTCACTATTGATCTAAAATGAGTTAAATTAGTCAACTCCTTTTTCTACTCAAATTGAATCAGTTAACTCCTTATTTTACTCAAATTAAATCTTTTAACTCCCATTAATTTGGAAATCTCCCTTTATGACTGAACTTCACCTTTAATCCTAACCGTTGATTGAAATTGATCTCAACCGTTGATGAATTCAAGGAAAGTCTATTTAAGAGACTATCATCTCTTCATTTTGAAAGGTTGAATGAGAATTTGCATCGAATTGTTGCTAGAATTCATACTCATATTTGTTCATATTCACATACGCAGAGATCAAGTTTGACCAAAAGTTGACTAGATTTAACCACGGTTGACTTGAGTTGACTAGTTTCGAAAAGAATTTTGAAATAATTAAATGAAATTATTTAATTAAATGGATTACTTACTTCTAATTAATTAAAAAAAGTCATTTAATTAAATGAGAAGCCATTCCTAATTAATTAAATGAAGTTATTTAATTAAATAAGAAAATTGTCTATAATTAATTAAAGATTATTTAATTAAATAGAAAAAGTAATTATGAGAGCATGTCTCATTTTATTAAATTAAATATCTCAAGAAAATCTCTCTTCAGTTCAAAAAGAGAAATTTCCAGTTCACTATTGATCAAAAATGAGTTAAATGAGTTAACTCATTTTTATACTAGAATTGAATCAGTTAACTCTGTATTTTACTCAAATTAATTCTGTTAACTCCCTTTAATTTGAAAATCTTCGTTTATGACTGAACTTCACCTTTAATCCTGACCGTTGATTGAAATCGATCTCAACCGTTGATGAATTCCATGAAACTCTATTTAAGAGACCCTCATCTCTTCATTTTGAAAGGTTGAATGAGAATTTGCATCGAATTGTTGCTGGAATTCATACTCACATTTGCTCATATTCACATACGCAAAGATCAAGTTTGACCAAAAGTTGACCATATTTAACTACGGTTGACTTGAGTTGACTAGTTTCGAAAAGAATTTTGAAATAATTAAACGAAATTATTTAATTAAATGGAATACTTACTTCTAATTAATTAAACAAAGTCATTTAAGTAAATGGGAAGCCATTCCTAATTATTTAAATGAAGTTATTTAATTAAATAAGAAAAGTGTCTATAATTAACTAAAGATTATTTAATTAAATAGAAAAAGTAATTATGAGAGCATATCTCATTTTATTAAATTAAATATCTCAACAAAATCTCTCTTCATTTCAAAAATGGAAATTTCCAGTTCACTATTGATCAAGAATGATTTAAATCAGTTAACTCGTTTTTCTACTCAAATTGAATCAGTTAACTCCTTATTTTACTCAAATTAAATCTTTTAACTTCCTTTAATTTGGAAATCTTCCTTTATGACTGAACTTCACCTTTAATCCTGATCGTTGATTGAAATCGATCTAAACCATTGATGAATTCCAGGAAAGTCTATTTAAGAGACCCTCATCTCTTCATTTTGAAGTGTTGAATAAGAATTTGTACCAAATTGTTGCTGAAATTCATACTCACATTTTCTCATATTCACATACGCAAAGATTAGGTTTGACCAAAAGTTGACCAGATTTAACCATAGTTGACTTCAGTTGACTAGTTTCAAAAAGAATTTTGCAATAATTAAACGAAATTATTTAATTAAATGGAGTACTTACTTCTAATTAATTAAACAAAGTCATTTAATTAAATGAGAAGCCATTCCTAATTAATTAAATGAAGTTATTTAATTAAATAAGAAAGGAGTCTCTAATTAATTAAAGATTATTTAAATAAATAGAAAAAGTAATTATGAGAGCATATCTCATTTTAGTAAATTAAATATCTCAATAAAATCTCTCTTCAGTTCAAAAAGGGAAATTTTTAGTTCACTATTGATAAAAAATGAGTTAAATCATTTAACTCCTTTTTCTACTCAAATTGAATCAGTTAACTCCTTATTTTACTCAAATTAAATCTGTTAACTTCTTTTAATTTGGAAATCTCCCTTTATGACTGAACTTCACCTTTAATCCTGACCGTTGACTGAAATCGATCTCAACCGTTGATGAATTCCAGGAATGTCTATTTAAGAGATGCTCATCTCTTCATTGTGAAAGGTTGAATGAGAATTTGCATCAAATTTATTCTGGAATTCATACTCACGTTTGCTCATATTCACATACACAAATATCAAATTTGACCTAAAGTTGACCAGATTTAATGCGGTTGACTTGAGTTGACTAATTTTGAAAATAATTTTGAAATAATTAAACAAAATTAATTAATTAAATGGAGTACTTACTTCTAATTAATTAAACAAAGTCACTTAATTAAATGAGAAGCCATTCCTAATTAATTAAATGAAGTTATATAATTTAATAAGAAAAGTGTCTATAATTAATTAAATAGAGAAAGTAATTATGAGAGCATATCTCATTTTATTAAATTAAATATCTCAACAAAATCTCTCTTCAGTTCAAAAAGGGAAATTTACAGTTCACTACTGATCAAAAATGAGTTGAATTAGTTTAACTCCTTTTTCTACTCAAATTGAATCAGTTAACTCCTTATTTTACTCAAATTAAATCCGTTAACTCCCTTTAATTTGGAAATCTCCCTTTATCACTGAACTTCACCTTTAATCCTGACCGTTGATTGATATTGATCTCAACCGTTGATGAATTCCAGGAAAGTCTATTTAAGAGGCCCTCATCTCTTCATTTTGAAAGGTTGAATAAGAATTTGCATCGAATTCTTGTTGGAATTCATACTCACATTTGCTCATATTCACATACGCAAAGATCAAGTTTGACCAAAAGTTGACCAGATTTAACCATGGTTGACTTGAGTTGACTAGTTTTGAAAAGGATTTTGAAATAATTAAAAAAAATTATTTAATTAAATGGAGTACTTACTTTTAATTAATTAAACAAAGTTGTTTAATTAAATGAGAAGGCATTTGTAATTAATTAAATGAAGTTATTTAATTAGATAAGAAAAGTGTCTCTAATTAATTAAAGATTATTTAATTAAATAGAAAAAGTAATTGGAGAACATATCTCATTTTATTAAATTAAATATCTCAACAAAATCTCTCTTCAGTTCAAAAAGGGAAATTTCCAATTCACTATTGATCAAAAATGAATTAGATCAGTTAACTCGTTTTTCTACTCAAATTGAATCAGTGAACTCCTTATTTTACTCAAATTAAATCTGTTAACTCCCTTTAATTTGGAAATCTCCCTTTATGACTGAACTTCACTTTTAATCCTAACCGTTGATTGAAATCGATCTCAACCGTTGATGAATTCCAGGAAAGTCTATTTAAGAGACCATCATCTCTTCATTTTGAAAGGTTGAATGAGAATTTGCATCTAATTGTTGCTGGAATTCATACTCACATTTGCTCATATTCACATATGCAAAGATCAAGTTTGACCAAAAGTTGACCATATTTAACCACGATTGACTTGAGTTGACTAGTTTCGAAAAGAATTTTGAAATAATTAAACAAAATTATTTAATTAAATAGAGTAGTTACTTCTAATTAATTAAACAAAGTTATTTAATTAAATGAGAAGCAATTCCAAATTAATTAAATGAAGTTATTTAATTAAATAAGAAAAGTGTCTTTAATTAATTAAATATTATTTAATTAAATAGAAAAAGTAATTATGAGATCATATCTCATTTTATTAAATTAAATATCTCAACAAAATCTTTCTTCAGTTCAAAAAGAGAAATTTTCAGTTCACTATTGATAAAAAATGAGTTAAATCAGTTAACTCCTTTTTCTACTCAAATTGAATCAGTTAAATCCTTATTTTACTCAAATTAAATATGTTAACTCCCTTTAATTTGGAAATCTCCCTTTATGACTGAACTTCACCTTTAATCCTGACCGTTGATTGAAATCGATCTCAACCGTTGAGGAATTCTAGGAAAGTCTATTTAAGAGACCCTCATCTCTTCATTTTGAAAGGTTGAATGAGATTTTGCATCGAATTATTATTGGAATTCATACTCACATTTGCTCATATTCACATCCGCAAAGATCAAGTTTGACCAAAAGTTGACCAGATTTATCTACGGTTGACTTGAGTTGACTAGTTTCGAAAAGAATTTTGAAATAATTAAATGAAATTATTTAATTAAATGGAGTACTTACTTCTAATTAATTAAATAAAGTTATTTAATTAAATGAGAAGCCATTCCTAATTAATTAAATGAAGTTATTTAATTAAATAAGAAAAGTGTCTCTAATTAATTAAAGATTATTTAATTAAATAGAAAAAGTAATTATGAGAGCATATCTCATTTTACGAACAATACATACATCTTACAGTACAATACGTGAATTACGAACAACAAGGTTTGCAAAATTAGCACATAGAGATCAGTTCTGTTCCTCCGTCAGTTTTCGCGACTAAAATATCTGCACACTCATTGCACACATCAGTAGTCCTAAAAATCACATGTACATATATACGTATTATAAATTCACATAAATTGAAACATACATCAATCAGGGTTTCTTTTATCTTACTTAATTCTTAACCATTAAAAAAAAATTTCTTAAATCAAAGCATCAATCGTACATTTACCAATTTCATCAACATACATATACATAAAACATTAGATGACAAACATCAATATATCTGAAAGTAACATCACATAACATGAAATAATATAATATGTTCTAAGTATCAAATAATTTCTCAACATCTTGAGTCGTGAGTGTCAAAATGATAAAATAACAACTAAGGCTATGAAGGGTCGGGGCGAGGCCTCACATCCTCCCCCACTAGGCATGAACTTCCTCCTGGAATTCATCAAAAGTCAAGGGTATTGAGATTGCATCCATGCTACATCCTCCCAAGAATTCATGACCTCATCACAACATTCCCACTAAACTCTAGCTTGGTCTAGCTCTCGACCTTGAGGAGCTAGGGTCTGTTGGGCAATAATATGGATAGTCTCTAGAGCTAACTGGCCGACCAACTCCACCTGTAGCCTCAATAATTGTTCCCTGATGCTCAATCTGGCAGTTGTCAACCGCTGCAAAAACTCTGTGGAACTTGCCCATGTCTCCAACTGTCGGATCTGAAAAAGCCCCTCTCTGACCACTGGGTGACTATCCCTATGAACACTCTCTAGCTATGTGACCCATACCACCACAAGTGTAGCATGGCCCTCAGGTATAAGATCATGTATCATGTGATCTAGACTGTTGTGGGCCCCCTGACTTGCTAGACCCACTGTATCCACCCCTGGAAGACTGTTGAGTCTGCATTGACTGTGACTTTGGGGTATGTACTTTCTGATCCTGCTGTGACTGCCACTGCCTGGGCTCGAAGCCCTGGTAACCCTGTGAGAGTACCTTTTGCTGCTGAGACTGTTGGTCCTTAGAGGACCCTAGTGTATAGCTCTGATTCCCTTTCCAAGGGGGTTTCTGTCGGGTAGAATTTTGGTTCTGAGACCAATCCCATGATTCCTGTCTACCTCGAGTATCCTCTGCCACTAGTGTTATCTCCACTACCTGTCTGAAGGTGGTAGTGAAGGCCATCCGAACTGGACCCTGAAGTGATAAATTCAAACCCATGATAAAGTGATGTACTCTTAGTTTCTCATCCTTCATGTATTCCACATAAGGAAGGAGCTCGAGAAACCTACTCTCATACTGAGCCACTGTAAGGCCTCTCTGATAAAGAGAATGGAACTCCTCTATCTGTTTCTATCAGAAATGCTCTGACAAGTACCTCTCTCGAAATCTTTCTAGGAATGATTCTCATGTGAGGGTATCCATCCTCACTCCACCTATGATCTCCTTCTGATGCCACCAATTGGAGGCATCCCCTCTCAACTGATGAACTGCTAGGCATGCCTTTAGATTACTCCCATAGGGTTGTAATCCAAAGCACCGTTGTAGGCTCTACAACCATGCCTCTGCTACTGTCCCCTCAGTAGAACCAGTAAATAATGGTGGCCCAAGTCGAATCAATTCCCTGATATCATCTCCTATATGTCTAGGAGGTCTGACAAGTGGGGGTCCTCTCTGGTGTATTGACTCACCTTCATGCTCATCCTACCGCTCTAACTGTCTTGGTGGGGGACTCCTAGTCCTCTCTCTGCCTCTGGGCCCACCTCCTCTGGGTCCCTCTGCTTCCACTACTAGAATTTGCTGAACTAGCTGAACCACAAGTACTACTCTCTGTTGAACTACACCGATCAAAGTTTGGAGTGCATCTATAATGTCCTGGTTTGGGTTCGATGGTGGTGGAGGTAGAGGTGGTGGAGGTGGTCCATCCCACTGTCCCACTCTACCACCTCTCTCCCTACGACCTCTGCCTCGTGGGTTGCTTTGAGTAACAAGAGGCATCCTACACAATTTAATGTTTAGTTTTAAGTTTTCAGAAGCGTAAGGGTTTAAGGTTCCTATTGTTGAAACACGGGCTCTGATACCAAAATTTCATGCCCAAACTATGAGGGAAAAAACACACAATTTTTTTTAAAAAAAAAATTATAATTATTAATTAAAGTGCTCTAAGTTGAAATGATTGAGATAACATTTCAAGTACAGGTTCTTTACATTACGTCTTAAGCTCAAAATCCTGAGGAAGAAAATATATAAAAATTTGCTAAGCATTTTAAATTTATAATCATTACTAACTAAAATTTAAGGAAAGACATTAAAACTTAATTACTCATCCAAACACTTAACTAAAAAAAAAAACTTAACTAAATACACTTAATCAAATAAATAACCACTAGCTAAATATAAATCAATAATACATTTAAACTAGTTTAAAATCATATTTGTATAGAACTAAAGTTACACAAATTTAAATGATGATAGAACCTATGAATTTATTTTAATTTAACATGATACTAAATTCATAACAAATCTAAACTTATCATTATAATTCTATTACAATCTCAAATCAAATACCAAATTTAATTAACACTAAATTTAAACTATATTTGCAACTAAATTATATTACCATCAATATTTAAAAATACTAACAAATTTAAAATTTGAACTATAATACATTTAATTTTAATTCAACACTAAACTAACTTAATTTATAACTAACTTTAAAACAAAAACTTTAAAGTAACACAAATATTCTAACATACTTTTAATACTGCTAATATTATCAAAAAAAAAAAAAAACATTAAACTAAAATCTTATTAATCTAAAGCTAAAATAAAACCTTATTACAATCTAATTGAAACTACCACAAATTCTAATGCTAACCCTACATAAAATATACTCACAACTTAAATATTAAATTAACTTAATCCCTATACTGAACTAAAATTAATCCTAACACTAATACTAATACAAAATTTAAATCTATAAATAACAATTTAAACAAAAAACTATCATTACTAACACACCTAAACTAACCTAAACCTACCACTAACCCTTAACACTGCTAACTTAACTCTTAACCCCCCCTTAACAACTATTTCCCACCCCTAACCCAATGTGCCCCACCCCACTTCCCAAGACCTGCGCGCTACTCAAGGTCTGCACGCTGCAGGCCTTGTCTCCCCCTTCACGTCCCCCTGTGTGAGTGAAGGAAGCAAAACCCCAAGTGGAAACATGGGGAAAGGGAAAAAGGTGGGTGGCGAGCAATGAAGGAAAGATAATTTAAAAAAAAAAAAAAAAACTATACTTGCTCTCCCAAGACATGACGTGCCTTACGTGGCATACTGACCACAGCACCTTGCCTATGCCTAGCCCTTAGGGTTAGAGGAAAAAGGTAAGAGAAAAGTTAATTAATTGGGTAGAGTTTGAATTTCATAATGGTTTAGAATTTGAAAAGAACATAGGGTCCCAGGCTAGCTTTGCCTCCTAGCTTCTAAGGATTAATGCAAAAGTTTTGTGGTTGAAGATTAACAACAACCATGTATTGAATTACTTTCAATTTTCAAAGGTAATTGATTTATATTCTTTTTATATGAATTAATATTAGATTTCAATTGCAAGTCAAAGGAATAATATAGAGAATATTCTCTATGGTCCAAGAAGGAATTTAATTTTTCTCCATGTATTTTCCAGAGAGGTTTTTCACTCCTAGAGATGCAATTTTTTTTGAAGCCCATTTTAGACTAAGTGTTGGCATATTACTTTGCTATATTTATATTATCTTAAGAGTACACTCTTCCCTAAGGATTACATGAATCCTAACAAACATACTAACAAGGATGAAAACAAGGTTTATAATTTCTCCTTCTCTCCAATAATCTAAGTTTTATCAATCATACTATATTCAAGGTGTGTGTTCATGCTTTAAAAATTCAAGGAGATCAATAATCTCTTGTTCCAAATGATTTGTTCATAAGGAAATTTAACAAAGAAGAGATAATTTGAGTTCTCAAGTTAGGAATCCTAATTCATCCAATACTTATACATCAACTTGGAAGTTTCATCATATCAAATTTCTCTTCATTAACAAATTAAAAACTTGAAATATCACAATTCAAGACATTATCTATGATTCTAATTTCTCACCTATATATAAAATTTTTTTTTTTTTGAAATCACATGAGAACAATGCATGGAGATTCCCATAATATTTTCCTTTATCTATTATTCATCCTATTTTGATGAGCATCCATACAACTGAACATTATGATTAAATCTTATGAGAAGAAAATATACTCAACCATTATTTTAGTGTCTAACCTGATTCAAAGGCTCATCTGGGAAAGAATCGGGAAGAAAACCTGGCTTCGTTGCTAATCCAACAAAGTTTTGAGATACAATTTACATAGGATTTCAATCCTGAATTACAACACTTAAATGAAATTTCCTTCATGACCTTCAACAAGGGTTCCATATCCAATTCTGTAACACATTTCTACGAACCAAGGAGGAAACAAAATCTGATCAAGTGATAACAAACATGACCAATAAACAAATCAAACATGCATAATCATACAACGTTTACACAATAGGATTCACAATGAATCAAAACTAGGGAAAGGTGGATTCTTCCAACCAGGAGAAGTCGATCACAACACCAAATAGATGCCCAATTGGGGCTATATACCAAGAACTTTCGTTCTTCCATTTCAACATACCATAATCATACAAAGTTTTTGCTGATAGGTAGGGGCCCATAACACCCTACCCTTTCTCCCTCTTCTCATCTTAAGAAGAGACTCCACACTGGTTGGAGTCCGACTAAACAGACCTTTCCCAAAATTGGTCACTTCTGCCCTCTCTAAGGGTGAGTAATACCAAAACACCTATGCAAGAAAGAAATCTCAAAATTGCAACAAAAATATGAAATGAAATCATCCAAAATAACATGGTTTTCAAATCTTCCCAACATACCCACAAACATACAAACATTGAAACAACAACCAAGTAGCATAAGCATGAAACTAGAAAGAAATCTGAACAAGGGAGATGAGAATTCCAACCTTCACAAAGAGGTAATGGCAATGAACAAGTTTGAGTAGATCTTCTCTTTTCTTGCTTCAATCTTCAAGAACTCCTCTCTAAATGTAGAGATTGGATAACAACCTCCACAAGTCCAAGAAGGACCTCTAAATAGGCCTTCAACTCAACCACCCAAGGGCTCAATAACTACCCCCACCCACTAGAAATTCTAGAAACTCCTAACTCAACCTACACTATAGTTAAACCCTAAGTGGAGATGAGGTGAGGTAACTCAAGATAACCATGGTCAATTTTCGCACAAAGGCAAAAAGAGACTTTTGGAGTGACCTCAAAAGTCAATAAAAGGGGCTTAGGGGTTGGAAAAGACCCCTAACCCATACCCATACCCTTTGGGTATAATTATATCAAGTTTTAAGCCTTAGAAAAGAGGTTTAGAGCCAAACAAAATCTAAGAATAAAATAGGACCATCTAACTACTCTAACATTGCAGATTAAACCCTAATTTGGATTAAGGGATTACTAACCTCGATTAAGAACCCAATTAGCAAATTGACACCAACTAAACCAACTTGGGTCCAAAGGTTAAACAACTAACCCTAAACAGCACATTGAAGCACATAAACACTTTACGAGTGTCAAGCGACACTAAAAGAACATAATTACAAACATTAACATTCACTGCAACAATTCGATGCAAATTCTCATTCAACCTTTCAAAATGAAGAGATGAGTATCTCTTAAATAGACATTCCTTGAATTCATCAACGGTTGAGATCGATTTCAATCAAAGGTCAGAATTAAAGGTGAACTTCAGTCATAAAGGGAGATTTCCAAATTAAAGGGAGTTAACAGATTTAATTTGAGTAAAATAAGGAGTTAACTGATTCAATTTGAGTAGAAAAAGGAGTCGACTAATTTAACTCATTTTTGATCAATAATGAACTGAAATTTTCCCTTTTTAAACTGAAGAGAGATTTTGTTATGATATTTAATTTAATAAAATGATATATGCTCTCATAATTACTTTTTCTATTTAATTAAATAATCTTTAATTAA
Organism: Cupressus sempervirens; assembly: GCA_028749045.1. Taxonomy (NCBI): domain Eukaryota; kingdom Viridiplantae; phylum Streptophyta; class Pinopsida; order Cupressales; family Cupressaceae; genus Cupressus; species Cupressus sempervirens. The sequence goes on from CM053787.1 coordinate 103,237,149, forward strand.
TTAGAGACACTTTTCTTATTTAATTAAATAAGTTCATTTAATTAATTGGGAATGGCTTTTCGTTTAATTAAATAACTTTGTTTAATTAATTAGAAGTAAGTACTCCATTTAATTAAATAATTTCATTTAATTATTTTAAAATTCTTTTCAAAACTAGTCAACTCAAGTCAACCGTGTTTAAATTTGGTCAACTTTTGGTCAAACTTGATCTTTGCGTATGTGAATATAATCAAATGTGAGTATGAATTTCAGCAACAATTCGATGCAAATTCTCATTCAACTTTTTAAAATGAAAAGATGAGAGTCTCTTAAATAGACTTTCTTGGAATTCATCAATGGTTGAGATCAATTTCAATCAACGGTCAGGATTAAAGGTGAAGTTCAGTCATAAAGGGAGATTTCCAAATTAAAGTGAGTTAATAGATTTAATTTGAGTAAAATAAGGAGTTAACTGATTCAATTTGAGTAGAAAAAGGAGTCAACTAATTTAACTCATTTTTGATCAATAGTGAACTGGAAATTTCTCCTTTTGAACAGAAGAGTGATTTTGTTGAGATATTTAAGATAATAAAATGAGATATGCTCTCATAATTACATTTTCTATTTAATTAAATAATCTTGAATTAATTAGAGACAATTTTCTTATTTAATTAAATAACTTCATTTAATTAATTAGGAATGGCTTCTCATTTAATTAAATAACTTTGTTCAATTAGTTAGAACTATGTACCCCGTTTAATTAAATAATTTCGTTTAATTATTTCAAAATTCTTTTCGAAACTAGTCAACTCAAGTCAACTGTGGTTAAATTTGGTCAACTTTTGGTCAAACTTGATCTTTGCGTATGTGAATATGAGCAAATGTGAGTATGAATTCCAGCAACAATTCGATGCAAATTCTCATTCAATCTTTCAAAATGAAGAGATGAGTGTCTGTTAAATAGACTTTCCTGGAATTCATCAACAGTTGAGATCTATTTCAATCAACGGTCAAGATTAAAGGTGAAGTTCAGTCATAAAGGGAGATTTCCAAATTAAAGGGAGTTAACAGATTTAATTTGAGTAAAATAAGGAGTTAATTGATTCAATTTGAAAAGAAAAAGGAGTCGATTGATTTAACTCAATTTTGATCAATAGTGAACTAGAAATTTCCCTTTTTGAACTGAAGAGAGATTTTGTTATGATATTTAATTTAATAAAATGAGATATGCTCTCATAATTACTTTTTCTATTTAATTAAATAATCTTGAATTAATTAGAGACACTTTTCTTATTTAATTAAATATCTTTATTTAATTAATTAGGAATGGCTTTTCATTTAATTTAATAACTTTGTTCAATTAATTAGAAGTATTCCATTTAATTAAATAATTTTATTTAATTATTTCAAAATTCTTTTCGAAACTAGTCAACTCAAGTCAACCGTGGTTAAATCTGGTCAACTTTTGGTCAAACTTGATCTTTGCGTATGTGAATATGAGCAAATGTGAGTATGAATTCCAGCAACAATTCGATGCAAATTCTCATTCAACATTTCAAAATGAAGAGATGAGGGTCTCTTAAATAAATTTTCATGGAATTCATCAACAGTTGAGATCGATTTCAATCAACTGTCAGGATTAAAGGTGAAGTTCAGTCATAAAGGGATATTTCCAACGTAAAGAGAGTTAACAGATTTAATTTGAGTAAAATAAGGAGTTAACTGATTCAATTTGAGTAGAAAAAGGAGTCAACTAATTTAACTCATTTTTGATCAATAGTGAACTGGAAATTTCCCCTTTTGAACTGAAGAGAGATTTTGTTGAGATATTTAATTTAATAAAATGAGATATGCTCTTATAATTACTTTTTCTATTTAATTAAATAATCTTTAATTAATTAGAGACACTTTTCTTATTTAATTAAATAACTTCATTTAATTAATTAGGAATGGTTTCTCATTTAATTAAATAACTTTGTTTAATTAATTAGAAGTAAGTACTCCATTTAATTAAATAATTTTGTTTTAATTCTTTTTGAAACTAGTCAACTCAAGTCAACCGTGGTTAAATCTGGTCAACTTTTGGTCAAAATTGATCTTTGTGTATGTGAATATGAGTAAATGTGAGTATGAGTTCTAGCAACAATTCGATGCAAATTCTCATTCAACTTTTCAAAATGAATAGATGAGGGTCTCTTAAATAGACTTTCCTGGAATTCATCAACGATTTCAATCAACGGTCTGGGTTAAAGGTGAAGTTCAGTCATAAAGGGAGATTTCCAAATTAAAGTGAGTTAACAGATTTAATTTGAGTAAAATAAGGAGTTAACTGATTCAATTTGAGTAGAAAAAGGAGTCAATTGATTTAACTCATTTTTTATCAATAGTTAACTGGAAATTTCCCTTTTTGAACTGAAGAGAGATTTTGTTGAGATATTTAATTTAATAAAATGAGATATGCTCTCATAATTACTTTTTCTATTTAATTAAATAATCTTTAATTAATTAGAGACACTTTTCTTATTTAATTAAATAACTTCATTTAATTAATTAGGAATGGCTTCTCATTTAATTAAATAACTTTTTTTAATTAATTAGAAGTAAGTACTCTATTTAATTAAATATTTGCGTTTAATTATTTCAAAATTCTTTTCGAAACTAGTCAACTCAAGTCAACCGTAGTTAAATCTGGTCAAGTTTTGGTCAAACTTGATCTTTGCGTATGTGAATATGAGCAAATGTGAGTATGAATTCTAGCAACAATTCCATGAAAATTCTCATTCAACCTTTCAAAATGAAGAGATGAGTGTCTCTTAAATAGACTTTCCTGAAATTCATCAACGGTCGAGATCGATTTCAATCAATGGTCAGGATTAAAGGTGAAGTTCAGTCATAAAGGGAGATTTCCAAATTGAAGGGTGTAAGGACCCTCCTCATATGTACTTATCAAATATGAATCCTATGTTAAAATTGTTATATGAGATTGTATCAGAAATGAATTAATGTTTTATGTTGAGAATGTCCTAAAAGAAACTAAGATTAGTTTATTCATTCATGTTTTAGATACTTAGTGATTCAAGAACTACTACATCACGTTGACTGTTTAAAATATTAATTTTTAATAATGATGGCATGAACTGTTTTCACCTGATAATGAGGATGTTAATTTTGTAATACAATGATTAAGTTATATGCAATTCATATGGTACAATATGCCCTATTGGTGATGTTATGATGTTTAGGTATATGCATGCCTAACGATGATTATACTAAAATTTTAAATTTGAATTAATGAATAAAGTTATGTTATGTGAGGCCTCGCCCCAACCCTTCGTAGCATAGTTGATACTTTATTATTATTATTTTGATACTCACGACTCGAGATGTCGAGACACTACTTGATGCTTTGAACATATTATATTATTTTATGTTGTGTGATGTTTACTTTGAGATATTTGAGTTCGTCATTTAATGTTTTATGAACATGTATGTTGGGAAGTAAGTAAATGTAGGATTTAACACTTTGATTATGAAATTTTAATTATTAAGAATATGAGTAGGATGAAAAAAACCGTGATTTATTGAAAGATGTATGTTTTAATTTATGTGAATCCCTGATACATATATACATATGTGCATGTGATTTTATGGGACTACTGATGTGTGCAATGAGTGTGCAGGATATTTTAGTCGAGAAACCCGATGGAGGAACAAAACTGATCCCTATGTGCTATTTGTGGAAACCTTATTGTTCGTAACTTGATTATTTTGTGAGATGTATGCATGTATCTTTCCATGATCAGTAAATGTTAATGTTTCATAATTGTGTTCTTATGGTGTCACTTGACACTTGTGAATTGCTTAAGCATTCTAGCATGCTAGCTAGGATTAGCTGTGTAACCTTTGGACCTAAGTTGGACTAGGTTAGTAACCTTTTTCACTAATTTGTTTCTTAATCAAGTTTAGTCAGCCCTTATCTGGATTAGTGCTTAATCTGCATTTTGGAGTTGTTAGATAGTCCTAATTTTTTTCCTAGCATTTGTTTGGCCCCAAATCAATACCTAAGGCCTTAAAACATGAAATCTTTATACCCAAGGTGTATGGGTATGGGTTGGGGGTATTTTCCACCCCCTAAGCCCCTTTTATTGAATTTTGAGGTCACTCAAAAAGTCTATTTTTGCCTTTGTGCGAAAATTGAAAGTGGTTACCATGAGTTGCATAACCTCAACTCCACTTAGTGGTTAACCTTAGGATTGGTTGAGTTAGTAACTTCTAGAGTTTTAGGTGAGTGGGGGAAGTTATTGCCCTTTTTGGTTGTTGAGTTTGGATATTATTTAGAGGCCCTTTTTAGAGTAGTTTTGGGTTGTTACCCAATCTCTACATTTAGAGACGAGTTCTTGAAGGTTGAAGCAAGGAGAAGGAAACTCTACTCAAACTTGTTCATTACCATTACCTCTTTGTGAAGGTTGGAATTCTCATGTCCCTTGTTTATATTTCATTCTTGTTTCATGCTTATGCTACCTTGTTGTTGTTTGAATGTTTGTATAGTTGTGGGTATGTTGGGAAGATTTGAAAACCATGTTATTTTTTTGGATGTTTTCCTTTCATGTTTATGTTTGCAATTTTGAGATTTTCTTGCATGGATGTTTTGGAAGAATCCACCTTTCCCTAGTGTTGATTCATTGTGAATCTTATAGTGAAAACCATGTATGAATACGCATGTTTGATTGTCTCTTGGTTATGCTTGTTGTCACCTGATCAGAATTCTGTTCCATCCATGGTTCTAGAGATGTGTTGCAGAAATGTTATAAATCCCTTGATGAGGGTCATGAAAAAAATTCAATTATATTGTTAAAATTTGGGATTGATATCCTATGTAAATTTTGGTATTTCAAACCTTGGTGGATTGGCATCGAAGTCGAGTTTTCATCCTGATTCTTTCCTGGCTGAGCCCTTGAATCAGGTTTGCCAATAAAATTGATGATTGAGTAAAATTGCTTGTCTTGTGATAAATTTGTAAATTTTAATTAGATGGATGCATATTAGAAAATAGGATGGAAAATTAGATAAAATGGTAACATTCAATTTTATGCAATCTTGAGTTCAATTTCGTTTAAAAAAAAAAAAGGATATGGTTGATATTTCGATTCAATTTCATGCTTTATTGGAGATAAAATAAATCTTGCAATTTTGTGTTAACAAATTATTGAGCTCTAAGTTATAAAACCCATTTAAAAAATATATATATCCCCCTTGATTAATTAAATGAGTTGAATTTTTTTTTTTTTAAATCAAACACTTAAAAAAAATATATACTTGAGAAAATTTATGTTTAGAGCAAAATTGCTCTCTGCCTTTTACATGAAGAGACTTTTAATTCCCCTATAACAGAGAATATTCTCAATAAAATCCCTTTTGTAAAATCTTTATTTAAATTTAATCAATATTAAAAAAAAAAAGTGCAATAAAAGAAAAAATATCTAGATTATCCTATGACTCTTACCTTTACCCACACCTAGAAAACTTTAAATCTTAACTTCTAATTCTCTTCCCTCCTATGCTAGGAGTTGACAAAGCCTCCAAGGTCATCAAAAGTACCTCTCACATGGTCCTATGTCATACTTGACATGACACATAGGCCAAGCTAGAAGAAAATGGGAATCATTGAACTCTAGCATGTATTTAAGAGCAATGAAAAGCACTTTTTTGAAACTCTTTTTACCCCCACTTGACTTGGGCGCTCAAAAATCTTGGGATATCATGTTTTTGCATTTCTCAAGCCTTGGGAAGAGTGTGGAGGCATGGGGAAGCACCCATGTCCTTGGGGTTAGGTTAAATGTTAAAGTGTTAGAAGGTTGGTGGGGTTAGTTAGGAGGTAGGGGGTTAGAATAGTAAGTCAAGTTAGGAATTGTTTAATATTAGTTAAAAGTTAGTGGTTGTGAGGTGTTGGTAAAGGTTAGTTAAGGGTTAGGATATGTTTTTAAGTTTTAATGTTAGTATTAGTATTGGATTATAATTAGTTTTTAGTTAATAGGTGGAAGTGAGTATTTAAAGTTTAGTGTTAGAATAAGCTAGATGTTAAGTGTTTAAATAGGTGAGTAATAAAGTTAGAGTAGGAATTAATTAACATGTAAGATATTCTTTCAAACAAAGGTGGATTTATTACTATTAGATATATAAAGTGAGTGTTTGATTATAAGTTATGCTCTATAAGTTTCATATTTAAATATAAGTGTTAGTAATTATTTTATGGTTAGAAGTTATATGTTAGGATTTAGTTTTAAATTCAATAGGAATTTGAAATTTGATTTTCATTTTTATGATTGAAAATATTAAAAAGGTTGGTAAAAGGTATTATGAACATTAGTCTATAGAATTAGTATTGAAATTTTAACCGTGATAGTAACGAGAGGTAACCCATGTCCCTTGATGTATGAATATGTGTATATTTAGATTTAAATAATGAATGAACATAAGCTTTATATTATTTTATTAAATAATTAATTAGATATGATTTTATTGTTATTAATATTTTGATTTTAAGGTGTCATGAGGACATGTTAATGTGCATGTAATGTTTAAAAGGGGTTGTAAGATGAAATTGACTAGACATCTTGAGTTGGTAAATTGGATTATGTTTGAAGATGGAATGAATATTGTAAATGATTTAGTAAAAATTAATTAATGACTTTAACTAGTTTAAAAGTTCATTTAAATAATGGACACAAACTATTAAGGTAATTAGATGATTTTTTTTGAAATGATGAGACTGTTCCACCTGAGAGATTGAACCAACACACAAATGAATATGAAATAACTTGATAACCTAATAGAACAAATGAAACTTTATGAACTAAAATAACATGATTTATGGAAGGTTCAAATTAAGGTTGACTTAGTCAAAAATTAGGGTTTAGTCAACCCAAACTTTGTGTTTGTATAACACCATGATTTGAGTGTCCCAAACCTATACAGTATGGTCGAAATGTCAACTTTACATCTTACAAAAAAAATAACCACTTCTCACTCTAACGCTTGGTCAAACCTTTCATAACTTTCAAGGTAACATGTATTACACATAGTGGATTAATTAGCTTAATTTTATAAAAAATTGGTGTGTTTTTGCCCAAAATTTTTGGCATGACATTTTGGTATCAGAGCCCAGTTTTGTGACACTTGGGCAACAATGGGTCCATGTAAAGTGAGGGTATTTAAATCTTACTATGCAAAGTAGGGATCTCTCTTTGCAGTATTTTAAGGAGCTAATGTAATTCTTCCTAATCAATGATACTGATGACTAAATGTAAGAAAAACTTGGAATATGTATTAACATTTGAAAATGGTTAACACATTGGATAAAATTAGTCTTAAGGACTTTATATATATATATATATATATATATATATATATATATATATATATATATATATATATATATATATATATATATATATATATATATGATTAAATGTAAGAATATTATATTTATATTAAGTTATATTCTGATCTCATTAAAAAATCAAAATTATATTGAACACAATCATCTTGAGGGAAGACTAAATTAAGAACCCTAAAATAACTTTGAATCATGAAAGTGGAAATGATCATATAACCTAGAAGTCAAAGAGAAAGTGTTTCTCAACATCATAATGAAAGTCAAACTTTGTCTGACCCAGACACTCATGGAAGCATTATAATTATATCAAGTACGGAGGTGATCTGGTAAACTAGTATTGTTTTAAACTTTTCAAATATGAGTAAAAGAAACCTACGATCTTCATAATCTAATTTTGTACCTTCAGATTAAAATATTGAATAGATAAAATGAATGGTGAGTAAATAGGAAGGTAACACTTGAAGAGTATAGCACAACTTCAACTAGTGTAGAGATGGTGAAATTGATTTAGAAAATTTTATGGGTAGATGCCCTATTATGCAATTATAGTGAATAGAGGATAAGAAATTTGGTTATGTAATTACAACTCAGAGTATAACTCTATGGACACTGAGGCCCCCACATGTTAGAGTCTTCAAAAGGAAACCAATATAACATCAAGAGGATTGATGGAGCCTCATTTTAGTATCCTCACATTTGCACTTTTGAGTGAGTTTTGATTAGGGAAAAACCCTTAGTACAACAGACCCTAATTATAGGGTTGTGTTGGTGAAGATAAGTATGTAGTTAGTATGAGGGATCAATCATAGTTAGGCGACAGGGTCATTAGACCTCCATCTAATTTCAATTCATGATCCCTGCAATGTATTTGGAGGACTTAAGATTCACCATTTCCTCAGAGACCTTGGTATGGCCGCATTATGTTAGTAATGTAAATTTTGTATGTAATTGGATTTATTTCCTTAATTGTTTGATTTCATATATTAGTATTTTAATGTTCTTTTCCTTTTTGCCAATCAATGTGATGTGAGACTGTTTAGCCAACTTTATTATTGATGATTTTATTTTACCTCTAGTTCATGTCTTCACTTCTTGATTAAAATTTTACAATTGTGGCCACTCTTTATTTCTTTTATTTTTTAAACTTTTGCGTTGGATGTTTCATCCTTGATGCTAAATTTAAATTTTGAGGCACTTCTTGTGAGTTTTATTGGCAAAGTAACATATGATGAGCCTACCAAAGGGATTCCTGACAATCACATGGATACACAACATTAGGGTATGGGGTTATTAGTGAGAGTATTCATGCCCCACCCTCTCCCAGGACTTTGAGAATAGGACTAGTGTTATCTATTAACTATTATGAGTCATGAAATTTGCACCCCAACATGAATTTGGTTAAGATTACGAGTTAACCGAATGGACTCCTAGATGAAAAGGTGTAGGTGTAGCAATGGACCATTTAGTATCCTATCAAAGAATCAGTATGCTGTGGAAACACTAAAAGGAAATTATTTAACCATAAATAAAGGGACCAGTTGCTTAATATGAAACCTCATTTGAGGGAGTCTTGTACAATTGTTACTTGATGAGTGGGTATGTGGAATTTGGAATATATTATTATATTATTATTATTAGAGACTCTATAAGTATCATATACTAGATTATAATGTTGTTTATATGTGACCAATATGTTTAACTGATTCAATTTGAGTAGAAAAAGGAGTCAATTGATTTAACTCATTTTTTATCAATAGTGAATTGGAAATTTCCCTTTTTGAAATGAAAAGAGATTTTGTTAAGATATTTAATTTAATAAAATAAGATATGCTCTCATTATTACTTTTTCTATTTAATTAAATAATCTTTAATTAATTAGAGACACTTTTCTTATTTAATTAAATAACTTCATTTAATTAATTAAGAATGGCTTCTCTTTTAATTAAATAACTTTTTTTAATTAACTAGAAGTAAGTACTCCATTTAATTAAATAATTTCATTTAATTATTTCAAAAAAAAAAATTGAAACTAGTCAACTCAAGTCAGTCGTGGTTAAATCTGGTCAACTTTTGGTCAAACTTGATCTTTGCATATGTGAATATGAGAAAATGTGAGTATGAATTCCAGCAACAATTCGATGCAAATTCTCACTCAACCTTTCAAAATAAAGAGATGAGGGTCTCTTAAATAGACTTTCCTGGAATTCATCAACGGTTGAGATCAATTTCAATCAACGATCAGAATTAAAGGTGAAGTTCAGTCATAAAGGGAGATTTCCAAATTAAAGGGAGTTAACAGATTTAATTTGAGTAAAATAAGGAGTTAACTGATTCAATTTGAGTAGAAAAAGGAGTTAACTGATTTAACTCATTTTTGATCAATAGTGAACTGGAAATTTCCTTTTTTGAACTGAAGAGAGATTTTGTTGAGATATTTAATTTAATAAAATGAGATATGCTCTCATAATTACTTTTTCTATTTAATTAAATAATCTTTAATTAATTAGAGACACTTTTCTTATTTAATTAAATAACTTCATTTAATTAATTAGGAATGGCTTCTCATTTAATTAAATAACTTTGTTTAATTAATTAAAAGTAAGTACTCCATTTAATTAAATAATTTTGTTTAATTATTTCAAAAAAATTTTTGAAATTAGTCAACTCAAGTCAACCGTGGTTAAATCTGGTCAACTTTTGGTCAAACTTGATCTTTGCATATGTGAATATGAGCAAATGTGAGTATGAATTCCAGCAATAGTTCGATGCAAATTCTCATTCAACCTTTCAAAATGAAGAGATGAGGGTCTCTTAAATAGACTTTCCTAACATTCATCAACGTTTGAGATCGATTTCAATCAACGGTCAGGATTAAAGTTGAAGTTCAGTCATAAAGAGAGATTTCCATGTAGTTCCTGCCCTTGGTTCACATTTTGTTATCGTTGTTCAATTCTTTTAGAACTAGTTTTATGTTGTTGGTTAGCAGCATTCTTTTGAGATTATTAGATATTGTGCTATGGATTCAGTTTATTATGTGATGAGATTACTTAGACTCTACATTTCATGTATGTATGATGATTATTTTTAGTGTTCACAATTATTAATGATGATTGTTACATTGCTTTCAATTATTAATGATGATTAGTAAGATGATTTATTATCATATGTGCTTTCTTATGGATACTTACCCCATACTTGCATGTGTATGGTGTGCGTGTTTGTCTTGTGTGTTTGCTTTTGTATGGCGTGTCTGATGTGGTTAAGGAAGGGAGTCGTAGTCACTTGCTAGTCGGGATCTACACGATGCACCACTTCTTGCCATTACCTGGTTAGTTTAGTATATATATTGTGCGTGTACATGCATGGTTTTTATGCAGGTTGCAGGTATTGGGTATCAACTTTCTTGAATTGCTAAGATGAGCGTACCCTATCACATTATCTCAATGATAAGAGAGGGGAGATAAATTCTCAAGTCCAAATTCCAACCCTTTAAGCCATTTGTTCTAATTGAAAAATTAGGACAAGTATCTTAGTTGAGTACCCTCTGAATACGTTGGATGACATAATTCGTGATTTAAACCCTTGGTTTGATTTTGTATGTATTTTGGCTATGATGAATTTTTCGTATTTTTACCTTTGTGAGTCTTTGGAGTATTTTCTATTAATTAAGCCTAATCAAAAGATTTAATTAATGATTTAATTAAATAAAAAATTAATATGATATTTTAATATTTATTTTATTTAATTAATTAGAAAATTAATTAAATAAAATAATTAAATTTGAAAATAAAATAATTAAATTGGAAGATAAAAGTTATGATATTAAATTTGGAATGTGACAATATTTATTTTAATAATAATATATTTGTAGCTCATTTTTAAATAAATGACTAAATAATATTATTATTAAAGCTAATAAATATTTTAGCGATAAAGTTTTGGAAAATGAAATTTAAAAGTGAAAAATATATTTTAAATTATTAAAAGATTCTAAATCTCATATGATTAAAATATAAATATATTAAAATTGAAAAGTGGAGATATTTAAGTTAGTGCATGAGACTTAATAAATAAATAAAATTAGAAAGAGTAAAGTAAATTGGAGTTATAAGCTTGCATGAGAATTAACATGTGTCAATAACACGGGGGTTAGTGCATCAATTAAGCACAAGGTGTCTACAATTCTATGACTCATCAAAAAGAATTGGAAAAGACTCATGCTTAGTTGGTGACACTTTTCAACGGTTTCAAGAAGCAATCCAAAAGTTTTTTGAGAGCTCTTGATATTCAAGCATTCATAGAAGCTTAAATGAAAAGCTTAATGGAAGCTACAAGTTTAAGGGAAGCCACGAGCTACAAGCTAAAAAAAAAAATAGAAGCTTCAAAGCTTACATGCATGGGAGAAGATTCATATGCTCATATATTTTCTACTTGCTTTTATGCTCCTTCTAGCATTTTCTAATCACTTGGAGGATTCGATCGGCTTGGATTCTTGGAAAAATTGTGAATGATGGAGAAGGAAGGGATTTTTTATGGACTTCTGAGGCATGGCAAATTAGCATCAGTGTCCAGGTGCACTCATGATATTCTCATATTCCCTTTGCACTCTTTCTCTTCCTGTCTTCATCATATCTATTTTATGTGTCTGAATACTCTCCGTAATTGAAATTGGAATCTACATATTTTATTTGGATGAGAAGAAAAAAATAGAAAAATCTTAGATCCAATTAAGGAGAAATAATTAGATCTTAACCGCGTTTGGGTTCGAATTTATATTATGAAATTAGAAAGATAAGATTTGAAATTAAAATAGAAATTCTAAGTTGAAAATTCGAACGATTAGATGTAATATTTTTATCAAATTATATTTTTAGATGCGAATGGACAAACCTATTAGATGAATGAATGGGTAAATTTAGAGAACAATTATTTTAACAGGAAATTCTTAATTCATCACAAATTGTTCTGTCACTGCCCCTTGGATAGACCCAAACTCAGTCATTCATAACTTTTTATTGGGATCGAATTTATTCGATCGCTCCTGTCAGAATTCATGCAACTTGGCCCTCTCCAATATATTTAAATTTCAGCCCGATCCAACAATTCATTAGGGAGATATGACCATCGTACTGAGATTGTTTTATTCGAGGACAGATATTTCTCCATTTTCCATAACCAAGAATTCTTTATGCTTAAACTTCACAAAATAATATATCAAAGCATGGAATGAATTAAGCATATTATTGAAATATTTCTTTATTAGAATCTTATTAAAATGCATTAGTTTTATATGGTTTATTATCTAATCTAATTAAATCAAATTTAATTAAGATTAATTAATAGTAGAAGAAGTGTAATTAATTATTAGTCAATCTAAGTAAATGGATTTTTAAATGAGAGAAAATTAAAAGAAAACAGATTTTAATATGGTTTATATAGTGGACTTTTTATAATGTATATTGAATACTATTTAATATATATTAAACAATTTTAGAGTTGTTTAATGAAGATGATAACGTTAAAAATTTGGAGATTATTCATGTTAAAATCTACAATGAGTCTTATTGGTTTGTGATAGGGATCTTTGTATAGAAAAAATATTATTATAACAATTAGAAAATGGAGTTTAATGGTTGATTTTAATATTGATTAAATAATTGTAAGATGATAATTTAAATTTAAAAACTCTGAATGATATTGGATTAAGACTGAGTTATTATGTTATTGGTTAATACGTTTGAATACTTTAATGGAGTTAAGAGTTAGCCAAATATTAACTAATGAGTTTATGGAAGGATTCTATAGATTGAGAATTTATAGTTTGAGGAGTTTATTATTTATTAATGTTTGTAAGGACTAGCAAACTATTAATAAATAATGGGGTAAATAGTTCGATTAGATTTAATCTAGTGAAGATTATTTAATGATTAAAGTTTTGTAAAGATATTAGTTTTCAGATTTGAAATATAATTAATATTTAATCAATTGATATTCATTGAGTTGATATTATAATTATGATATTAATAATTAAGTTGTGCGATAGAGACTTATTTGAAAAGATTAATGATAATACGAATTTGTCAAGGGAATGTTGGTATTCTTTGAAAAAAGATGAATGAGGTCATTATAGATTTATTATGAATATAGCTTGCTAATAAATATTGACAAGTTATTATTATTGAATTATTAATATGAACATTTGAGTAATTAACTTTTATCTTATAGAATTCTAGTTAGTTATTAGTCAACTGATATTAATTGGAACGTTGCTATGGTTATGCAATTATTAATTAAATCAATTAATGGGAGTTAATTAGATTTAATTAATAATTAAGTTATGTAATAGAGATTTAATTGATATAATTCTTTAATGAGATTTTAAAAGTATTGATATCAAGTTGATAGGTCTTAATCTGATGACTTGAATAATGACTTTAGATATTTTTAATGGTGAAGACTTAGTAATATATAATTGAGAATTATTAGAATAATAAAAGGTCAAGGATTTTGAATCGATGTTAATTGATCATTTTAATAAGTTATAATCTTCTTGTTCAAAAATTGATAATTGACTTTCTTATAATTTATAACGAATAATGATCCTAAAAAAGTTGAAAGGTTAATCAATTAGAATATGGATCATGGTTAAATATAGAACAATATAATTAAATGTCAATGATGATTAGTTTAGTGAATAGTTATCCTTAAGTTATTCTTAGAATGTAATTCTTAATAATGGAAGGATAATGCTATCGGGGAACAAATGGGTTGACTTGTAGGTCAAATGATGAAACTTAAGACACTTGAAATATACTTGCAAACAAAAAACTGAAAACCTCTACACTTGATTCAACTATGTAAGATAGCAAAACCAAAACATGTGTTTGCATCGTGTATTCTATATGCTTCTTGTTTTGGGTTTTGAGTTGACTAGTGTTGACCAGTCTTAGAATGTTATCAGAGGCTCGGGGGTTATGAGATATGATGGCATGTTGATCTTATTTGGTCTCGATCTTTATAAGCCCAACCATGGTAATGTGATCATATGCTCTATGAAATGTTTGTATTTACTGATTGTTATTTCAGTCTTCATGTGTGAAGCTGAGAAGTATGTGTATGAGACACTTGAGCTAATCATTTTCGAGTCATCGATCAGTTATCCTTAGATTATTTTTTAGTCACCATGATGGGATTGAAATATGGATTTATTTCTTGATGATGTCATGTTGTGACATGTTTGACTCAACCATTTTGGAGTCTTCGATCAGTATGATTTTGAGATATTCTTGGTTGCTTGTTGAGAACCATTTATCTTGAGATATATTTTGGTTATTGAGAACCAATTGATACTTATGATTATCAGTGATGCCTTCAGCTGCCAATAGAGAACTGTTGTGGTCATGATTTTCTATGGATGCTTTTTCTGATGCTCATGAAGATTTGTTGATTCTTATCTTAGAGATTTGATGATTCTTATTATGGATATTTGATGCTTTTATGCATATTTGATAATTTTATTATGGATTATCTTTTATTATTTTGAGATTTATGATTCTATGAGCTTAGGGTAGGTAATCTACTTGTAGTGTCAGGAAGTGGCTTGCAATGGGGGTCGGGGCCCTAAGTGGCTGCCAGGGCAACTCATTGTAAGTTTGGTTAATAAGCGATAATATTTACACACTAAATAGGGATTAAATGAACCTAAAAAGATAATTGTTTTGGTTCTCGCCCATGCCTTGAGCACTTGTACAGGCTAGGATGGGAGTAGTGAGAACACATGGTTGCGACTGTGCATTCCGTAGTATACCTTGTCAGTATGAGAGGATACTAGTGGCCGCATGAGATCAGTATGGCCCCGTGGAGTTTAGCTAACTGCCAGGGTAACTTGTACGTGATAATTGTGATGACACTTTCCTGCTTGCAGAGTAGGTTTCCTACATGTCTTTGTGTGCCTCTGAGAATTAGATATCGATTTTGTGTGTGATTGGAACCTTTGAGTTAGTATACTTTTAAGATTCTTGGACTTCTAAAGGTTTGTGCTATGTGTTATGGATAGCCTGTTTGGGACTTGAGATTATCTCCTCAGCACAGTGGGAGTGGACCACTTAGGTTCCACACGGTCTGGTGGTAGTGTATTTTCACTCTTATCATTTGAGATCCGTCCGAGACACCGTGGTTGGAGTATCCTTGGTTGGTATTTATTCTTCATTATGTTCTTGGAGCATTATGATAGATAATATACCTTATGATGGATGTATTTACTGGTATGTTTCTTATATTGATGATTTTCTTTACTTTGCATATGTTAGTTGATGATTTATTATGATTTACTTTGCATGTTAGTAGGATGTTTTAGGAGTGACATTCCTACTATATTAATATCGATGATCTCTTCGGTGCTTTGGAATGTTACGTACGGAGGGATGGTTAGGATCCACGATGGTCTAATGATGCTATTTACGGTTGGGAGGAACTCTGCACTTAGTTATTTATGTTAGTGATATATGGTTATCTTTTGTGATGGATGTTTATATCTTTTGTGATGATATATCATGTATGATATGTGGTTTTATTTATGTTATTGCATCATGGATTGATATTAGATGATGATGATGTACTTTATTTACTTGGATGTTTTTTTTTAAAACTTTTCATACCCTGTGATATGTACAGTGGATGATTGAGCTAAACTGAAATATAATTACAAAAGGACACTTGTATATTGTTTAAGTACATTGGATGTATCATTTTTATTTCATAAGGATGGGATGTTAGATGAATAGTTAATTTAGATGTGATACAATGTTAAGGGATCTTTAAAGAATGTAGCCTATTATGTATATATGTTATGTTTATTTTCATTTGAATTGTTGTTATTGCTTTCGCAAATGTTATGAATAGTTTTATCTTTCATGTTTAAAAAAAAATTGTTTGGCAAACATAGTAAAATTCTTTGGATCCCTTGGCAGGGCATTACATTCCAAATTAAAGGGAGTTAACAAATTTAATTTGAGTAAAATACGGAGTTAACTGATTCAATTTGAGTAGAAAAAGGAATTAACTGATTTAACTCATTTTTTAGCAATAGTGAATTAGAAATTTTTTTTTTTGAACTAAAGAGAGATTTTTTTTAGATATTTAATTTAATAAAATGAGATATGCTCTCATAATTACTTTTTCTATTTAATTAAATAATCTTTAATTAATTAGAGATATTTTTCTTATTTAATTAAATAACATCATTTAATTAATTAGGAAGGGCTTCTCATTTAATTAAATAACTTTTTTTAATTAATTAGAAGTAACTACTCCAATTAATTAAATAATTTCATTTAAATATTTCAAAATTCTTTTCGAAACTAGTCAACTCAAGTCAGTCGTGGTTAAATCTAATCAACTTTTTGTCAAACTTGATCTTTGCGTATGTGAATATGAGCAAATGTGAGTATGAATTCCAGCAACAATTCGATGCAAATTCTCATTCAACTTTTCAAAATGAACAGATGAGGGTCTCTTAAATAGACTTTCCTGAAATTCATCAACGGTTGAGATCGATTTCAATCAACGGCCAGGATTAAAGTTGAAGTTCAGTCGTAAAGAGAGATTTTCAAATTAAAGGGAGTTAACAAATTTAATTTGAGTAAAATAAGGAGTTAACTGATTCAATTTGAGTAAAAAAAGTACTTAACTAATTTAACTCATTTTTTATCAATAGTGAACTAGAAATTTTCTTTTTTGAACTGAAGAGAGATTTTGTTGAGATATTTAATTTAATAAAATAAGATATACTCTCATAATTACTTTTTCTATTTAATTAAATAATCTTTAATTAATTAGAAACACTTTTCTTATTTAATTAAATAACTTCATTTAATTAATTAGGAATGGCTTCTCATTTAATTAAATATCTTTGTTTAATTAATTAGAGGTAAGTACTTCATTTAATTAAATAATTTCATTTAATTATTTCAAAATTCTTTTCGAAATTAGTCAACTCAAGTCGGCTGTGGTTAAATCTGGTCAACTTTTGGTCAAACTTGATCTTTGCGTATGTGAATATGAGCAAATGTGAGTATGAATTCTAGCAACAATTCATTGCAAATTCTCATTCAACCTTTCAAAATGAAGAGATGAGGGTCTCTTAAATAGACTTACTTGGAATTCATCAACGGTTGAGATAGATTTCAATCAACGGTCAGGATTAAAGGTGAAGTTCAGTCATAAAGGGAGATTTCCAAATTAAAGGGAGTCAACAGATTTAATTTGAGTAAAATAAGGAGTTAACTGATTCAGTTTGAGTAGAAAAAGGAGTTAACTGATTTAACTCATTTTTGATCAATAGTGAACTGAAAATTTCCCTTTTTGAACTGAAGAGAGATTTTGTTGAGATATTTAATTTAATAAAATGAGATATGCTCTCATAATTGCTTTTTCTATTTAATTAATTATAGACGCTTTTCTTGTTTAATTAAATAACTTCATTTAATTAATTAGGAATGGCTTCTCATTTAATTAAATAACTTTTTTTAATTAATTAGAAGTAAGTACTCCATTTAATTAAATAATTTCATTTAATTATTTCAAAATTCTTTTTGAAACTAGTCAACTCAAGTCAACCGTGGTTAAATTTGGTCAACTTTCTATCAAACTTGATCTTTGCGTATGTGAATATGAGCAAATGTGAGTATGAATTCCAGCAACAATTCCATGCAAATTCTCATTCAACCTTTCAAAATGAAGAGATGAGGGTCTCTTAAATAGACTTTTCTGGAATTCATCAACCGTTGAGATCGATTTCAATCAACGGTCAGGATTAAAGGTGAAGTTCAGTCATAAAGGGACATTTCCAAATTAAAGGGAGTTAACAGATTTAATTTGAGTAAGCTAAGGAGTTAACTAATTCAATTTGAGTAGAAATAGGAGTCAAATGATTTAACTCATTTTTGATCAATAGTGAACTGGAAATTTTCCTTTTTGAACTCAAAAGAGATTTTGTTGAGATATTTAACTTAATAAAATGATATATGCTCTCATAATTACTTTTTCAATTTAATTAAATAATCTTTAATTAATTAGAGACACTTTTCTTATTTAATTAAATAACTTCATTTAATTAATTAGGAATGGCTTTTCATTTAATTAAATAACTTTGTTTAATTAATTAGAAGTAAGTACTCCATTTAATTAAATAATTTCGTTTAATTATTTCAAAAAAATTTGAAACTAGTCAATTCAAGTCAACCGTGGTTAAGTATGGTCAATTTTTGGTCAAACTTGATCTTTGTGTATGTGAATATGAGCAAATGTGAGTATGAATTCCAGCAACAATTCGATGCAAATTCTCATTCAACCTTTCAAAATGAAGAGATGAGGGTCTCTTAAATAGACTTTCTTGGAATTCATCAATGGTTGAGATCGATTTCAATCAACGGTCAAGATTAAATGTGAAGTTCAGTCATAAAGGAAGATTTCCAAATTAAAGTGAGTTAACAGATTTAATTTGAGTAAAATAAGGAGTTAACTTATTCAATTTGAGTAGAAAAAGGAGTCAACTAATTTAACTCATTTTTATAACACACCACAACAAAACAAAAAAATTAAACTAAGCTAAGAAAAAACATAAAGAACCTAAAAATTTATTTTATATATATATAATCGTCAAATTACAAGATCCAGTACAAAGATTGAATCATTTTCAGAAATATAAACCGCTGTATAAAAGAATATATCATCACAATATAACTCCATAACAATATCCATACATAAAGAGTTTAGTACAATATTGGTGAATAGTATCATTCAAAGATGCTTAGGTACAACAAATGAAATTTTACAAGTATCCATTTCAATTTCATGAAGTAACTTCAACAGTCTTCCTTCAAACTAGATATTCAACTTGAACACCTGAAAATAACAAAAAAACATACAACACAACACACACAAAGGGCTCATTACACACTGAGTTAAAAGCATAGTTCACCTGCATACATGTCAGAAATCATCATATATATCTATAAAACCCTTAAAGCAGATATCCAACTACATAACATAGTGCAATACTAATATTACAATGCAAGAAGTAATACCTTCTAAACAATGCAAAATTAAACTCGCACTAAGAATAACTAGTTAATGAACCATATATATACCGAGGTGTCATAACTATGGTACCAAGATACGACATCCATATATGGTATGCCCTTAGATATCTCATTGTGGGGTTCTCTATAATATTCGTGAAATAGCGAAATAGAGACTTGCCTTGTTCTCCGTACTTAAACTTACTAGTTTAAGTCATAGGTAAGGCCAATTATCTTGATTTATAATTAACCCTCCCCATTTCATTTTAAAATTATCATTGGATTTCAATTAACTGAATAGAATAAGTCGTTATTCAGCCACCTCGATATACGTTCACTATAGTTAATCTTACATACAC